>OX465295.1:52753534-53353534 GCA_949987735.1 Leucophora obtusa
TATTGATATTTATATTGCTAATTGATTATTAATAATAATTTTACTTAGTCATGGAATCAACTACCTCGCTGTCAACGGAATCTCATAATTTTAGGTATTTCTGCCATGTGCATCACATTACTTTTCCTACTGCCATCCGAACAATTGGATATTGAAAGCAAACAATCTATGCCCGGTGGTGCCTTGCCATATCAGGATTTAAATTACAAATCTGTTGTTGATGTTATGCGTAATAGTTTGTCCCAAGATGGTAATGATAAAACCGCGGAAGTTGATGTCAATAATATTTTATTTCCAAATAATGACAATGGTCGACTAAAAGAGGTATGTTATTTAATATTGTTTATGTTATCTCTTTACTAATTGTTTAAATACGAAAACAAACACTTTAAAACACTTATTCCTTTCTAATTACCAACCGTATTTTCTTATCGAAAATTATACATGTGTACATTTGGTGTTTGCCAATCAACAGTGGTAACATATGCTTAGTTTTAATAAATTGTTTGGTATGAAATGTATTCAGTGATTTTTGATATATTCTTATATTAAAGTAATATATCCACTTACGGAAAAGATTTAGAAATCTGGAAATATTTTTATAATAAATTTTATTTACAATTTTTCTATTTTAAACTTCTCATATCCTAAGATATTTTAAAACTTTTGAGGCATTTTCTTTATTTTTTAGGCTCTCTAAAAAACAGAGTTTAAAGGTACCTGAATTTTAATCACATGATATTTACTTTAGTCTTGTGTTTGATTTCTACAAAATTAAAATGGGGAAAAACTTTTCTGTGACAAAATAAAATAAGTTTAAATGCTTTGACAACCTTACACGAACTAATTTTTACACTTTTTCAAAATTTCACTTAAAAGTATAGAGTAAATATCTAAAAAAAATATGTCCTGTTAATATCATTAATTTACAACACCTCAGTTCTTATTTGATATTTTTAAGTTTAGCAGATCTACTAGAAATTGATAATTAGTTATTCCGAAACTGACTCTGCTTTTGGGGCGATCTTTCCTTATAAGGGTTGCTCATAAATACAACAAATTACCGTCTACTTAAAAGATATTTGATTTTCTTTAAAGACATACAAAGAAAAACTTTTTCAAATATTTTCAAATACTTAATTTATTATTATTTTTGGCCATTAATTTTATTTTATTTTTTCTCTCAAATTTTTTCAAAGAACTGAGAATTGAATAGAAATCTGTTATCACTCTTATTTATTAGCTGTGTTTGTGCGGCAAGCTATCAACGTTGGCTTATGTCACTCCCATATAAATTTGACATTTTCCAACTTTTAGTGTTAACTCTCAACGTTACTTATGCCAAATTTGTATGGGAATGACATAAGCCAACATTGATAGACTGCCGCGCAAACACAGATATTATTTATATTGTTTTTTTTTTATTTTTATATTTAAATTAAGTTTTATTTAACACTATTTTATTTGTATTAAATTTTATTGTTTGCTTTGCATACTTTTAGTAGTATTTGTAACCGATTATTGCCTTTCGACTAGGTTATTGTAATAAATAAAGAAATTGAATTCCATGAAAATGCATGTTTTTCTCGATAGTCCAAAACTAATATGGACTAAATATTTATCTGAATCATCAAATTTAGAACAAAATGGCATCGATTTGTAGTTGCATAGTTTGACAAAAATGCATGTTTTTGCGTATTTTGACTTTAAATGCATATTTGGTGCATATTTTTTACTTTTTAATGCATATTTTTAATTTTTAGGAGCATTTTTTATTTTATAGAAAAATATAAAAAAATTTATACTTTTTCATATTTTGATTCAATCAAAATTTTTTATTTTTTTCATTATTTCTAAAAATAACCATTCTTAAAAGCCTTATTGACCTATGAAAAAGCTTCGAGTTCTGTGTCTGTTTGCAAAAAAAAACTTAAATATATTTTTAAGTTTTAATGTGCATTACTTTTTGCAAAATTAATAGTTTTTAGTGCATATCTTTCATATTTTTTTTAATTCATATTTGTCTTTTTTAGCCGCATTTTTTAGGAGCATATTTTCTATTTTTAACTGCAGGAAATTCCTTGCCCTAATTATTATAATAATGAAGAACATTTCCATTTTAATGCGAAATAAAAAAGCAAGAAAATATGCTTCAGACAATAACTTTTTGATTTCGTTTTTTCAATTTTCGAATCACCCTCTGAAGCATTTTGCTAACGTTTTGCTGTATTTTTATGCCTGAATTATTTTATAAGAATTGTAATTTTTATTTGTAATCATGCAGAATACAGGAAGCAGTTATTACACACTACCCGAATGTAATGCTGGCCAGTAGACCGTACCGCAAAAAAAAAAGTTCGCCGTACACCCTATAATAAGAAATATTTTTGCAAGGCAATTTAAAAAAAACATTTTTTTTTGCCGGACGTAGGGGTCGCCTTTTTAAATTTTTCGTTATAGCTTCTACATTTAAAGTTGGATTTTAAAGTGTGATATAACGATTTTTTTGCTATAAAGGAAAAATCCAATGAAAAAAATTTAAATAGGCGAACCCTACGTTCGGCAATCAATATATAAAAAAAATGTACTGGGTTTATCGAAAAACTTCCTTAGCAAAAGTTTAATGATTTTTTGCGAGCTTTAATTTTCTGACATTAGGGTGGTAGCAACTGAGATCTGGTGGGTAACTACTAGAAGGGGATACTTGAGGTCAATGGCCCTTAGAGCAAAGCACTGGTCTCGTCGATGTATCATACTTTAAGATCCGACTATAAGTGCCAAAGATATAACGAAAATGTAAAATGGCGACCCCTACGTTCGGCAAAAAAAATTTTTTTTTGAAACCTCCTTGCAAAAATACTTCATATTGGGGGGTGTACGGCGCAATTTTTTTTTGCCTGTAAGGTGGTACCCACTACTTGCCAGCTACTACCTACACGCAGAAAAAACCAGGTGGAACTTTATCTAAGTGCTATGCAGTTATACAACTACATAAGTTCGAAGTAAGTTTTACAATTTTCTAGCAAAATATATGTAATTTTTCGGATATTTTCCACTACACATGTATGTATTTTGCAAGGATTGTATATATTTTACAAAAAAATATGCATATTATACAAAAACTTTGTAAAACTAACTTGAAAATTATGTAGTTGTATAATTACATAGCTCTTAGTTAATATTCCCCCTGTTTTTTTCTGCGTGTACATCAACATTCTTCCATATAGGGTTAATTTTAAGTATCTTTTACTTAATTAATTAACTCACGTTGATTTATTGAGTTAAGATGAAATTTACTTTAAGAGCTCTAGCTGTTTTTTTGTAATTGGCATTATTACATACCCCCAACAGCTGTAAACTGAGAATCGAATTGCCTTTGTTTTCCATTCATAGAAAATCAAATCCAAGTAGAAACATCAAACTGAGTATTTTTTATAAAATTACTTTTATCTTGATATAATTTTTATCAATGAAAATACCTCTATTGCTATTTATTATTAGTAAACAAATTGTGATAACGAATGCTATGTTATATAGGTCAGTTTTTACCACACACTTAGGTGAAATGATATAATATTTATTGGAGGGCAATAAATTCATTTCTATTTAATACAGTCGAGCACAGACTTTGTAGCCAGAAAAAAAATCTTTAAACAATTTAGAAAAATTCGAATTCATCTCAAAATGGAACAAATTGAAATGGCTTATTGGAAGAAAATCTACACTTTCCATTGAAAATAAAATACTATTATACAACCAATTGATAAAACCTATTTGGAGCTACGGAATACAACTCTGGGGTTGTACAAGTAACACTAATATTCAATTTATTCAACGCTTTCAAAATAAAGTCCTTAAAAGTATAGTTAATGAACCTTGGTATGTTCGTAATGCTGATAGCCATCGTGATTTGGGCATAGAACAAGTACGGGATGTGATTCGCAAATTCGCTGGAAAACATTATACCAGGCTCAGACAACACGAGAATCCTGAAGCTTTAGCCCTAACCCATATAGATGGCCAATTCCAAAGACTTAGACGTAGAATACCAGCTGACTTGGTTAGACTTGGTTAAGAAATTAGGTGTGTTTCTTTACTTTTTGGGTAAAGTTCGGTAAAATGAGAGTAAGCACAAAATCCTCTCACAAAATGACAAAATTACCCAATAGTACAGGAACGCAAAAAACCACTTTTCCAGCCCAAAAACTTATTTCAAGGAATAATGTTAAACAGTGATGGGACTTGAACATTTTTGTTTTGTGCCAAGTGTGTGACTAAAATGTGCCAAATGGGCCTTTATTGTGCCAAAACTCAATTTTCACTTAGAAACCGTGTTTTCAATTTTCATTTTGTAAATGCATTCTTATGGAATTATTTTGAATTCTTATGGAATTAATTATATTTGAATGAATGAATTCTTTAGGAATGGTTGCACGGAATGGTATACATATAAACATTTTCTAAAACTGAATTAATTTTTTTATGAATTAAACTTAAATTAATTCTTTCGAAGCTCTGAGATAAATTTATAGCATTTGAATTTCTAAAATTCTATGGATTAAGCACCGTAAGTTGTTCAGTTTTCACGTGAAAAAACTGTTATACTCCATATAAAAAAAATTATTTTTCACGACAATGAGTTTCACGTGAAAATTGTGCAAACTTAGTTTTCACGCAAATTTAATGTACAAGTGTATTATTTTTCTGGTGAAAAAGTGACATTTTGTGTTAATTGTGATTGTGGCTTTGTTATAAAATTAAAATATTGTTAATTTTTTTACTTAAATTGCAATTTAAAGCATTTAAAGTCTGAGAGAAATTTTTTCACGTGAAAAACAACTTACGGTGCTTTATTCGGTAATATCTTCGATGCCATTTTTTAGTTTCGCTTTATTCGAAAAGGTATTTTAATACCAGTAAATGCTTAGAAACTAAAAATTAAAGAATTGTTATTTTTTAAATTCATTTTCTATTAAATTTTGTAGATAACCAAAATGTGCCAAAATAGTATCGGTTGTGCCATTGTACCAATCAATCTTAGATTGTGCCAAAAACACCATCACTGATGTGAAAATACGTATAATTTCAGTTTGCAAATCGGCACAAATAGAAATATTTATTCGCATTTAAAAGTTGTTTTTGATTTTATTCAATTAATTATAACAAAAAACCAAGTTTCTTTTGCTTATTTCTTTATTTAATTACAATTTTTAATTTAATTTCACAATTGTTTTTTGTTTATATTTGCATCAGCTGTTTTACCAAAGTTTACCCGAAGAAAAAGTCTGGGTAATTTTGGTAAAAAGAGAAGCACTAATACACTCTCATTAGCGCTCTCATTTACCCAATTCTCGAGTACGGGAACGCTTTTGGGTAAATTTCGGTAACTTTGGGTAAATTTCGGTAACATTGGGAACGTACGGGAACACACTGATTGTTTCTTGCAAATTGTTTAACAGTAATCTATTGCAAAAAAATTGCTTGTTAGTTATAGTTAACTAGTTGTAATAAAAAAAAAAATCTCAAAACTTTCTTTTCCAAAATATTGCGTAAAGTTTTATGGGTCCAAAAACTTCATAATCGTTTAATTCCCAGTGGAACATAGGGCCCAACAAATGTTCTCCATTGTATTCTATCAGTAGACAACGTTTTCATCTCACTCCAGGACACACCATGCTCATGCAACCCGTTCTCTGTTTGGCGGCTCCAAGTATTCGCTGGTCTACCAGGTCTCCTGGATCCTTGGGGTTATGTTCAAGGTACTGTCGAGTTAAATCATTCGCTGGCTTTCTCATTGTGTGTCCTAGCCAACTTAATTTACGCAATCGGATATTCATACTTAAAGCAATTTGATTGGTTAAATTCCACAAATCCCGATTTGATATCGTGGCAGGCCAGAATATCCTATTTATACGCCTGAGGCAGCGGTTAACAAAACTCATTTCATGACTCGAAATATTCCAGGTTTCACAGCCATACAGAAGCACAGATTTCACGTTGCTATTAAAAACCTTGATTTTGGTGTGATTTGAGATATGTTAAACAGTAGTGGAGACAAAACACAGCCTTGACGAACACCTACGTTTACTCTGATGGGTTTGCTTGCTGAACAAAATGCGTTGTTGTATAGCTCCATAATGAGATTAATTATCTTCTCGGGAACTCCTTTGCATGTTAGAGCTTCCCATATCGCATTGTGTTGTAATGTGTCAAATGCCCGTTTGAAGTCAACGAACACTAAGTAAAGGGGTGACCGTAATTCAACTGACTGTTCCATAATTATCCTCAAGCTGTTGATGTGATCAATACATGACTTGTTTGGTCTAAAGCCCGCTTGTTCTCGGCTTAGCTGTGGTTTGGTAATGGATGAACTGCGATTGTGCAGGATGTGGGCTATGATTTTGTTTACGATATTCAAAAGAGTAATACCATTCCAGTTAGAGCAATCTTGCAAGTTTCCTTAAAATCATCAGGAATTTTCTCGTTTAACCAAAAATTTTAAATTAAGGGTTCTAGTAACGTTGCTATTAGGGTGATGTCTATTTTCAGGATCTCGGGAGTATTCCATTAGGGCCTGCAGATTTACCAGACTTCAGACGTTTAATTGCAGATGTTATTTCTTCGGATGAGGGTATTGCAATGTTTATATCGTTTCGTACGTTATTTATATGATGCATTGGCTCGCAATCACATATTGTTGTAGATTTAGTGGGATTGACCTACAACAGTTTAATGTAATAATACTCCCACAACTCCAACTGTTGATCTTTGGCATATATCAATTCGACCTGATCATTCAGGGGTTTAATATTGTAGTGGCTATGACCGGAAATCTCCTTCGTGATACGGTACAGGTCTTTGGATTGACCCGTTTCACTGGCTATTTGTGCGTTTTTGGCTAAATTATCAGCCCACTTTCGTTTATCTTCCCTTGGAGGGTACTTCATAATAGTACCCGCCAAATCTTTCTTTACACTTGAAAATCACAATAAAAAAATTACGTAAATGCTACGGTGGTATAGTTTACTACCCTAGTTTATATTTATTGATTAAAAATATAAGGAGTGTAATGTTTCAAATCTGGAAATTTTAAAATAGGCTATGTTCCAAATCATTAAAACTAAAATGAAAAACTTCCCAACAAACCAAACGATATCGTTTCGAATTCGTAACGATATCATTTCGATGATAGGTTTGTCCGAGAACGATATCATTAACGATTCATAAGTAATAGGTACTGTGAAGAAAAATGCACATTCGTTAATGATATCGTTTTTTCATGAAAACCCGATATCGTTATGATATCGAAAATATCAGGTAATGCGATAATATTTTCGTCATATTGCAAAATTTTTGTCGTTATTTTATCACTATTCGATGAAAATATGATATCATTAACGATATCGAAATAAAGAAGTGTATATGACATCTTTAACGATTAAATTAGAACAAGCAAATGTGATTTTTTCAGAAAATTTATCGTTATTATTAAAAATTATGATATCATTACGAGTTCATATTTTTGTATCATAAACGATAGCAAATATGATACTTAATATGAATTCGTTAACGATACTGTATCGTTTTATGGTTTATTGGGTTTATAGGAAAATATTCAGTAACTTCAAAAAATTGTGTCAACATAACATTTTGATTCCTTTGAGTGATACTTTCTCAGCAATTATGAATCAATTGGAACGACGAAAATTAATTATCGACAAATGGAATGAAAATCCATACCGAGCAGGACATTTTATTTCAAAAGATTTGAAAATGGCAAGAAGTACGGTAGATCCAGTCCTGAAACGTTATTTTGAAACATCTATCGGCATTGAAAATTTTGGTTTGAAGTATCTCGTTTGCCATGGAATTTGCCAATGCGGCGAAAAGACATCTTCATATATAACAACAGATACAATTAACGGAGATGTGTACAGGGAAGAGACTCTAAAAATAAGATTAATAGCTTTTATAAAAAAACACGGTAGATCTACTCTATTCTGGCTTGATTTGGCTCAGCTCACTGTGCTTGAATTACCTTAAATCTGCTCAGAGCTAATCATATTAAATTTGTTGAAAAAGACATGAACCCACCAAATGTTCCACAATGTCGACCCATTGAAAGGTATTGGACTCTAATAAAAGCGAAGTTAAAGAAGACTAAACAGACTGCTAATTATATAAAGATTTTGAAAAAAAGTGGAAAGTTGTATCCAAAGCAATAACAAACAGCACTGTCAAAAACATAATGGAAGGCATTCGGAAAAAAGCTAAGATCGGAGTGGACCACAAAATGAAATGGATATTTTTTGTTCTTATATACTTTTAATACTCTTATTTATCAGACAAAATAATAAAAGTTAAAATAACTATTTATTTAATTGTTGTTTTTTTCTTACAAAATTTCCAGATTTGAAACATTACACTCCTTATATCATTCCGGGCAAAATATTTTGTATGACTATATTAAAAGACGACATTACAAACATTGATTTTGTAATTTGAAATCCTCCAAATGATTCCAATTTATTCTACCAAACTTACAATAAATCTATCTATATACCTACATATTTTTCGGTCATGCCATGAAATTTAAATACTACTTTATATGTGTTAATAGCTCTTGAATTATTGAGGAATTATCGAATTATTTAATTATTGTTTACAATATTGTTTTAACTTCAGTCAGATATTTCGCTAGATAACTGCTAATGATACCAAATAAAAACTTACGCAAATGCTTCCTTGAAGTAGTTTACTATCCCAGCACAACTTCAGCACTTGATTTATAACAGAAGTCCAAAGGGACATTTTTTCATGATATAAGTAGGGAATGCAAAATCCCGCACTTTTTGATTTTCCGGGAAAGCGGGAAATTTATTTTGAATTCCCGGGATCCCGGGATCCCGCAAGGGAAGTAAATTAGAAAATATTTTTAATAATTTAAAAATTTTTATAAAGAAAATATCTTAAAGACCTTAAATTTTTAAGTTCGTGAAAAAGCTCAGGCCGTAAGTGGTTTTCTTGGAATTTTCGTAGTGAGAAAGAATTAATTTTATATTAGAAATTATATGTCTAATTATACATTAAAAAAAAATTAAATAAAAACTAATTTTTAGACTAAAAAACTTGTCCGTCAAAAAAAAAAATAAAAAAGTTAATTACTAAATTGCTAAAATATATTTTTTAAGTTCCTTTTAGTGCCTGTTTTAAAAACCACTTAAAGGTACTTAAAATGTTCGAACAAGTACACAAATTAATCAGTGTATTCTTTTAATCAAAAATCTTACTATATTCATAGAAATAAATCTGTAAAAATAGCAGAAGAAGTTATTAAAAATTAGTTATGATGCTGCAGAAGAAACTGCTAAAGTTAGCAGATTTTTTTTTCAAATACTAGTAAAATAAGAACAGCAAAATTAAAACTGTTAAATTTACAGAATTTTAGTTATATATTAGTTAACTTTTAGTTATTTGAAAATAGCAAACTGTACGGTAAAATCTGCAGAAAATTTTGCTAAATATTATTGTAGTAGACTAAAAATAACAAAAATAACTGTTATTAATTGTTTGTTTTTAATTTTTATTTAAAAAATAAAAATTGTTTTTTTCGATCTTTTTAATTGATAAATTTATAATTAATAAACTGTTATATCTACAAAATTTTTGCTATTTTTAAGCTAAATTTAATTGAATGCAAAAGCAGTCTATTCTGCTAAAATCAGCAGAAATATTTGCTAAAAAATTGTAAACTGCTGTTTTCAAAGGGCTCGAATTTTATTTGACTTAAAAAAAACGGAAATAAAACTTCGAAAATTTTAAATTTTTTGGTGATTTTTTAGGCTACTAAATATTTAGCAAAATTTTTTTGCTGATTTTAGCAGGTTAATTTGCCATTTTCAATTAACAAAAATTTAGCTCAAATATAACTAAAATTCTGTATATTTAACAGTTTTATTTTTGCTGTTCCTATATTACTAATATATAGCAAAAATAATCTGATAATTTAGCAGTTTTTTTCTGCAGCATCATTTTTAACTAATTTTTAGTAGTTTTAACTACATTTTTTACGCACTCTTTTTATTAGTGTACTTTTACTACAATTGGAAATTTTTGTTTACTTTTTGAATTTTTCCAGTTGTGGTAAAAGTAGCAAATTTTGGTAAGTAAACAAAAAAGACTTGTGTAAAATTTTTACTATTTTCAAGAGGTAAAAAATTTTTCATATGAAAATTTGAGATAATTAACTTCCCGAGTAAAAACAGTTACATATAGTCGTATAAAATGCGATTAAGTTATATCTGTATAAATATACTCTTTCATCCGAAAAATGGCCCGATGTAATTGTATCAGTTGTTTATGAGTTTTTATCTAATTGTATTAGTTTAGATCTCAACTAATAAAATTATACATTATTCAGATGAAATTATATCCAATTTTTGACCTGATACAATTTTAGCGGTTTATATCTAATGGTATCCGTTTAGATCGTAGTTGGTACAATTTTATATAAATAAAATATATTTGTATACGACATTTGCCTTATATAATTGTATCAAAGTTTTAAAGCAGATCTTATTGCATCAGCTCAAAATTCAGATATAACTATATAAGTTTGTATAGTAATGTATCTATTTGGATCTAAACTAATACCATGCGACATAAACCCATAAAATTGTATCAGGTCAAAAATCAGATAAAATTTCATATGCTTAATATATAATCTAATCAGTTAAGATCTAAACTTATACAATTAGCTAAAAAGTGATAACCAACTGACACAATTATATCGGGTATATGGATCACATTAAGTTATATATTACCATATAAAGCTCCATATTATTTTTTTTAATAGGGTTTATTGTTTTTTAAATAGCATTTTTTGAAATCCCAGGATTCCCGGTCCAAATTCCCGGGAATGCGGGAACTGAAAAATGCTTAATTTCCCGGGAATCCCGGGACGGGAAATCCCGGGATGCATTCCCTAGATATAAGTAATGTTGTGAAGTTTACCTAACATATTACTATTGCCAGCTTTTAACTACCCTATGGTAGCCTTTAGGTATTAACTAGGGAATTCAGTCAATTAATCGTTATTCGGTTATTCAAACAATTTTGCTCAAAAATTGTTAGAATAATTTTAATTGACCATATTTTGAATAACGAATAATTCGAATAATTTTATACGATAAATCGATTAATCAAAATTGGATATTAAAAAAATGTTTAAAAAACACAGGTACTTTTTATTAAAGTAAATAGACATTAAGATTTAAAATCAGTATGTGAGAACAATGTAACGATAATATAAAATTATTATTTGTGGTTATAGCTAAACTTTTATACTATTTTATGCTTTTTATTGCGCTGTTTTATCAATTACCGTTTAGAAAATATCGGTTCTTCAAAATATCTTGAAAATAATATTGATGAGCAGAGGAAAAAAAACGGGAATACAAATTGTGGATAAAGTTTTTTTTTTCATAATAAGTAAGGGAATTAAAGAAATGTAGCATCATCTATACCAAAGTCATTTGGAAATAAAATTGTAACCCAACTTTTAGAAAAAAAAATTCTAATTAATACGTAACAATGAGTTTCCAAAAAAAAATATTTTATTTTATTAAATCCGGAAATTCAATATTTTAAAATCAATTCTAAAGTAATCAATATTATTCATCGGATAAAATTAAAACAAAAACGTTGAAATAACATAAATAAGTAATCAGTATTATTTTAAATAAATTTTAGCAAAATATACCACCTTCCGCTCTTCAAAAACGTGACGTTCCCCCATCGGATCAGCAAATAGAAAATGTTGTAAATTTACCCCAAACACAAGAAAATCAAAATAATTTAGAACAACAGCAAATTAACGTACCAAATTTAGATGAACCCATTGCAAAAGCTAAAATAGAAAATATTATTAACAATGATTTAAGTTCGAATACGCAAGATATTAAATCGAGCAATAAACATTCAAATAATGCAGAAGATGATCGTCAAACAATAGAGGCAGCTATACAAGATCCTATAACTTTACCAGGAACAAATGGTATAACTATAGAAGAATTTTTAGGACGTATTGATCTTAAACATTTACCAATGAAACAACATTTTCATGGTGCACGCAATGAAAAACAAGAGGCTGTAGTAAATGCCTTTAGACATTCATGGGCTGGTTATAAAAAATATGCTTGGGGTCATGATAATTTAAAACCAATCTCGGAAGCATCACATGATTGGTTTGGTCTGGGTTTAACTATAGTAGATTCATTGGATACTATTTATATAATGGGTTTGGAAGACGGTAAGAAGTAGTTAAATGTTTTTTTTTTTTTATAAAATTTCCTTATTAAATTATTTTATTTTCTTCAGAATTTACCGAAGCTCGCGATTGGGTTAGCGAAAGTTTAAATTTCGATGTAAATCGTGATGTTAATCTATTTGAAGTTACTATACGAGTTTTGGGTGGTTTATTATCTGCCTATCATTTAAGTGCTGATAAAGTTTTTCTTCAAAAATCAGTTAGCAGATTTTTTGTTTGATTTATTGCATATTTTTTAACTGTTTGCCTTTAACTTATAGATTGAACTAGGTAACCGTTTATTACCTTGCTTTTTATCACCCTCTGGAATACCTTATTCTGATGTCAATTTAGCTGCCTTATCTGCTCATGCTCCTAAGTGGTCACCCGATAGCTCAACTAGTGAAGTTACTACAATACAATTAGAATTTAGAGATTTAAGTAGAGTCACAAACGTTACGTTATATGAAAGTGTAAGTATTTAAGTACAATATTTTAAAAGCCATTGATTTCAAATTTATACATACAAAAATTCAACATCAAATTTATTTTAAAGAAATTTTTAGTGGCCCACCAAACTCACTTTATTAACGCCGAAGCTGAACTTCGGCCTAAGTTACAAAGTTCGGCCAGAATCGAAGCAGACCACTTTAATATTTGAATAAATAGCAGGTTTTCATTGCTTTTAATCAGAATATAATATAAAAGTTAAATATAATTCTGTG
Source organism: Leucophora obtusa (assembly GCA_949987735.1). Lineage (NCBI taxonomy): Eukaryota > Metazoa > Arthropoda > Insecta > Diptera > Anthomyiidae > Leucophora > Leucophora obtusa. The sequence continues at coordinate 52,766,567 of OX465295.1, forward strand.
GACTTTTGACAAAACAATTTAAATCGACTAATGTAATTTTTTATCAAAAGGAGATTTCAAGAGATGTTTTTTTTAATGAGAACAAGGACTTTTCCATTAAATTTTAATAGATGCTTGTAATTTACTACATCAGCTGCTTAGATCTCTATCCCCCCGTATTCATAATGAAAAGTTAGTAGCTCCTTATAGATCCCACACAACGAGCTGTTAACTAGAATGTTTTTTAGGCCTAGCAGCTTGTTAGAATAGAGTTTATTCATAATGATTTCTTAGCACACCGATTAAGAGCAACAATGTGTTTGAAAATATGGGGCTTTTTATTATTATTGTGAGCGGAATTTTTTGTTTTTTGGCGTTTAATAACAGAACATTAAAAGAAATTTAGCAATAATACTAGATTGAGTTTAACAATTATTTTGAGTACCGCTGTATAAAAATAAAGTCATAAAAATGTTTTCAAAAACATAACGTTTTATTTTGATAGAAGTCAACAGAATTGGTTACTAACAGATATAAACGAAAATATTACAAGTTGATACCATTTTTTTTTAATTCAAAAGTATTAAACATATTTCAGACTTGCAAAAACTTAATTATACCCTACACCACTACGTGGAGAGGGCATTATAAGTTTGTGCTGAAGTTTGTAACACCAAAAAATATTGGTCAGATATTTTTTTTTATTTCGATTTAACGATATCCGTCTGTCCGTCCGTCCGTCTGTCCATGCATTCTTGTGAACACTCTACAGGTCGCAAATATTAAGATATTTTGATGAAATTTGGTACACCGACTTTTGGTTGAAATTGGTCCATGTTTAGACCTAGTACCCATATAAGGGTACCCCCCAAAATTGTATTTTTTACACGCTACAGGTCGCAAATACGAAGATATTTCAATGAAATTAGGTACACAGACCTATGTTGGCCCAAGGACGAAGCCTATAGATTTTGGTTAAAATCGGTCCATATTTAGACCTAATACCCATATAAGGGTTCCCACAAAAATTTCTTTCTTACACGCTGCAAGTCACAAATACGAAGATATTTCAATGAAATTAGGTACACAGACCTATGTTGGCCCAAGGACGAAGCCTATTGATTTTGGTAAAAATCGGTCCATGTTTACACCTAGTGCCCATATAAGGGTACCCCCCAAAATTGGCTTGGTTACACGCTGTATGTCGCAAATACGAAGATATTACAATGAAAATTAGTTCGTTGACTCACATCCCTAGGTCCCTAGGAAAAAGCCTATTGATTCTAAATAGGATTTGTCCATATTTGGACCTATCGCCCATATAGGCTATATTTTCGATTTTCTCTTTTATGATTTTATAGAAAATTTTGACACAAGTCTGTTTTAACCAATTCAAATTTCGGATCCAAACATTAGTGGACTTTAAATCAGACTGGTGTAGGGTACCCCAGCAAAATATTGGTAATGACACCTCATTACTATCTTCATTACCCAAAATGATGAATCATTACCTTTTGCATTATTTTATAATTTAAAATAATGACTTCCTAATAAGGGCCTATTGTATTCATTGTTTCTATATATAAAATAATGACTTACTCGTAATAGTTTAAATAAGTACTTTTTACACAGTTAAATTTTATAAAAATTTTATTTATTATATGTAAATATGTTTAAATTTGTATGACGTGTCATAAAACTAAAACTTAAATTTTTCTGAATTTATTTCCTTAAGCTAATAGTATTTGCGTAACTCCTTATTTTTAAGAATCAAGTAAGCAATCTGATAACCACTTATAATTCAACTTTTTGTAAGCATGTGTGTAACCACTTATTATTCAAAACCTCATAACTACTTATTTCTCATTTTTTCGTAAGCGAGCGGGTAAGCGTGACTACTTATAAAAACGACCACGCCAAACAAAAATAATGAGTTTAGACGCCAAAAAATAAGTTGTGCGGAGCTATGAATTTCTATTATATAACCACTTATTTGGTAATGAAAGATTTTGCTGGGATATTATATAGTCGTCGTGCCCGACTTTAACTTTTTACTCGTTTTTTTTAAATTTATTTTTAACGGGAAATACATTAATTGCATTAAAGGAATTAAATGTGCTAAAATCCCAAAACGTATTTGACAAATTGTGAAAACTTTTATTTTGCACTCGTAAAATAATAATTTAAATATGTGCATCTTTATATGTTACTGTAAATTAAATTATACAAATGTACGGTGTACGGCCAAAATTTCAACGAACGCCAAACTTGGTCAAACATCGAAGCTCGGCCGGACTATAATTTTTTTTGTATTGCAGTGCTTTATATTATTTAATAGTTTTTCTTTTTCCATTTCCATTAAGCTTTTGTCCACTTCTTTTACAGGTTGCTCATCGTGTCAACGAAAAAGTCCACGCTCTTGAAAAGAACAATGGTTTAGTGCCAATTTTTATTAATGCCAATACTGGAACATTTAGAAATTATGCCACTGTATCTTTGGGCGCCAGAGGAGACTCTTATTATGAGTATCTTATTAAACAATGGATACAAACAGGACATAAAGAAAACGATTTGTAAGTTTTTAAAACAAATTAATTAACTTCATTCCATTACTTTCTTTGCGATAATCAAATATTTTAAAAGTATTCTTTCAAAAGTCTTTTGTACGTCGAGTCTATTCTCTCTCTTTTATATTTCGTTTCCTTCAAAATTGAATTTAAATTCCAATAATTGAATTTTTATTCAAAATATATTTTTCTTGTTGTGAAAAAGCAAGATTTCCTCAGAAAAAATGTATAAAAAAATTCTCAGTTTTGTAGATTTCTCTAGATTTTAAGAAGTTTTCTAGACAATTTTGTGTTATATATACTAAATCTATTAAGCTCTGGGAAATCTTTTTTTCTGAAAAATCCTAATTGTAATGAAAAAGTCCTATTATTTTCCTATAAAAATTCCAAAAGATTTAGAGACATTTTTATTTTAAACCCCCTTTAGAATCTGGGAACTTTTTCTAAAGAAAACCTCTCAAAATCTGAGTTCTTTTTTTAAGAAAAATCTTCAGAATGTAAGCATTATAAAGCCATATAATAAACTGAAGGCTCTTTCTTTATAAAAGTATTTTTTTTTATTAAAAACTCCTCATAATATCTGGGGATTTTCTTATAAAAGGAAAGTTCAGATTTGAAGACTTTTTCTTGTTGACAAACCCTCAGATTCTAAAAAACTTTTTCATTAAACAAAACACCGATTTTGGAAAAATTTTACAGAAAAAACTCGTCATATTGACAATATTTCCTACAAAAAATCATAAAAATTTCGTAAAAATGTTCACTTGAAAACCGGTCAGATTCATGAAACTTTTTTTTTTAACTCAGGTTCTTTATACCTTTTCTATTAAAACTGTGTTCTTTAGATTGTTTTTAATAGGAAAAGAAATAAAATAGCTCTGAGATTTTTTCTTCTATGAAAACTTTCATAGACAACCCCTAAATATTCGCATAAAGTCTTAAGATTGTGAAAATATTGTCGTTTAGGAAACCCCTTAAATTCGAAGGGCTTTTTTTCTATATCTTAGAACTTTTAGGCTTTTTAAAATTGTATCACATTTTGTATTAGTATGTAGTTGACATTCTGCTAATTACTTGGGAACGGTTTTATCTGTGTATTTATATTGTGATCCAACAAGCATGGTGACACAAAGAACATTCCCCGATCATATCGCGTGGAAGAAAAAATTTATTTATTCTTTGGAATAACAATTTCCGATCTCGGAAGTTTCCTCCGTCAGGAACAACTGTTACCCGAAAGCAATACTTCCAGACAATACGAAAGCAATTCACCAGGAAGATAAATCTGCGATATCGCAATTTAACAGCTGGAAGATAAAAAGGTGATATTGCTAAATGAAATCCCCGCTACAAAATAAACGGTTTATATCAAATTTTAATATAAAAAAGAATATCTAAATACATAATCGATTGACACATTATTATCATGTTTTCATCATACCCGATTTTTTCCGCACCGTAAATGTTGATTTTTTATATATCTTGTTCAAATTAAATAATTCATTCTAGGGTTTTTTTTGTTTATAAACCTGTCCTCATTGACTGGGAAATTATTTGATGGAAAAATGTGACATTTCTCTTTTTGAATAGAAATGTTACATTTTTGCATCCGGCTAATTTTTGCTGTTTTTTATATACTTGGTTGAGTTGTTGTAAAATATTGCATTTATCTCACCAAAATTTTTTTTTTTTTTTTTTCAATTCATTCTTTATTTACAATCTGTCCGAGGACAATAAGCAAATTTATTAAAATAAATACATCACAGAGGTTATGTAACTCCAATGAGATACATAATAAAAAAAATAAAATAAATTAGATAATTTTTAAAAGATTAAATAACAATTCATAAAAGTTAATATATACAAATGAATATTATGTTTTATTTTCGGAATGGGAGATCTAAGATATGGTTGCGTTTCAGTCTTCTAGTTTCATTGGTGCTGTCTAATAATGAGATCGCCTCAGGATTAACGTGATTACTTAATCTTTGCAAGTATCTTTCACTTACGGATCTAATTTCCTCTCGAACAGATGATACAGAAAGATCTCTTTTGATAACATTATTCCTAACATACCATGGTGCATCAAGAATTTGCTTCAGTGTTTTAGATTGATATCTTTCAAGTATATCAATATTGGAATTACTTGCGGTACCCCATAGTTGGATACCATATGTCCAGACTGGTTTAAGAATAACTTTATAAATGCGTAATTTATTATTTAGGCTTAGCTGAGATTTTGAACCCAAAAGCCAGTAAAGTTTTTTTGTTTTAATTTTAAGTTGTTGTTGCTTATTTTTAATATGAGCTTTCCAGGTAAGACGTCTATCAAGAATCATTCCTAGATATTTTACTGTTTCCCGCTTTGGAATCAATTTACCATTTATGGTAACATCAGGACAATTACCACGTCTAAGTGCAAATGTTGTGTGATTGGACTTATCAGAGTTTACTTTCACGTTCCATTTTATTAGCCATAGGTCAAGTTTATTAAGCTCATTTTGTACAAGTGACGATGCTTCATCAGGAGAATCGCTTGTGGCAATTATTGCTGTATCGTCAGCGTATGTTGCGACCAATATACTTTCATGTGTGGGTATATCTGCTGTGTATTTTTTAGAAAATCCAAAAGTATTTAATGGGGTAGTGTTATTAGCATTATTTAGGTTGATCATAAGGGGTGTGCTATCTGTTGTATCGTCCTAACAAAAAAGGGAGCTGTTAGAATTTTTATTTTTATTAGATCTGGCGATCTGGACGGCCAGTTTAAATCTCCAAAACGGGAGGTCATTTGGCCCGGAAATTGGTGTATCAAAATCTCCATCGTTGCTCGATCTGTGTGAGCGGGTGCTCCGTCCTGCTAGAACCAACAATTCTCGATACCCAATTCAGCAACTTTCGAAAAAAAACTCGTTTAAAATTTGCCTGTAACGTTCACCAGTTACGGTTACGGTGGTTTGATATGGGTAGGGGAAAGTTTGTGCTCATATCCCCAATGAGCACAAAGTTTCGAAATTTGTTTTGAAATACCCAAAACAAATTTCGAAATCCCCAAATATTTTCCCAATATTGTTTTTAATACGAATTTGAAATAAACCCCCATTTTCATTGAAAATTAAATTTTATTTGTTAATATTAAAGATAATGACTTTTAATCAAAACAAAAACATTACTTGCACAAAAAAATTAACAAAAATCATAAATAATTAATATAGTCTTAAACTAATATAAAAACATTAAAATGAACACATTCAGTAAGATTACGTATGCATTATTTTCGTTGGTTTTGAAAAAAACTTATCAAATTTATTTTTATCTGGCCTTTGGACTTCTGTTTTAATTATATTTTTCACCCTGGAACTCTATGTACCCACTTCAAGCCTGCCTTTTTTATATTCTAGAAATTCTAAAAAATCCCGATTTGATTCGCGATTGTCTTTTTTCGAAAAATGAAAAATTACAAAAGGTGTGTAAGTTTCAACATTTATATTTTCTTTAATATTCATTCATGGAATACAATTCTTTTATTGTCAAAATGTAACGAATATTTCTAGAATTTGGCCACTCTTGATTTGCAAAAAAAAACGCATATTTGCAATAATTGGGATTTTTACTAAAAAGCCATTTTTTGCTGTAAGCTTTTTTTCAATAAATCATAAAAAAATAGTTAAATCACGGTACACAAAAAAAAATTAAAAGTCCTTCATTGAGAGTGTGGTAAACTTTGCATGCTTTGTACAAAGCACCAAAGAGTGGTCTACAAACCATATTTTGGTTTACTTGACGTCTTGACGTCACGATTTAGGAAATGTGCAGACTAGTCTGTTTAATAACTGTTCAGTCATTTAAATCGGACAGGTTATAATATGGCTGTAATTTCTTTAATATTTCTATTATTGCCAACTTTAAAAAGTAGTTTAACAAAATAATGTACATCAGAAAAAATATATATTTTAAATTAAGATGAAATACACAATATACAAAAAAAAGACAAAAACAGAAATCCCCAAAAATACTTAGGAACATAGGTAAAATCCCCAAATCCCTCCCCACGAAAATCTGACCACAAATTGAAGTTGAAGTCCCAAATTTGGGGCGAAATCCCCTTATCTGACAACACTGCTGGGGATTTGGGCCTAAATTAGGGATTTCGACTTCGTTTAGGGGACAGATTAAAAAATTCGTAAATTTTAAAAGATTTAGTTTTAGGCCCAAAATAAGGAAAATTTTGGTATAAATTATATGCGTATTATTTCAAATTGAAGTCGATCAAATTAGCTCTGTTAAAGAATTTCAAAATTTCTACAAAATATTTGAATTATTGAAGAAATGTTCTCCAAATATTTATAAATCTTGAAATAACGAAAAGCAACCAAACTCAATAATTAATCAAAAACTTTTCTATTTTCTAAATACTGCAATTGTTACATGCAAAGGACTCAGAAAAAATAAATTTTGTGTAGGCTCAAAAAGTACCAGGGGTTTTCATATAAACTCTTATGTACCTTCTGAATCGTGTAAACTCGACTTATGCAAATTTAATGTTCAAAAGAGTTTACGAGCCTTAGTACATACACCTACTAGATTTACACTTAACCCAAAACTATTACTTTTTGAAAACTAGTTGTATTTGCTTGTCAAATTGCATAAAAATTTTAGAGAAAAAAAAAGATTTTTCACCATAAAACTTCGTGTGAAAATTGTGTAGAATTTTTTCTCTCGAAAATTTAATATACGACTTTTATTTCAAAACGGTAACATTTCAGCTTAATTGTGATTTGTCTTTCGTATAAAAAATTTTTTTTAGTTTCACAATTCGAGTGAAAACGTAAAAATTTCTTCGTAAAATATTCAATTTTATTTAATTTGCTCATTCATTTCTTAATAATTTTTTGAACTTAAGAGCGATGCTTACTTAGCTCTTATTTTTTTGTTTAAATTAAAATTAATTGGGTATAACATTGGGGATTTAAACATTTAAAATGGGAATAAGCTAAAACTTTTCGGGCAACACTGCTCCCCAATAAAATGAAACAGTATTGCCAGAAAAAACAAAACAGCAGTCAGCGCCATCTGTTGCATTAAAAACCGATATTGCCATTCATCAGGACCATGGGAGACCCCTGTTAAAAATTTAAATAGTGAATAGAAAAGACAAAGAGAGTTAAAATTACTTTTAACCGCTTAAGTTGAATGAGGTAATAATACGAAATATTCGGGATTGAAATTTTAAAAACGTTAGATTTTCATCACATGTCAGAATAAGTACTTTTTCATAAACTCAGTTATATTTCTTTATCAAGAAGTAGTATCCATGTATCACCTAACAAATACTTTACAGAGTTTTTAATTTTTAAAAATTAATAATTAAGTTCAAATAATTTTATTTAAACTCCTCTATATAACAGCTTGGTTACCGATTATATTCACGCTATCGATGGTGTATTTTCACAATTATTACGACGTACTCCTAAAGAAAATCATGTTTATATAGGAGAATTGATAAATGGCAAAGAATTTAAACCTAAAATGGATCATTTAACTTGTTATTTACCTGGCACCTTACTATTGGGTCATCACTATGGTATGCCAGATTCTCATCTATTATTGGCACGTGATCTTTTGGAAACTTGTTATCAAACTTATATGAAACAACCAACGCAATTGGCACCGGAAATCTCTTACTTTGCCGTGGGAGAAAATGAAGAATTAGATATTTATGTTAAACCAAATGATGCTCATAATCTACTGAGACCAGAATTTATAGAAAGTCTGTATTATTTTTATGCATTGACCGGCAATCGAACCTATCAAGAAATGGGTTGGAATATATTCCAGGCATTCGAAAAATATACCAGAGTAACACATGGTTACAGTTCGATTGGTAATGTAAAGAATATTTTTAATATCAGACTGCGCGATATGATGGAAAGTTTTTGGTTGGCTGAAACACTTAAATATTTCTATTTACTTTTTAGTGATAGTCCCAAAGAAATTGATTTAGATAAATGGATTTTTAATACCGAAGGACATACTTTACCGATAAGAAAAAACTAAACTAAGAAAGAGTCTGAATATTGAAACGAAAATTGTAAATACGAGTATAAATGTTGTAAGTTATTATTAATTTTTCTACATATATATAGTAGGATATAAGTTGTTCGTGTGTACGTGTCTGTGCACAAATGTGCTGTGCATGAGAAAGAAAAACAAGTAAATTCTTAATATCTTTATATTAAATCATTTTATTTATTATCAAAAAATTATAAAAAAAAAACTTATTTTAGAATCCTGTTGCGTTTTATAAGTCTAGGTGTAATAATAGTAGTGAATAGTAAATGTAGTTGTGGTATTTTTTAAAAATACAAACTTTTACTTAAAGCAGCAAGCGTTAAAGCCAAATAGCAAATGTAATCTCTCACCCCCTTATGATATTCTCTTGTATTGTATTTAAATTTAATAAATTATTAAAAAAAAAACATTACTAACTACTTATTACTTTAAATTTTAAGCAATAATTATATTTATCAACAAATAATCTCGAAATATTTTTAATGATACGTTTTAGTTTTAATTAATTTTAATTATTAATTTTAGAAATTGCAGAACTATTTAAATTTTATGCATTTATTGTGTTTATGTTTTATGTGAGTGTGTGTTTATTTTATAGTTATTCTTATATTTTTTAAACATCACCTCAACAGCAACGTTTGATATTAAATATCGATTCAAAATCGTAACCTTATACAATTCTTATTAAAATCATAACTTTATTTGTATAAAGTTTATTTTATATATAGTCAGGCATGTGATGAATATCGAAAACGAAAACGATCTGAGTTTCAACGGTTAATATTTGCCTATCTGTACAATAACAATTATTTTTATTTCCTAATTTAGATATTCGGAGTCAAATTAAACGATAATAATTTGAAGCCATTTTTATTTTCGCGGAACTAATTATTCTAGATTAAAAAACTGTTCGTTTTCGATTATCATAACACCCCTGATAATCTTTAATTGTACTGTCGTCCGTTTTATATAAGTTTGTTATTTTTCAAAATTTATTTAAAAAAGGAGTCAACAGAATTTGCCAAATGCCTATGTTCTTCGATTTTATTTAAAATAAATACGCCCATGAAGTGCACGAAATTCAAAACAAAAAATACATAAATCCTACACTCATTGCCTTCAAATATACTGAAAATGACAGTTAAAACAAAGTTATATACAGTTAAAAGGACAACAAAAGTATTTACATTTTTGGTTATTTTTAAGGTAGTTATTTTGAACTTTTAAAAAAATAACTACTAACAAATGTAGTAAGAAAACTGAAAAATAAAAATAACTGATGAATTTTTATTACAAACAACAAAATTGGTAAAAACTTCTTTTAAAAGTTAATTTTTTCAGTATTATAATGTGTAAATACATAAATGCTCTATAAATTTATAGGAGGTTTCTGAAACAAATTTTTTATGAAAAACTTGTTTTGTAAGCCTACGAAAAAGGAGATTAGAAGATAAATGCTCTATAAATTTATAGGAGGTTTCTGAAACAAATTTTTTATGAAAAACTTGTTTTGTAAGCCTAGGAAAAAGGAGATTAGAAGATAAAAAAAAATCTAAAAGTAGAATGTTTGTATGTGTCTGTTTGATCACTTCTGCAAGTAAAAAACAATAACAGAAAAAAAGTATGTAATGGCTACTGAACATTTTGCTGTTATTACGGGAAATTTAACTGTTTAATTAGAAATTAGAGCCAAGCGGTATTTTTAATTTTAGCAACACATGTCTGCTGATCTGTAGTACAACAAAATTAGTAGAAAAAATTAGTAGTCGCTACTAAATTTTAGCAAAATTGTTGTAAACTGCAATTCAAAATCGGTTTGCTGAAGTCAGTTAAAAAAACTTACTAAATATCAATAATTTTAGTACAATAAAATTTGTTTAAATAATTAGTTGCAGCTACTAAATTTCAGTAAATTGCTGAAATTAGCAAAAAAGTGTACTAAAAAATAAACAAACTGTAAAATCGAAAAAAAAAATTAATAAAAAAAAATGTTCTTTTCTTTCGATTGTAACAAGCGGTTCTCCAGTTATTAGCTTTTTATGCATTCGAGATACAATAAAATTTTCTGAGTGTTATTTGCAAACTAAGAATATACCAATAGTAACAAATATAAACTAAACAAGAATTGTAAAAAATCAACGAATTCTTGTAAATAAAATTTTTTAAATTAGTATATTTTTCTGCTAAATTTAGCACTCGGTTTTGAAAAATTAGTTGTTGTTGTTGTTGTAACGGCTTTAAAATGAGAATTTGTAGTTAATAATTTTCATTTAAAGCCGGAGTGGCAATCCTTGCTCGGATAAATTCGAAGATTCGAATACATCCGAATCGTTCCGGCACATAGTCCGATTGCCGTGGGAACCGGGTTATACCGCCCATACTCGGTCGACAGAGCCTCGTCAGCGTTAACAGGGGACACCATGTCCAAGTTGGACTGTGGGTGAGGTTGGCATTTGGAAATAACTTCCTTAGTAAAATATTTTGCTGAAATCAGCAGCGAAAATTAGTAAATAAATCCGTAATTTCTAATAAGAGAATAACAAAAGTGATAACTAAAAAAATTAGTAAAATATTTTGCTGAAATCAGCAGCGAAAATTAGTAAATAAATCCGTAATTTCTAATAAGAGAATAACAAAAGTGATTACTAAAAAAATTGTACTAAAAATCAGTATAAAAGTAGTAAAGTGCGATTGAAAACTGTTTACAAATTTATTTACTAACTTTTTTTATCTGAGTGTGTAGTTACGTTTGTAATGTAGGAATAGGCACAGGTTCCATTTCTACAGCAAACGGGTTGTTGAAAATTTATCATTTAGAGACAATCTGACAATAAAATATAAACAATAATACAATTTAATGGAAAGTCACTGATGAAGCCTGTCCATAGAAAAGGCAGAAAGTAGATCTAGGTGCCTATTCCTACTTGTGACTCGTTATGACTGTCTTAAGACTATTTTAAGACTGAAAGTCTCATCTTTCCATACAAAACAACAATAAAATTTAAAAAATTCGAATTTTATTTGTCATTATTATGATTGTATCGATACCAGGTCTTAATTTTTTAGAAGTTTTCAAACAAAAATTTGAATAAATATAATTTATTATGACTTTGCAACAACAAACACAAGGGAAATATATTCATAACGAAGAGTCACAGACTTTTCGTAGGAATAGGCACCCTAGTCTGATTTGCAAATTAATTAGGTGTGTGCTATCTGTTGTATCGTTGTATCGTCCTAACAAAAAACAGAGTTGTTAAAATTTTTATTTGACTTTACCAACGATTTTCTATAGGGTTTTCTATCTGTTAGCACACTCAAACATAGGACACCAAACATACGTAAAAATGTTGTATCGTGCTATTCTCAAATGTATTTTTTCAATTTAAATTCTAACAACTCTGTTTTTTGTTAGGACGATACAACGATACAACAAATAGCACTTGTGAACAACCGTAATGTGTTTATAACTTTTAGGAAAAATAAAGGTTTATTCTTCTTAACCTCAAACCTACTAAAGAATTTTTATAATTTAACTAAAGAAATTTAATAACTAACAAAAACAACTGTGTACTGTAAAAAAAACTGTCCTGGTAGTTGTTTATAATATTAATATTGCTTTAAACAACTGTTACGAAATTACAGTATTTTTCGTTAGTTGTTTTCTTAAATAGCTGTCATAAAAGTTGTTTTGTATTCTCAATAGAAAAACAATTGTAATCGTAGTTAAAAACAACAGCTACTGATTACTATACAAACAACTGACATGTAGTAACCGACAAACTTTTTTGAGTGTTAATGGTTTTAATTAGTGCAATTTTTTTTAATTAAACTTTCAAATCTGCAGATATATAAATAAAAAAAAAAATTACTGTGTTTACCATCTGCTAAACTCGTAGAAATCTGTAAAAATAGCAAAAAAAAAAGTTAATAAAAATTAGTTAAAAATGATGCTGCAGAAAAAATTGCTGAAACTAGCAGATATTTTTACTAAATGCTAGTAAAATAAGAACAGCAAAATTAGAACTGCTAAATATACAGAATTTTAGTTATACTATTTAAGTTAATTGAAAATAACAAATTGTACTGTAGAATCTGTACAAAATTTTGCTAAATATTAGTAGACTAAAAACAGCAAAAAGAAGCTGTTATATCTACAAAATTTTTGGTTTTTTAAGCTAAATTTTGTTGAATGCAAATAGCAGTCTATCCTGCTAAAATCAGCAGAAATATTTCCTAAAAAAATTGTAAACTGTTTTCGAAAGGCTCGATTTTTATTTGCATTTAAAAAAAGGAACTTCGAAAATTTAAAATGTTTTGTAATTTTGTAGGCTACAAATTATTTAGCAAAATTTTTTGCTGATTTTAGCGGGTTAATTTGCTATTTTCCATTAACAAAAATTTAACTCAAATATAACTAAAATTGTGTATATTTTGCAGTTTTAATTTTGCCGTTTTTATTTTACTAGTATTTAGCAAAAAGAATCTGCTAATTTCAGCAGTTTTTTCTGCAGCATCATTTTAAACTAATTTTTAGTAACTTTTTTTTTGCTATTTTTACGGATTTATTACTATTAGTGTACAAAATTTTGGCTCATATCCCCATTTTACAAGAATCCAATGTATTCTCTAGAAATCCTTCTATTTTAAAGTCTCTTATGAATCATAATTGCAGAGCGCTCTAAAATTGGTTTGCTGGGTAATAAATTTTTTTTGTTGTAATCATACTTGCGAATTTTTCATTGGCATTGAAATTTAATTGGCATTACTTGATCTCAATGCCAAAAAATTTAATTACCATTCAATGCCAATGAAATTTTTTTCAATTGGCATTGATTAAAACAATGGTAATGAAATGTACACGTAATGGTAATGAAATGTACATATAATTGAAGAAAAAGCATTGTATACAAAAAATATTGTGTTATAAAAAAGGACATCAAGGCAAGAATGCAAAATTTCTGAGCTATAAACACAATATTCGCTATTTTATCAAGTTTTATCAAGTATACTGCTGTTCACTCTTCTTTTAACACTGGTTAGTCTAGATGGACCAGCCTCTAGTTAATGTAAACTTGACAAAATAGCGAATATAAGATAAAAAACAAGCGAATTTTTAATTGTTTTTCTTAATTTGTTCTTTTATCGAAACATGAAAACAAATGCTTTTTTCATCAATTATAATTAGGCATTTAGAAATTGAGGAATGCCAATTTCAAAAAATTTCATTGGTATTGATCAAATGTAATGCCAAAAAATTTCATTGGCATTGGTCAATTGTAATGCAAATTAAATCATCAATTAATTGGTCCATTCAATTAACTAGTCCCAAGTATGGTTGCAATTAGATTCAACATTGTTGGGGATTTCAGATTACAACACTAGAATATGAGGACAAACTTTTCTGGCAACGCTGGTGGTGGTATCAAGCAAACAAGTAGAAAACAGTACCCTAATAAACTTGTATACATACGACAGCTAAATAATATGAAAACAGCAGCAAAGTACAGCATATTTTTAGGCATTTATAAACATGACACCCTGTAAACCATAGACATACACCTGGTAAAGCGGAACGAAATGGAATGAAACACTTGCCAAAATCGGAACGAAATGGAATGGAACGGGGAACGACTGGAATTGGAACACTAAACACAGGGAACAAAATGGAATGGAACGCGGAACGAACTGGAATTGAAACAATTTATATTCCTTCAAAAACATGGTAAAAATACCAATCTTTTAAAAACATTCATATCTGCTAATCTACTTAACCAATTTTAATGTGGTTTTTTGCAAATGAAAGCTGAACATTTGGGCTAACTTTCGGCTGCAGTAAATATCTTAAAGAACTAATACTTACCTTAGAAAGATATCAATAAGGCTCAGCTTCTAAATAAAGTCATAACTCCTCAACTAGTTAAACAATTTTAGTCGGGTTTTTTGCAAATATGGGCAAACATTATAAATATTAATTAAATCTTAAACTTATCTTGGAAGCATGTCAAATAGATAAAATTTCTTAATAAACTCCCTGCTCCTCGGCTTATTTTTTTTCAAATGAAAGTTTAGAATAATGTAAATACCTATGGTATACAATACTTACCTTGAAATTAATATAAATAAAATACGATCTTTATCTATCATATATTTTTTATTAAATACTTTTTTATTTTTAATTTCGTCTAATGCTTAAATACAACAACGACACTTTATTTGAATAATTTAAAAATACGTAATATTGTTGAATTTTAAAGTGTGCGTGTGTATTATTTTTTTTTTCATATTTTTTCTTCCTTTATGCTCGGTTTCGCTATCTTTTTAATGCCTTTTTCTGTCTGTTAAATACTAGTAATATTAAAATTTAATTCCTATTTTATTTATTTAAAAAAAAAGATGTTAAATTTTTCGTTTATGCATTTTATAGTCTATAATAAGGTCAATATGTTTTGTTTTCATTTTACATTTAATTTACCATTGTATTTTTTTTTGTTTTTTTTAATGTTTTTTTTTTTTTTTTTTGATAATGATACTTTTATTCATTTTGGAATATATTTTTTTTATTCAATTAAATTTATTTAGACAAAAAATTTTATTTAAATTGGAAAAGTATTTTTTGTATATTACAAAACATCAATGAGTATTTTTTATCAAAAAAAGAATATAGAATTTTTAAACTTTATTGTTATTATGCTACAAAAAAATTTCGTACGTATTTTATATATTTTTTTAAGTTTTACAACTTTAAAAGGATTATTTATTACGTGAATCATATTTACAGCTTATGAATAGGTAGACTAATTTTTGTAAGACTTTGTTTTTTATGTGTTGGATTGTTGGTTGTTTGAGAATAATAGGCTAAATTGGTTATTCTTTGATATTACATGTTTTATTTCAGTTTTGTAAAATTATATCTTAAAATTACTAATATGTGTCTTTGCTTTTTTAAGTTTAAAATAACTAGTTGTTTTTTTTTTTAATTATGGTTATTGGTCTGTAGTTTTTTTTTAATGTGTTGTGAAATTCCAAATTCGATCGATTTTAATTGTCTTTCATTATAAGTCATTACAAAAAAATGGATATTTTTAAGAGCAATGTCAACTCTTTTTTTCTTCTTTTTTTGAAAAGCCCAAGTATAGAAATTCTCATAGTATGCATTTTAAGTCCAATCATAATTACACTCATAAAAAGTCCTTTTCAATAATTAAAAACTACTGAAAAAATTAATTTTAAAATCACAGTCTGTTAAATACATTGGATGACTTTAGCGGACGTAATTGCATGTAACTTTGTTTTAACTGTCATTTTCAGTAGATTCTACCGACAAACTTTTTTGAGCGGCAAAGAGTTTATATGGATATTGTCAACAGTTTTATTGACTCAATATCATGGCGTTATAAAACAGTTCTGAACAATTAAAAAATATCCAACAAAATGCTGAACCTTAAAATTTGAGCTTTGTTTGGAACTTCGCTATTGTAAAAGTTTCCAATGTGTTGCCAAAAACATAAACATGAAGATTTTGAATTCTTTATACTTTTCTCTGAAGTTTGGCGTTTTTGTTCCAATATTTTATTTTATATATTAATAAACAAAATATACAATTTATCAGATTAATAAAAAAAAGGTTTCCATTTTTACACCCAAATTATTACAACTGACCAAATACCCTATGGGAAATTTTAACAAACTGTCACCCAACTGGCCCCTTTATATGAAATAGACTGGTCACTTTTACATGGCGTTGTCATAGGAGGTGGAAATTGACCCCTTGTGACATGTCACAAGACAAATCCTAGGACAGATTACTGAACTCTCAATTTCAGGGACCTGTCCTGGGATTTGTCTTGTGACATGTCACAAGGGGTCAATTTCCACCTCCTATGACAACGCCATGTAAAAGTGACCAGTCTATTTCATATAAAGGGGCCAGTTCGGTGACAGTTTGTTAAAATTTCCCGTAGGGTAGAGTTGAAAAAATAAATATTTTTAAAAGTTTCCATTGTATTGTCACGCAATGTATATAACAGTTTTATTTATTTTTGCTGTTTCTATCTTACTAATAATTAGGGGAAAAAAAAAATATGCAAATTTTAGCATTTTTTTCTGCAAGGTAATTTTTAACCAATTTTTAGTAGTTATAACTAAATTTATTACAGAATTTTTTCTATTGGTGCAATAAAACATCCAGTAATGCAAGCATAGCAATAGGCCAAGGTTTTGCTGGAATACAAGCTATTGTTCTTATTTTTTAAACGCAACATATGAATTCGACCAAAAACTAGATATATGTACATATTACTCATTCCCAATTAAAAAGTGGACTTAACATCCCAGTAGCAAATGGTCGAACTAGTTCTAAAAAGTACTCCTTTTTGACAGTATTACGAAACTAGTTCTCAAAATTATCATTTTGAACCAGTTGTGTACTAGTTAAATCCCATTTATGTGGGACCTGTTTAAAAAATTACATAAATTAAAATACGAGATTTGAAATTCCTTTTTATTTACATTTGTTTTTAATAAAAAATATCAGAGTTTGGAAATAAATATTTCAATTTTTAATTGTGAATTTAATTTAGGTGCAAATCAACTGGTACAGTACTGGTGCCAAAGAGTCACTCCAGAAATAGTTTGATAAATTTCTCATAAGTACCAATAAAGCTTTCTGTTTTTCTGTTCTGAACCATATGTGTATTTACTATTTTTATCAGAGCTTTAAAGAACTAATTCCTTTTTGGAATGAATTCCCAAAAATTTAATTCAATTCTTTAATTCAAGGAATGAATTCATCAATAAGACATAAGCAGGAATTAATTCCTGTGAATGAATTCAAAGAATTCAAGTTTATAGAATGAATTCCCTGACCAAAGCGTAAAGAATTAAAATTAAATAATTCATTCACTAAAGAATTCATTCATTTAATTCAATTTGAAGTCAAGGAATTCATTTAATTCTAGTTAATTCAACTTTTGGCTAAGGAATTCATTCAACTGTGCACTTAATTCAACTTTTGATTAAGGAATTCATTCAATTCTAGTTAATTCAACTTTTAGTCAAGGAATTCATTCAAGTTCAACTTTTGGTCAAGGAATTCATTCAATTCTAGTTAATTCAACTTTTAGTCAAGGAATTCATTCAATTCTAGTTAATTCAACTTTTAGTCAAGGAATTAAATTTATTTCGTTTAATTCCCTAAGGAATTAAATGTTTTAATTCCTTAGGAATTGAAAACTTAATTCAGGGAATTAAACGAAAAAAATTTAATTCCTAGGGAATTAAACGAAAAAAATTTAATTCCTTAGGGAATTTAACGAAATAAATTTAATTCCTTGACTAAAAGTTGAATTAACTCGAATTGAATGAATTCTTTGACCAAAAGTTGAATTAACTCGAATTAAATGAATTCCTTGACCAAAAGTTGAATTAACTAGAATTGAATGAATTCCTTGACCAAAAGTTGAATTAACTCGAATTGAATGAATTCCTTGACCAAAAGTTGAATTAACTAGAATTGAATGAAGTCCTTGTTGAATGAATTCATAAAATTTTATGAAGGAATTAGAAAAAAACGAGTAAAAAGGTTAAAGTCGGGCATGCCGACTATAGAATACCCTACACCAGTCTGGGTAAAAGCCAACTAATGTCACCAAAATCAATAGGCTGCGTTATTGGGCCAATATAGGTCTGTGTACCAAATTTCATCAAAATATCTTAATATTTGCGACCTGCAGCGTATAAACAGTATAATTTTGGTAGGACCCTTATATGGGCACTAGGTCTAAACATGGACCGATGTTCATCAAAATCAATAGGCTTCGTCCGTGAGCCAAAATAGGTCTGTGTACCAAATTTCGTCAAAATATCTTAATATTTACGACGTGCATCGTATAAACAATATAATTTTGGGGGGACCCTTATATGGGCACTAGGTCTAAACATAGACCGATGTTCACCAAAATCAATAGGCTTCGTCCTTCGGCTGCCATAAGTCGGTGTACCAAATTTCATCAAAATATCTTAATATTTGCGACCTGCAGCGTATAAACAATATAATTTTGGTAGGACCCTTATATGGGAACTAGGTCTTAACATGGACCGATGTTCACCAAAATCAATAGGCTTTGTCCTTGGGCCAACGTAGGTCTGTGTACCAAATTTTATCAAAATATCTTAATATTTGCGACCTGCAGCGTATAAACCATATAATTTTAGTAGGACCCTTATATGGGCACTAGGTCTAAACATGGACCGATGTTCACCAAAATCAATAGGCTGCGTTACTGGGCCAATGTAGGTCTGTATACCAAATTTTATCAAAATATCTTAATATTTACGACCTGCAGCGTATAAACAGTATAATTTTGGTAGGACCCTTATATGGGCACTAGGTCTAAACATGGACCGATGTTCACCAAAATCAATAGGCTGCGTTATTGGGCCAATATAGGTCTGTGTACCAAATTTCATCAAAATATCTTAATATTTACGACCTGCAGCGTATAAACAGTATAATTTTGGTAGGACCCTTATATGGGCACTAGGTCTAAACATAGACCGATGTTCACCAAAATCAATAGGCTGCGTTATTGGGCCAATATAGGTCTGTGTACCAAATTTCATCAAAATATATTAATATTTACGACCTGCAGCGTATAAACAATATAATTTTGGTAGGACCCTTATATGGGCACTAGGTCTAAACATGGACCGATGTTCAAAAAAATCAAACTTGTTCGTCCTTGGGCCAACATAGGTCTATGTACCAAATTTCATCGAAATATCTTAATAGGTGCGACCTGTAGAGTGCGTACAAGATTGCATGGACAGACAGACAGACGGACGGACGGACGGACGGACGGACAGACGGACATCGTTAAATCGAAATAAAAAAAAATTCTGAACCGATCGGTATACTATAAGGTGGGTCTACGACCAATATTTTTTGGTGTTACAAACATCAGCACAAACTTATAATACCCTGACCACATAGTGGTGTAGGGTATAATTAATGAATTCCTTTAATATAAATCGAATGAAAAAAAAGGAATTCATTCAATTCCTTAAGTTTGGTCAGGGAATTCATTCCCAAAATATAAATTCAGTTCAAAAAAAGGGAATTAGGGAATTAATTCTTCGAATCTCTGATTTTTATTCAAAGTATGCAGAGACAGAGATTGAATTTAATAAGAGTTTTGAAATTCTAGTTTTGTTTACATTTGTTTTTAATAATAGTTGTGTTTGTGTGGCAAGCTATCAACGTTTGCTTATGTCATTGCCATATAAATTTGACATTAGCCAACGTTTAGTGTTAATTCTTAACGTTACTAAATAATGTCAAATTTGTATGGGAATGACATACGCCAACGTTGATAGCTTGCCGCACAAACACAGCTAATATAGTCTGAGTTTTCAAATAAACACTTAACATTTTTTATTGTGATTAGAAATCGTAAACATAAAATATTTTAAATTCCGTTAGGTAAATGGACCTAATGATCTCAGTAAGAGGAAACTATCGGTCTAATCTACGTTTCATCAAAGAAAAATCTTTGATTTCTTTATATATTATTCAGGTCTTAACCAACTAGTACAGTACTATTTCAAAAGAGTCACTTCAGAACTGGTTCCGCGAGTGTTACATTAGCACCAGTTTTGCTCACTATTTTTCGTCCTTAAATTGTAATTTTCAAACTAGTTCTACAACTAGTACCAAAGTGGGAATTTGGCGACAATTGCCCCCATTCCTATGACATCTCCATGTTAAATTCTACAGTTGTTTGTATGGAGAGGCGGTAGAACTCGTACTAGTTGCCTGGTTCAAATAAACTAGTACATAACTGGTTCTGAACTAGTATTTTTTGCTACTGGGATTTTATAAGAATTTATAGCTTTTTTCACGTATATTACCAAGGATATCCAATTTTACTCGACTATTGTCAAAATTGTGTGTAAATTATTGTTGTACCCACGGTAATGACGTTGAACAGAACTTAAATTTTGAATTAATTTAGGCTTTTGTTTTATAAAGATTTTTAAGATTTTTTTATGGAAACATACAAAATTTCTTCACACTTAGTATGTACAATTTGAATATTTTATTCGTGTTATTGAAACAAAAAAATCATTGAGCTTAATAAGTAGACTATAGTTTTTAATTTTTATTACATACACATTAATAACAAATAATTTATATTGGCAACGGGTTTTGCGGCTTTTTTTACACAGATTTTTTTTATATCAATAGTAATAAAATGCTGCTTATTTTTTTTGTGATTACAACCAATTCGTTGGTAAGGAAAATAAAGCGTGGATATAGTTTTTTTTTTATTAAACGTTTGTTTTCTTTTCTTAATATTGCTTATGTTTAAGGTTTTTCAAAACCTTACAAGTTGATTTGGAAAAGTACAAAGCAATCTAGTTAAGAAGATGTTTGCTTAATTTATATGAAGAACAGAAGAAAGTTTGGTATTGCTTTCTTTTTTAAAGACATGTTTTCTTTTAAAGCTAATTCAATTTTTTTAAAATAATTTTTATTTTTAATTAAACTAAATGTGTACTTTTGTTTAATGAATGATTTAAGAAAATAAATTATACATAAATAAAAAAAAACAAATAATTTTTACTAATTTGAACTTTAAGAAGTAATTTTTTTAGGAAAAAAACTAAACGCAATCTAAATAAAATATTTAACAATTTTAAACTGTTAATAAAATATTTCGAAAGATTGTTTTTTTAAAAGGCAGTTTTCCTGAAGAGCCTTAAATGTTAAATATAATTTTCTTTAATATACAAACACTAAGCTTTTGTGTAAAAATTAAAAAAAAAAAAACAAAAATATATTCAATTTTAAGTTTAAAAACAATTTATTATTATTTTTGTGAGATCCAAAAATAAAAACAGTAAAAAAAATTAAAACGAAAATAAATATTTACAAAATAAAAAAAAACAAATTATATTAAAAAAAATATGTATGTTTATTAGAGCGACCCATCTTATATGGACAGAAAAAAAAGTGAAAAAGTTACCCCTTCAAAATATACCTCGGTTGCGTTATGATGATTCTCAAAATATTTCGGGTCTAGCAGTGAGATCTCACGAGCAGGACCGTTTTCAAAAAGGTATTTTTTTTATAGTTTTTGAAAGAATTTAGCTACACTCAGATAAAAAAATTTGTAAACAGTTATCATCGCACTTTACTATTTTTGTATTGATTTTGAGTACAATTTTTTTTTAGTAATAATTTTTGATATTCTCTTATTACAACCCAGTGTAGAAAATCATTACCAGATATGTGGTTATGTAACTATATACCTGGTTTATGGTAACTAGTTACTTTTATTATTACATTTCTTATTACGTTTGTATGGCGATGTCGCACAAAATAATGAGTTATGCTTACACAACAGCATACGAAAAATCTAAAAATATGTCGTTACCTATATGCTTACCAGTACTGACAAAAAGAATGAGTCTAAAGATAGAAAACTAAATTCTGCTTAAAATAATGATTAAAATAAGTCGTTATCAGTAACTCATAATTATATGTTTTAAAATAATGCAGAAGGTAAGTCGTGTTAATACTGGCAGTCCGAATGCTAAACTTAGCAACAAAATATACTGATTTAACAAGTGGAAACTTTAAGGAAATTTTATTTACAAGAATTCGTTGACTTTTTAGAATTCTTGTTTAGTTTATATTTGTTATTATTGATATATTCTTAGTTTGAAAATAAAACTCAGAAAATTTTATTGTATCTGCAATGCATAAAAAGGTAATAACTTGAGAACCGTTTGCAATTTTTACTCCGAATTTCAAGTATGTTGAAATAATTTTAAATTTTTTACAATTAAAAAAAAAATATTGTTTTTATTAAATTTTTTTTAGATTTTACAGTTTATTTATTTTTTAGTACACTTTTTTTGCTAATTTCAGCAGATTGATTTTAAATTGCAGTTTACAACAATTTACTGAAATTTAGTAGCCTCTACTAATTACTTATACTAATTTCATTGTACTAATATATATTTTTAATATTTTGATATTTAGTTAATTTTTTAACTGATTTTAGCATATCGATTTTGAATTGCAGTTTACAACATTTTTTCAAAAATTTAGTAGCGGCTACTAATTTGTTGTACTACAGATCAGCAGACATATGTTGATAAAATTAGCAAAAAAATACCGCTGGGCTCAAAACAGTTAAATTTCCCGTAACAAAAGCAACATTTTAAGTAGCCATTACAGACTTTTTTGGTTGAGTGTATTTATCTAAAGATAACATACCGTCACCTAAAACACAAAAGGGCGTAACAACAAAACAAATTAAGCCGATTTTCTGATTGATTATGATGCACTAGACAAAATTACATTTCCCTACAAAATTGTAAACGTATAAATATGTCGAAATAAGTATAGTCGTGTTTTAAACAAGAGAAGAAAATATAGAATATCTTTAATTCTACAACGTTTTTTTTTTGGTTCTAGTGTAAAAAAATAAAAAGTGTTGTTACGCCCTTTTGCATTTTAGGTGACGATGCACAATATAGGTATAATATGAAAGGTTTTTTTTTCAAGGCGCATCCAACTGTATATATAGCATGTAGTGCTGGTAAAAGAATGAGTAGTGGGTACTGAGTATCAAGTATTTGTACTCGATACTTAAAACTACTATTCGATATTTTCAGAGTTGCAATTTGGATGGAAAAAAGATAAAAAATGTTACTCCGTTAAAATATTTACAACAAAAATTTGACTCGGCTAAAATATTTATCACAAAACTACAACTCTGCTAAAAGAAAAAATTAAAAGTTAAATACTTATGTTAAGAAACTCTGAAATCATAATGAGTAGTTGAGAAAAAAAAGTTTAAATATATGTTTATAGATTTAAATTGAATCAACAAAAACATTTTCAAAGAATTTTATCAAAAATTAAAAAAAAATCAAATTTAATAACCATTAAAAGTATCGAGTATCCAAATTGGAAATATCGAGTAGTATCGAGTATTCAAAAGTAACCGAATTTACCAGCACTAATAGCATGTACAACCCGCCATCGGTTGTGGATTGAGCAATGCACGAAAATGAAATTATTGATTTTCTTTAAGTGTGTTGCCCACTCCACTTCTTAAGGAAGCACAGCCGAGTGCTACCGGGCGCGTCCACAGGTTGCGGATAGTGGAAAGCTCCGTAGATATGCGGACCAGCTGCTAATGCAGCCGCGGACAATCAGCGGTTCCGAGTGGAGAGTCTCAGAGGGTTTTCGGGTGGCACCGCCTTCCTAACAACTTCAACTTCTACTTGGAACTTCAAGGCGAGCGATTGGCGCCTACAAATAACCAATAGCCACCAACTGTCAGCGTCTGTTCCCCATGTTAATGGCGGCTGGAAGCGGGCGTCGGACCTTGGAACAAGCGGCTCGCGTCACCGGATTTTCCAACCAGCCCGCCTGGAGGCCATGCTGGCAGCCCCAGTTCCAGGATCGGATGCAGAAGCCTAATCAGCTACTCATCTTAAACTAACTGATTACCGAATCCTCAGATAATGAAAATAATACCCAATCAACCCCTTTGATGACGACATTTAGCTTTAAACATGGAACACGATTTGGAACTTGGAACGTGAGGACGCTTTTAGATTCTTCGAAACTTGTGCAGGTCTGCCGGGAAGCAAAAAACTACAGCATCGATTTCCTAGGTCTTTGCGAAACCCGATGGCCGGATTCTGGGGAGTTCTCAACAGATGATGGGTTCACAATGATATACTCTGGTAAACCACCTGATCAACCGCGATCTAGCGGAGTGGGGATACTACTAAACAGAGAAACGCGAAATGCGCTGATAGACTGGCATATAGAATCATTGTGGCACGACTCCGTACTCGTACACGAAACATCACATGTGTGCAATGCTACGCGCCTACTGAAACTTCAGATACACAGACGAAGGAAGAATTTTCATCTCGGTAGCGTAATCTCTAACGTCAACAAAACATGGCGCGGTTCCCTGTTAGATGTGAGGAACAAACGCGGGGCTGACTGCTCCAGTGACCACCATTTGCTTGTGGGAACTCAGACTAAGAGTTGCAGCAGTGAAGAATGGAAATCAAACGCACAGAAAAGTTGACATCCAGAAGTTAAACAACCCTCACATAAATTCCGCTTACACACAGGCCTTGAAAAATTCAATGGAAACAAACCAAATTTTCTTAGGTGAATTTGAGAAAGTTAGAGAGGTCATATGTGATGCTGCAGCAAAGCACATTGGATACAAGATACCTGAACGAAAACAGTGGATATCCGATGATACGTGGAAACTCATAACTACAAGAAAGGAGTTAAAGTCCAGGCTAAACGATGCGAGAACCCGTATGGAAAAATCCAGACTCCGGGGTAATTACAGCTCTCTTGATAAGGAAGTTAAGCGTAGCGCTCGCAGAGACAAGCGGAAATGGACAGAAAACCTTGCAATAGAAGCACAAGCGGCAGCCGAATCAGGTAGAACCCGTGACCTATATAAAATAACAAGAAAGCTTAGTAATAATAAAAACTTTGCCTCCTCAAAACCGTTACGAAACTGCAACGGAGATCTCATCACCTCGAAAAGCAGTCAGCTCGATATTTGGGTAAACCATTACTCCAACATGTTGTCAATGGACGTGCATATACCCCACCCATTGTGTAATTGCACTAGTCATACCGAGAGGGATGATATACCTGCAACCGCCCCCACCATTACAGAAATAGAGGATGCTATTCGTGCCCTAAAACAGCACAAGGCACCAGGGCCTGACAATATCAACCCAGAGCTGCTAAAAGCAGACCCCCAAACAAGTTCCTTTCTGATCCAGAATGTGGTGCAAAGACTATGGGAAAATAATGAACTTTGCGACGAACTAAAAGAGGACTTGATAATCAACATACCGAAGAAAGGTGATCTCACGGAATGCAAAAACTGGAGGGGGATTACACTCCTAAGCATGATAAACAAGGTTATAGCGAACATTATTAACAGAAGACTTTCTGACTCCCTCGACAAAGAGTTTCGTTGTGAACAGGCCGGATTTAGAGCTCAGAAATCCTGTGTGGACCACATAAACAGCCTCCTAATTATAATTGAGCAGTCAGTGGAGTGGAGATCCCCCTATACCTGATCTTCATCGATTTCGAAAAAGCTTTCGACACCCTTGTCCACACTACCATCTGGAAGGCACTCACCTGTAAAGGCGTGCCGAAGAAGATAATAGATATTATCCAAGAGCTATACAGGAACGCAAATTGTCGCATACTTCACCAGAATACTGTAAGCGATAAAGTTTCCGTTAAAGCTGGTGTACGACAAGGCTGCATCTTATCGCGGTTACTCTTTAATGTAGTGTTGGACATTGTCATGAGAAACACAACGTGTAACAACAGAGGCATAACATGGGGACTAGGTGGTCACCTGGCCGATCTCGATTATGCCGACGACATATGCCTTTTAACACATAATTATTCCGACATGGTGGAAAGTCTCAAAATGGTAGAGATAGAGGCTGCAAAGGCAGGTCTTAGAATAAATATAATTAGGCGAAGGTAATGAAAGTAAACGCTACATGCAACAGACCGTTCTCTATCCAAAATATCCAACTACAGGACGTGCACCACTTTTGCTACTTGGGTAGTATCATAACGTCAACTGGAGGCTCATCTGATGATGTCTCAAACCGCACCATGAGAGCTCGACAAGCTTTCGGCCAACTTAACACAGTGTGGAAATCACCATCAATCTCCACCCACACGAAAATTGATATATTTAATTCGTGTGTGAAATCTGTGCTCCTCTATGGATGTGAAACGTGGAATATGGCTGCTAATGATGTGAACACCTTAAAAGTTTTCACAAATAAATGCCTAAGAAGAATCCTACGAATATTTTGGCCCAATAGGATATCTAATGTACAACTCTGGGCGCGAACTCATCAAAGCCAAATAACTTCGGAAATATTGAGAAGAAAATGGTGATGGATTGGCCACGCATTACGAAGACCACCCGGAGATGTAACTCGCAATGCTATTGATTGGAACCCGCAAGGTAGCAGAAGGAGAGGACGGCCTGCCCATACTTGGCGAAGACAGCTAGATACAGAGGCCTCGCGTGCAGGAAAAAGCTGGAATGAAATTAAGAACCTAGCATCAAACAGAAACGATTGGAGAAACTTTGTTGAGGCCCAATGCTCCTTATAGGAACGAAAGGACGGGTCGATTTATTTTTCATCAATTTCCCTACGATTTCCGTATTCTATGGGTTATTCCATGAAAATTTGCCAAAGGAACCATACCTCTATCGTTAAAATCGAGTCCCCTACTTTTTGTTGGTAGATTTTTTCCCAAATTGACGTTCGTATGAAATATTACCTACACGTTCACATCCATAACTCAAAAACTATCGATCGGGTTTAATCGCCAGCGTTGGAAAGGTGAGCTCATTTTGATTAATTTACAAAAAAAAATCTCCAACATTGGTCCATCGGTTCAAAAGTTACGGGCATTTTTGTCCAAATTTTGGAGCATTTTTCCAACATTGGTCCAACGGTTCAAAAGTTACGGGCATTTTTGTCCAAATTTTGGAGCATTTTTCCATAAGGGACATAAGAAATAACTTTTTCCTATAACACTGTTTCTATAATGATGTAACCAGCACCATCTAGACACTTCTGGCAACACTACTTAATTGTGTTTACTTTAATAAATTTTGTGTTTAAATAAAGTTAAAGTAAATCAATTTCAAGGACTTATTAAATCAAGGACTTATTATTTTAACAATATTTTAACAGCGATTATAAAAGGATAATCGTAACAATATTTAATTCTTTTAGTGACGGTTTAAAAAATGGATTCAGAGCCTGGTTCATCGCAAAATCCAACAGATACCCAACGCAGTAGTTTGCAACATTTGGTCTCTCATGATGTTTTTTCTTTTGGCGTGGCCTGTGAATTACCTGATATTAATCTGTCAACTAAACGAGATATATTGAAGTTCTATTTTTTCTTGGCCGAACGTTCAAAAGCCCAAAGCAAAATGTTTTCGTATAAAAGATTTACTCCCCAAGTAGCAGACAGATTGTTAGAAATTTGGAATCAACTTAATATTGAACTTATACTCAAAGGTAGCATCATTAGAAAATTGAATAATATGCTTGACGCATATAGTAATGCAGATAAACAACGAGTAAAACGCGCAACAGAATTCAAAAAATTCGTAGAATCAACAAACCAATTATTCAACATTGGAAAATGTAAATGCAACTTGAAAGAAAACGACTGCTCATGTGGATCTATCCCAGAAAACTTAAAAGATTTCATGCGCGATCAATATAATGACAGAATACAAACGATACCGGAACACGATAATGGAAGTGAAGAGACGATACCAACGGCTATACCAACAATCTCAGTGAGCAACGATCCTACATACGAACCACATTATGACGAAATGGAAGTTGATGTGAGAGGAGGTTCAGAATTAGTTCTACCACCACAAACATACACTCCCAGATACAATACTAAAAACTATGCAATGATGTGTGACAGATTTGGTGTGCATGATAGGATGGGATCAACATTGGCAACAGCTCTGATGGAAGACCTGGGCGTAAAAGATGGTCATGACAATCTTGTCATCATGGATAAAAGTAAACTTCGTAGAGAAAGAGAAAAATGGAGACAAGACGCACTTCGTAAGCGGTATGATGGCTCGAATTTGATATCATTTTCATTCGACGGCAGGAAAAATGATGCTCTAACTGTAGAAAAAATTGATGAGAAATTGCATCCAAGATTGGTTAAAGAACCTCATCTAGTTGTTTTGAGGGAACCAAAATCTCAATTGATAGGCTACACCGTTTACGCAAAGTTATTCGTATGAACATTTGGAGGGATATTTAAATTACGAAGTGCCACCGTTCGATGATCCACAAATTCCTTTACACATTCAAGGAACGGAAAGACATGTCCAATTGCTGGCTGCCACTGCTAAACGAGTTGCAGGAAAGAATGTAGAAGGCGCTATGGCGACGACATTAGAGAGCCGTACGAAAACACCCAGACTTGAAAGCAAACAAGACTTTCAGAAAAAATAATGGTTTTTTTCACATTTTGTCTTTTACTACACTCAAACTGAATATTTTTTTTGATAATAGGTTGATAGATACTTTATTATCTCTTAATTTGAATTTTTGCACAAAAAAAAAATAAAAAGGGAAAAAAAACAAAAATTTGGTTTTATGTGTTATTTTGTTTTAGCAATATCGCATGAATTAATCAACCGAATTCGATAAATTTGGGCTTAAACTCTTCGTTTTGAATTGTAAATTGAATAAAATAATGGATTGAGCCAAAAAAATGGCCATGAAAGTAATATTCTTGGACAAAATCATGAAAAAAATGGAAAAATGCTCCAAAATTTGGACAAAAATGCCCGTAACTATTGAACCGTTGGATCAATGTTGGAGATTTTTTTTTGTAAATTGATCAAAATGAGCTCACCTTTCCAACGCGCCTATGGCGATTAAACCCGATCGATAGTTTTTGAGTTATGGATGTGAACGTGTAGGTAATATTTCATACGAACGTTAATTTGGGAAAAAATCTACCAACAAAAAGTAGGGGACTCGATTTTAACGATAGAGGTATGGTTCCTTCGGCAAATTTTCATGGAATAACCCAGGCATTTAGAGTCGGGTCTTGAAGTCGGATATATCGTTACCAATGTTTTGCTATAAAGGAAAAATCCAATGAAAAAATTAAATTAAAAAGAAGACCCACCCATACGCTCGGCAACAAAAAAACAAAAATAGAGAAAAATTTCTGCTGGAATTATCCAAAAACTTCCTTAGCAAAAGTTTATTGAACATATAACTAGAACGTTATATGTTCATGGTTATAGAACGTCAATGGCCCTTAGATCAAAACATGGACCAGGGGACCGAAGCACGAATTTTAAAAAAATCTGAAACACGTATTCACTTAAATCGACTAAAGGTTAAGATGTGCTAATTTGCCATTTAAATTACAACCACCTTTCTCTCCGTACAAAAATTTTAAAAATTATTTTTTTTTTATAAAATATCCTTTGAAATGGGTCATGTCTGGACATGCTATATATACCGTTGACGAGCCTTGAAAAAGCCTTTCATATGATACACATATTGTGTATGTTATCTTTAGCCAAAATGCTAAATTCTTGCAAAAACTAAAAAGAGCTTTCCAGCACGTGAGATCTCACTGCTAGACCAAAATATTTTGTAAATCAACATAAAACAAACCAAGGTATATTTTGAGAATGACACTTTTTTTAATTATTTTCGAGAGTCGGTCTAATGTTTATAATTACAATTTAAAAATTTTGTTTTTAATTAAAAAAAAATAAACAAACACACCAAATATTGATGTTTTTAAATTTAAATAGTTTTTTTTTTTACAAACACCATTATTGTTCTATTTAACTATAATTTACTATTTTAAGTTATATATAAATATTTACTTTGACACATAACGGTTAAAATTAATATTTAATGTTGATTGTACAATACTGTTGTATTTTCTATGGTGTCGTTGAGTTTTTTTTCTTCATTAAATTAATGAAAAAAAAAATTAATAACTAAACTAAAACTTATCAATTTAAATTAAAATTTATAACTAAACAATTATGCTAAAAATTATATACACTATTCTTTTGTTGATCTTGAGTTAAAAAAAAAAATAAACACAATTTAAATTGTTCTAAAAAAAATATAATTTAAATGCCTTAGGGATGAAACTTTGTTTTTCTTATAATAAATTAAAACAAACACAGTGCTTGTAAAATTTTGGTGGGTCTTAATCCATATTACAGGAAAATTAAAAAACATTAGTCAAGAAGCTGTTTATATTAATTTTAAGCAGTTAAAAAATTAAAAATTTTTTTACAGTTTGTATATGAGTATCATGCTATAAAATGTGTAACATTAATATTTTAAATTTTTGGATGAAAACTAATAAAAAATTAAACAAAGTTTAAAAGCTATAATACGCTGTTTAAGATACGACATTTTAAATTATAATTTAACCCATTTTCTATCACTTATCGATACTGTTAGAAGTTGTAGCATAGTTCTACGATTCAGAAAGAGTTTTTGTTAATTCCTTACTCGTACAGTAAGTGCTCACTTTTAATTCAAACTCGTTACTCATTTAACCCATTTTCTATCACTAATCGATAAGGTTAGAATGTTAAAGCATTGATCTATGATTCAGTAAGTGATTTTAATTCAAACTCACTACTTTTAAGACTTTTTTTAAGAGCAGCAACACTCCGGAAATTCTTCCTCTATTAATTCACGTGTTGCTTTCTTTGGAAAGAGGATAGAGAAAAGATGAAAGGAATTTTAGAACAATTGTTGCGCGCCATCTGATGGTGAGTTGGAGAACTCTGTTGAAGCTGTATAGTTCACAGCCCTGTTATTATTATTTTACTTCGGTAAGGGTTAAAGTGCTATGAGAACACCGAAGGGTGACATTGCTATATAGGCGAGGGATAGAAAATCATATATATTATTTTTCCAAATTGATGTTGTGGTCACTGCGGATCGAACAAGCAACCTCATGTGTAACATTACACCACAGCGCCCACATCGCGAGCAAATGTAATTAAAGCCCGTGTGGCAATAAATTTATTTTGTATTGATAAATTATTTGTGGAACAGTGCAAATCTATAGTCATAGGAAAATTACACAAGTGCAAAAAGTACAACCATACATACATATCAGGGAAATCAATCACTAACTGTCAAAAAATTTATAAAAATTTTCAACTTTAAAATGACATTTAGCTATTTATTGTCTAGAATGTTGTCAATTTCCTAAGTTTTTCTCTGTTTCTAGCATTTCTTCTGTTTGTAACGATTTTTAACGAATTTTTGCGATTTTCCTTTGCAACAAATCGTGCATCACTGTTTGTTTACAAATTGTATTTTTTACTCTCTCTAATATATTAGGCTGGTAAGTGTAAGCAGTTGAACCCCTGTTTCCCTGGGGTACTCGGCTGGTTTTTATGGGTATAAAAAATCAATAAATTTTAAATTCCTAAATTCTCACATCATTAAAATCGGTGATTTACTGTGTGGCTATTCTCCTTAAAGCTTAAAAGTTTCTGCATTTGGCATCGGTTAGACAGGGTAATTTATAGCCAGTATTATATTGAGCACTTAAGATTTTTTTTTTTTAACTAGAGTGTCTGGTCTACACTTTTTTTGTAACTGGATGGAACTTGGGTACAGCCGCGGACCCATGAAAATATTTTGGGCATTTAAGTAAGTTGTTTTTAACAAAGTTTCTGTTCAATTTTATATTTTTATATTGAAAATTTTGGGAGAGGGAATATCCCAATTTCCTTCTACTGGATCCGCGCCTGTTTGGGTAAGAATCTCAATCGTCAGTAATGTTAAGACTTAGGAAAAATCTAGCACTTACCCCCTTATTCAAAACTTTATAACGAAGAACAAATTGGCGTGTGTTTGATATCTGAAACACACCTCACAAAAGAGTCCAACAAAAATTTAAAAACTATGAAATTTACCACACCATTTACCCTAAAAATTGCTCCAGAGGTGGCAGTGCTGTAATCGTTAGAACAAATCTTAAACATCACGAAGAAGATAAGTTAAGCACGGAAGAATTTCAATCTACAACTATAAGACTATTTACAAACTCCCAATGTCTCTTGATAACATCGGTATATAGCCCACCACAAGAAAAAATCAAAGCATATCAATATAAGAATCTTATAGAACGTCATAATGCTAAATTCATTATGGGTGGAGATTTTAACGCTAAAAACACCCAATGGGGATCACGTCTAATAAACTCTAAAGGCCGACAACTTTACAAGGCGATAAGTGAATCTGGTTGTGAAGCAATTTCTGCTGGAGCACCAACGTATTGGCCCACAGATCGTAATAAAATACCAGACCTGATCGATTTTTTTTATAATTCGGAATATTCCAACCTCATTTATAAAACTTGAGAACATGTTTGATCTTAACTCAGATCATTCGCCGATGTTACTTTACCTTCATGAGAGCATTGTCGCAAAAGAACGCTCAGCATATCTGGCAAACAAATATACTGATTGGCAATATTTTACACATTTGCTTGAAAATGAAAACTTATCTATTCACCAGCCAACAACAACTGATGAATTAGAAGATGAAATACAAATGTTCACCACATTAATACAATCGGCAGCTTGGAAAAATACACCTGCTCTAACAAAAATAACACAAGATAAAGTGTATCCTACACATATAAGAGAAATGATTTTACAGAAACGTCGATTACGTAAAAGATGGCAGCAAACTCGGTGCCCAAATGACAAAATTCTCCTAAACAGAATGACTACCGAACTTAGTAAAAAAAATACAAGATTTTAAAAACTCTTCTACAAACAGATATTTGTCAGAACTTTCAAACGATAAAAATTCAGACTACTCTCTTTGGAAGTCTGCAAAACAGTTCACTAGACCAATAAAACATGTACCGCCATTAAAAATGGATAATGGCCAATGGGCAAAATCAAACTTTGAAAAGGCAAATCTGTTCTCAGACTATCTGGCAGAAATTTTTAATGACAACGAAAACTGTGAATTACCAGAAATCGATGTATCCGTGCTTAATAATTCAAATGAATCTATTCCAGAATATATTTCTACCCCTGATGAATTAATTGATGAAATTAGAACAAATATGAAAAATAAAAAATGTCCAGGATTTGATCTTATAACCGCTGAAGTACTGAAGCAACTATCTTTAAATTGTATACTGAAATTGACACAATTATTTAACGCCGCATTTCAACTTCAGTATGTACCAACTTTTTGGAAAGTGGCTGAAGTAATACTCATCTCAAAACCAGGAAAGCCTCCAACAGAAATATCTTCTTACAGACCTATCTCTCTCCTACCCGTTTTATCAAAACTATTTGAAAAATTACTTCTGAAACACTTGAAACCATTAATTGCCCGACAAAACCTTATTCCAAAACATCAATTTGGTTTCCGTACAGCCCATTCCACTATCGATCAAGTTCATCGTATCTCCAACGTTATTGAAAGAGCACTGGAGGAAAAAAAGTATGCTCTGCATTATTCTTAGATGTTTCACAGGCATTTGACAAAGTCTGGCATACTGGTCTCATATTTAAACTACGGCAAATGATACCTATCAAATATTCTAATTTAATTAAATCATATTCATCAGAAGACCGTTATTTTCGTGTGAAGCAAGAGGACTCATACTCTAACTTGAAACAAATAAAAACTGGCGTTCCTCAAGGAAGCATCCTAGGTCCAACCTTGTATTTATTATACACATCTGATGTTCCTCAACCTCAACATTCTACAATATTGGAATGAATGAATGAGCACGTAAAAAAGAAAGTTACTGAACTAAATCTTAAATGGAACAAATTGAAATGGCTTATTGGAAGAAAATCTACACTTTCCATTGAAAATAAAATACTATTATACAACCAATTGATAAAACCTATTTGGAGCTACGGAATACAACTCTGGGGTTGTACAAGTAACACTAATATTCAACTTATTCAACGCTTTCAAAATAAAGTCCTTAAAAGTATAGTTAATGCACCTTGGTATGTTCGTAATGCTGATACCCATCGTGATCTGGGCATAGAACAAGTACGGGATGTGATTCGCAAATTCGCTGGAAAACATTATACCAGGCTCAGACAACACGAGAACCCAGCTGACTTGGTTAGACTTTCGCCAACATTTTAACATAAAAATATTAAGAAATTGTTTCTTGCAAATTGTTTAATAGTTATCTATTGTAAAAAATTGCTTGTTAGTTATAGTTAACTAGTTGTAATAAAAAAAAAAAAAAAAAATAAAAAAAAAAAAAATAAAAAAAAAAAAAAAAATACAAAAAAAAAAAAAAAAAAATAAAAAAAAAAAAAATAAAAAAAAAAAAAAAAAATAAAAAAAAAAATTAAAAAAAAAATTAAAAAAAAAAAAAAAAAAAAAAAAAAAAAAACAAAATTGTGACAACACTGAGGTGAGTGGTCAGTGTTGGGATTTACTAACGCCCTTAGAAAACAAAATTTTCTTAAACTTTCACCACCAATTAATTTTATTTATGCATAAGTATTTTGTATAAAAACTGGGTTTCAATTCTATTTGTTACTTTTTTTATAGGATTTATTAGGAGTTTTCATATAAACTTGTATTCTACCCGTAAACGGTGTATATTTATGAGTTTAATATCAAACTCTATACATAGAAAAATGGGTTGTATTTATACAAGGTTTACAAGGAACTTACGAGTTTATATGAAAACCCCTATTAATTTTTAACTTAAACACTTTAATATATTTTGTAACACACCAAACATGCAAATACAATTTGTAATTTGATTTATCTGCTTAAAATTAAAATAAAGAAAAAATATATATAGAGAAAGTCTTAAGATAGTCACAATACAATTTAGGCTGAACATATAAATGTTATTCAACCTTAATTTTGTATTCAGTTCAAGTTCTTCGGATCAGATCTTAATTTTGGCATATTAAACCTAAATACTTCAGTTTTTGAAAACGGAAGTAAAGACTTTAGTTATAATTATTACTATGAACACAGGTGTAAAAAACAAAAATAAAGAATTCTACAACATTTAAGGCTCCTTTTTTATATATGTAAATTTTATATAATATAAACTAAAACATATATAACATTTACCTTGTATTGAAGTGATGTATGTTATTATTTTTTAAACTGCCAATGGTGGTGGTACAATATGTCTAAGGTCTCATAATGCAGTTGAATTAAATTC
Source organism: Leucophora obtusa (assembly GCA_949987735.1). NCBI lineage: Eukaryota > Metazoa > Arthropoda > Insecta > Diptera > Anthomyiidae > Leucophora > Leucophora obtusa. The sequence continues at coordinate 52,802,051 of OX465295.1, forward strand.
TAGTATTAAACTATTTCCAATGCCACTTGAAGTAGACGAATGCTGATGAGGATTATGATTGTGATGTTGTCGCTGTTGTTGGATCGGAGAAGATGTTGATGATGCCGTTTGATTATGATGATGTTGTTGTTGCTGCTGCTGTCAAGAAGTCATAATAGATTTGACAGCATCATCAATACCACCTACTACACAATTGAAATCATTTAATTCCCCATCATGATGATTATTCATTTGGTGTTGTTGAGACGTTGTTGCTGATGAGGTGGCAGAGGAGGCATGGCCAACATGATGTGGCAAACTATTGTGATGTAGTGTATTATGATTTATTAATTGTGAGTGAACACCAGCGGGTGTATTTGTATTGGTTGCATCCATTAGTAGTGGAGTTTCTGAGAGGTTATTACGTCCATTAGATGAATTACCCATAAGACAGTCGCCTAATTCATCTACCAATTGTCTACGTTTCGTTGATTCATGACAAGATGATGAGGGATTATTGCCACCATTTTGATTATCATTAAGTATAGTATCACCTAAAAATGAACCCATCGAATGATCTAAGGAGAATGACAGGGAATCTGCTTCTGAACTTTGCAAATTTAAAATACTATCAATAGCATTTTGAACATGCCGTGTTATGTCATCATCAAACTCTCCGGAACCAGCATGATGACCACCATGATGATTATTTCCCTGCTGATGATGGTGATGATGATGATTCATTTGCATCATATGATTGGTTAAGGTTTGCTGTTGTTGGACAGTCATATTAGGGTGTTGGGTAATACTCATAAAATGTTGTTGCTGTTGTTGATCCATATGATTGTTATAGTTGGCGAAATTTTGTTGTGTTATCATATGTGGAAAACCATTTGATTGTGTATGATTTTCTGCTACAACCGAAGTAGATTCTACCCCTAAACCATCGTGTAATGATAATAGGGCAGCATCCATAAGATCCTGAGCATGAGAGGTATCATTTGGCACTATACTATGATGATGTTGTGTTTGATGCTGTTGTGGTTGTTGTGGTACTCTGAGAGGAGATGACGATGAAGCCGAGGAATCATTAAGGCCTCCATTAATTATTGAACTACACATTTTCTTTTGAGGATTTTCTTCATCCTGTTGCTGATCTTGATTCTCATTTACCATATGACTAATCCATTGACGTTTTCTGGAAGCCAAACAATCATTAACATTGGCATTATTACTGCTGGAAGTGGTGGTGGTGGTAAGAAATTCTGGAAATTGTGCTTCCATATTTTGCATCCATCTAGGATTGTTAGCGGATCCCAATTGTATATGATGTGGCATATGATGTTGTATATGTTGTTGGGCAGATGTCATAAAATTATTTCCAGCAAAATCGGACTCCCAATTAGATTTTCCCTTTGGTGTAGGTGATTTATTCGATTCTCCAAATATGGATTCTAATCCCGATTCTATATCATCTGGTGAATCAGGTGAGCGTTCTTTATTACCTGACAAATGTACCGGTGATTCACCAAACATGGCTTCTAATCTAGTTTCTACATCCTTGTGAACTTCACTATCTTCTGAACCACTAAAGAATTCATTTAAATCGGGATTATCTTCATGAGTCAGTGCTAATGAAGTTGGTTGTTGGTTTTGTTGGCTACAACTACTAACTAAAGGAACTGTACAAGTATTAGTTACTGGTGGTGGTGTTATCTGTGTCATAGGCTGAACTTGTGCTTGTTGTTCCTGATTTTTATTAATACAACCATTAGGAAATAGATCATCTGAAGCTGTATGTGATAGAAAATCTAAAGTTTTTGTCGCAGGTTCTGTTATTACAGGAGGAGCAGTGGTATTTTCTGGTAATTTTTGGCTGGCGGATTCTCCAGAATTGATTAAATTTAATTCTTTTTGTATACATAGCCAATCATCTTCTTGTTGTTTAGTTGTTCCTGGATGTATTGGTAAATGATGCGAAAAATCAAAATTATTTGGCACCACAGCAACTGGATGAGTTGTAGCAGAAGATGGCGTAGAATGATTTATAGCAGGAGATTCTGTTTGAGTTGGTTCAAATGTATGATTCAATTTGGCTGGTTTTGGTGCCTTTGAAGTATGATTTTTAGTAGATGCTACATTTGTTGTAGAAATTGTAGTAGTAGTTGTTCCCAATGTCGTTGGAGAGGTGGTAGTTGTCACTGGTGTCTGTTGTACTGGCTCTTTGGGATCTACCTTTTTCATTATAAAACTTGGTGTTATTTCCGATTCAATATCAAAATTTTCATAGCTTTCTTTATCATCTTTCTTAACCTCATTATTTGCGCTGGGTGCAGTTGGAGCTGATTTCTTTAAAGCACCATTAAACATATTTTTTGAAGTTTTCGAAGGCATAGTCATTGATGCATTAGCTAAATGATTATAATAACTATTTGATCCTTTAGTATCCAAATAGGACTGATTCCATTGACTTGTTATTTCTTCTTTTTTCGTTTCCTTAATATCATTTTGTTTTTTAAATGTATCATTAACTATGGGACTTTGTTTAAGTAAATCAAATGAATCCATTGAAGAACAAGAACTTTTTTGACCTCCACTCGATGATGTTAAAGAATTATCAAAAGGTTCTGCTTTTATCTCATTTTTAATGGAATCCAATGACGCCGACGATGATTGTAAATTAGTACAAAAATTCGAATTGCTATCACTATTAGAAATGTCTTCTAAATTGAGTTTATTTTCCAATGGTTCAGTTTTAGCCTCATTTTTGATTTCATCAAATATATTAGCAGCTGATGTAGAACAATTTGAATTAGATGATATGGCTGTAATATTAGAATTTTCTAAATCTTTAACTATCTCTTTAACTATTACAAAATCCTTTTGTTGTTTTTCTTGTAACTCATATTCTTGTATATCCTTTTCTAATTGTTTAGAATCTTCTATTTCTTGTTTTAAATCATCAATCATTAATTTTTCAATTTGACATATTTCAGAGGTACGATGTTGTAACTAATAATATAAAAAAAAAAAAATGCAAAAAAAAAATAGAATATTATATTTATAAACTGCTTAAGACCTGCGTGCTTATCAAAAAACAACCAGATCTTAGTGCTTAGCAATGGTTTAGCGCTTAATTCGGGTTATGTTTTAGATAAGAAAACTTTTCAAAATTTTTTCTCAATTACTCTTCTCACCATTGATTCTTGTAACAATATTTCTTGAAATTTCCCCGATAATTTACGAAATTTATCCTGAAATCTTAGGGCCGTCTTTTCAAATTCTTCTTCCTCTTCACTAGGTATATCTTCATCAGTTTGATGCATACAATGATATCTGAATTATAAAAAAAAAAAAAAATTGCATTTAAATACAATATAATTAGCATTTAAAGTAGAAATACTGAATTTACCTTATTAAACGTTTAACAGCTTCTTCTTTGTTTTGGAATGGACTTTTGTATTCAGGGTTTAAACAACTTTGTTGATCTACCTCTAGTTGGCGTAGAAACCTATAGGGTGTAAATAAAAGTTCAGAATTAATTCATATTCAAACTAAAATACTAAACTCCAAAGATGACGTTTAATACGCAACTTTAGTTGATATGAGGGATGAAAGATACTCGTAATATGACGCTTTTTTTTCTTTTTTCTGCTATTACATTTACATGTTACTTTTTCTATTATTAATTTTCTAAATTTGAACTCAAACTTTATCCCAGTAAACACTTAAAGAAATCAAGAACTGTTAATCAAGTAACAAATACTTTAATTACCCGTGAATTTAATAGAATACTCCAGCAATATGAGTAAGTGAAATCATGCTTTGGAAAATACTTGAATTCGATCTAATGTTGCTGCAGTATATCGTGAAGCAAGTATACTTCAAGTTTCAACACAATTAATGACAGGTGAATATGAAACATTATTCTCTTTCAGGCGTCTTGAAAAAAATATGAAATTTTGTATTCACCAGACACTAATTGACGACGTTAGAGCCAAACTGATGTACGGCACAAAAAAAAAAAACAAGTATGGCATGCCTTAAATTTGCATACTGCACTAATTCCATAGTCAGATGTTGAGATTTTTCAAGAAGGAAAGCGCTGAAGAGCAATTACATAAGGGTGGCATGGAAGAATTATGAGTTTTCTATGCCATTGTGTAATAGTATCATTTTTGATAAAAATGTCACTTAGATCAGTCTGGCTCCAACGTCGTCAATTTTATATTGTACGATAGTGTTCCATTCGGCGAGCCATTAGGTTGTTCCACGTTGTTTTATGAAAATCTCAAAACTGTCAACTTCAATAAATTTTAATTTCCCCAATCTTTATTTTGAAAAAGCTTCAACGTTGCAACTCTTAAAGCCGAATAGCATTGCCTATTTTTTCTTTTGATGTCATCAAAGTGATCCTTAAACTAATTATTTATACCACGAATCATTTTTTTAGTAGGATGGAACCGTTGAGTACTGATTTAGCCGGTTTTGGAAAAACAAAGCAGAAGAGAAAAATATTTTAAAATTTTTATACAGCAGGGAAGTTGTAGAGGACAGCTATCACTTTTTATGTGGATGCCCTGCACTTTGGCTCTTATGTCTTTCAGGACCTTTTGGACATTCACGTAAAGAATCCCTGGACGTTGTTGGCTGACATCAAGATTTCGAATTAGAATGCTAAATTGGAAGTACTGCTATGACATGGAAGAGAAGCAAAAGTGTAACAGGGTTCACTTTGTTCAGATATTTTGCTTTAAATTTTTAACTGTGAAAGCAAATTAAATAATTATTTTTATCGTTTTGTGTTTATTAACCGCTCCTAACTGAAAATCAAGAGAAAAAATTTAACTATTTTATCATTTTTCTTTGGAAGACAAATGTTACACTTTTGCACACGGTTAATTTTTTATAATTTTTTTAACAAATTTTAAATATAAACTTAAAAATTATAATTTTTTTGCTATTTTTCTATATACTTTGGTGAGCTGTTGTAAAGTATTGCATTTATCCAGGGTTGGCAGGCAATACCGCTAAAATACCATTATCGATTCAAAACCCTTTCAACTGACAACCGTTACCCCTAAAATACCTTTCCCAAAATACCCGGAATACCGTTATCCTAAAAATACCGTTACCGAAATAACTGAAATACCGTTATCCTTAAAATACCGATACCGAAATAAATGAAATAACGATACCCTTAAAATACCGCTACCGAAATAAATGAAATAGCATTATCCCTAAAATACCGTTACCGTTATTTTTAGTTTTCTGCTTTCAGTAATTTCACGTGGTTATTGAGTATTTTTTATACATTAAGTTGATAAATTGGTTCTGTTTTTAATCTCGTTTGCTTTTTGTAAAAGAAAATTGCGGGATGCATCGAAACAACTGACTACCGTTACCCCTAAAATACGTTACCGATATAACTGAAATGCCGTTAACCTTAAAATACCGTTACCGAAATAACCGAAAAATAGTTATCTTTAAAATACCGTTACCGAAATAACTCAAATACCGTTATCCTTAAAATACCGATACTGAAGTAAATGAAATAGCGTTACCCTTAAAATACCGTTACCGAAATAACATAAAATATCGTTATCCTAACGATAGCCGCATTCGTTTCGGTTACCATCTATGCATTTATCTCATCAAAAATTGGGTGTCAAATAAATGTTTCCCTATTGCACAGGTCGTAAGCCATTCTTGATTACTGGCAATATTAGCCAATCTGAATTTCTTAGAAAATCCAAAAGTCTTTAATGGGACGAGAGAAGCGACCATCTGGCATTCAAAAATGGTTTGATTGGATAGCTTTCCATATTAAACAATGTGTTTTTGAAGACATTTTTTTGAAAAAAAATGCTTTATTTTTGTACGATAGCTAAATTCTCTCCTTTAATTCGGAGGCATTAATTTTTCTTCAATATAACGTCAATTTGAAATATCGTATAAAACTCATTTTTATTAGGCCGCCCAAAATTGTGATAAAAATATCAACACTTTTTTTTCATGGTTTGGGCTCCTTTATGGGATAGTGTTATTAGCATTATTAAATAAGTGACCAGTATAAACCAGTTTTGTGTAAAAAATTATTTACTGTCATGATTTTCGATACTATAAATACTTTATTTTATGAACTTAGAGTACTGGGGAATTGTTCTACTTTTCGTTTTTAAAATTCTCAGGAGACACTCCATTTTTATATTAATACGCTTTAAAATCATTTTATTATTTTTTTTAATGTTTTGAAAACTTTTTATAACCAAAAAACCTAACGCTTTAAAATCACTTTATGTTTCACTTTTGCAACGTTACTAAAAATACTTTTTTTTTAAACGTTTTCATGCATTTGTTGTATGTATATAACAACACTTTTTGAGAGTACATTTCTCATTTCTAACGGTAAATTCTGCAAACTAAATTATTACAAAAAAAAAGATCTTAGAAACCTAGGCAAAACTGCAGTTTATAGGGTGTCGGCAAAAAAAAATTATGACCCCCTCTGGAATTAAAAAAGAAAAAACCGAAATTATTTTTGGGAGGGGCTCGGACCCGGGAGGCCGGTGGGGGGCAAAAAACGGGGGAACATAGTAACATGTAAGTATGGGTACGATTTCAAAAATGAGGTTTTTTTAACTACTCCGTTGGACGTGAATCGAATTAGAGGCATTTTGTTAAATTTTAGACCTTCGACAAATTAAGAAAGGCTAAAATCACATTATTTTAGTTTTGGTAAAACCCTCTAAATTAAAGACGTGCACTTGTACATCTTAAAGTATTGTTATATATTGTTACTATTGGTATAAATAAGAGAAGTGTAACTGATATTGTTTTGTTTCAACGCACTCACTCTATTCATAAAAACAATAAGTGCGTTCCCGTACGTACCCAATGTTACCGAAATTTACCCAAAGTTACCAAAATTTACCCAAAAGCGTTCCCGTACTCGAAAATTGGGTAAATGAGAGCGCTAATGCGAGTATATTAGTGTTTCTCTTTTTACCAAAATTAAACCAGACTTTTTCTTCGGGTAAACTTTGGTAAAACAGCTGATGTAAATATAAACAAAACACAATTGTGAAAATAAATTAAAAAATTTTAATTAAATAAAGAAATAAGCAAAAGAAACTTGGTTTTTTGTAAGAATTAATTGAATAAAATCAAAAACAACTTTTAAATGCGAATAAATATGTGTATTTGTGCCAATTTGCAAACTGAAATTATACGTATTTTCACATCAGTGATGGGATTTTTGGCACAATCTAAGATTGATTGGTACAATGGCACAACCGATAATATTTGACACATTTTGCTTATCTACAAAATTTAATAGAAAATGAATTTAAAAAATAACAATTATTTAAAAATTCTTTAATTTTTAGTTTCTAAGCATTTATTGGTATTAAAATATCTTTTCGAATAAAGCAAAACTAAAAAAATGTCATCGCAGATATTACCGAATAACCCATAGAATTTTAAAAATTCAAATGCTTTAAATTTAGCTCAGAGCTTCGAAAGAATCAATTTAAGTTTAATTCATGTATTCCGTGCAACCATTCCTAAAGAATTCATTCATTCATTGGCTTCATTCCCAAACCTTTAATAAGAATCGAATGAATTTCATTTATCATTCACATTTTAATTAAATCAATTCAAGAAAATTTTAATTCATTCAAAATAGAATTAATTCCATAAGAATGCTTTTACAAAATGAAAGTTGAAAACACGGGTTCTGAGTGAAAATTGAGTTTTCGCACAATAAAGGCCCATTTGGTACATTTTAGTCACACACTTGGCACAAAAGAAACATTTTCAAGTCTCATCACTGTTTCACATTATTCTTTGAAATAAGTTTTTTGCTAGAAAAGTGGTTTTTTGCGTTCCCGTACTATTGGGTAATTTTGTCATTTTGTGAGAGGATTTTGGGCTTACTCTCATTTTACCGAACTTTACCCAAAAAGTAAAGAAACACACCTAATACCAGCTATTTCTTGTTTTGCATTGAGTGAGACATTTATTTGTTTCTTGTTCTCAAATACTTATTGTACTACAAATATTTTCAAATAATTTTTGTGGAAACAAATAATCAAGTGACTACAGATTAAATTTGTATTTAAGAATTAATAAAATTCAAGTAAAAGAAAAAATTGTATTTAATTTAAATAAAACTAGTGAAAAAAGAGAGCGAAGGCAGACATGGGGTTGATTTGGTCGAAATTTTCCCAATATATTTATTGGCAGCGTACAATAAGTATCTATTGTACAATCTTCATTAGCTGTTTTATTTGTTTGAGCATACCCAGTGTTGCCATAACGGCGATTTTCTCGTCAGATCTAGCGATTTTATTTCGCTCCTAGCGGGAAAAATTGTCCTGTAGCTATTAGCCAAAAATGTAGCGATTTTTTATCAGCCGTAATATAATTTCTAAAAATTGGTTTTATGTTGAAAAATATTGTAAAATTCGCATATTGATATTGTTTTATTATAAAAAACAACTTCTTAAACGATTTTAGTAAAAAAAACTTTCTAAAAAATGCACATTTCAATAAAATATGGGTATGTACTTTTTTTTTACCGCACAATGACCTCTATTGAGTATTTTAAATACTAATATTATTTGAATGAAAATCGGGATTCATTATTTAAAGCTTAATCGTAAAATGTTTCATTATTTAAAAGTTTGTAACACTTCTTATGAACATATTAAAAAATGTTTGAGTAAAAAACTCCTTTAAGTATCATTTTTCAACAATCTAGCGATAAAATCGCTAAATTTTTGCACTGTTTATAATCTAGTGATTTTCTAGCTAATTTTGGGTCTGATCTAGCCATTTATTTTGAAAATTTGTTGGCAACACTGAGCATACCATAGAAAAACAAATATATTACGCTCATTCTCTCTTTATTCAGTTACACAAAATGTACTAGAAAGAATAACAATACAAACTTATACCAGAAACACTAAACTACTTATCAATACGCATTCACATCAGTAGACACACAAAAACAGTACAAATATTTGTATCTGTGCACGGCTTTACTGTAAATGTCCATTTTTTGTTGTTTATTTTGAAAATTTGGAACACAAAAGGCATTTGGAAGTGGAAATGACAAAAGGACTCAACTTTTTATTGATGAGAAATGCAATTTCAGAACTGATATAGTTGAATTGCGCCGCAGACATAATTTGCTTTGTAAAAATAGCGCGATTTTTCAAAAAAAAATTTATTTTCTTTTTTTTTTAATGTTAGGTATACCTAAACTTTTTAGATGATTTAAAAATGAAACTTTTTAATGGAAAATGTAATTTCAGAAGTGATATACTGTTATTGCACTGCAGGGAAATTTTTTTTATGTAAAGCACCGTAAGTTGTATGAGTTTCACGTGAAAAAACTGTTATACTCCATATAAAAAAATTGTTTTTCACGACAATCAGTTTCACGTGAAAATTGTGTAGAGTTTGTTTTAACGCAAATTTAATGTACAAGACTATTATTTTTCTTGGGAAAAAGTGACATTTTGTGTTTATTGTGATTGTGTCTTTGTTATAAAATTAAAAAATTGTTAATTTTTATAATTTAAATTACAATTTGAGGTCTTTAAAGTTCGAGCGAAATTTTTTCACGTGAAAAACAACGTAAGCACCGTGTGTAAATTTTTAATGCGTTTATCGATTATTGAAAAAAAAAAATAGTTTTTGATAGTTAGTCTCAAAAAATTGTGTGATGAATAAAATTCAAAAAGTTTTAAAGATTTTATGTAGTTTCCCAGCAAAAAAAAACCGAATGCATTCTACAAGAATGCATTTTTCACTGCATATAAAGTAGCTATATATGCTGATTTCTTACTTCCAATAAACGTATTTTGAATGACTTCCAAAATGCCATTAATTAAAAAAATTTTTTACTTCCCAGAAAAAAAATACCTGACCAAGATCCGTAAAAGCACCTATACTGTTCGGCACAAATGCGTTCAATTGAGGTGAAAAACGCATTCTTTCAACATTGACGTGTCATAGGAGAGAAGGTGTTTATGCTACTTTAAGTCTGCTTTGCACGTCATAGAAATGAGTGCTTGGATGTTCTTTTTTATATAGGAAAGCAATTCATTTTTTTACTATCTAAGGAGAGATGAAAAGTAACTTCTTGGGAATGCATTCAAATATAAGTGATATCATAAATATCAAATATGCATTCAAAGAAGTGATATTTATGACTTTTGAATGCATTCCCAAGAAGTTACTTTTCATCTCTCCTTAGATAGTAAAAAAAATGAATTGCTTTACTATATAAAAAAGAACATCCAAGCACTCATTTTTATGACGTGCAAAGCAGACTTAAAGTAGCATAAACACCTTCTCTCCTATGACAAGCCAATGTTAAAAAAATGCACTTTTCACCTCAATTTGAACGCATTCGTGCCGAACAATATAGGTGATTTTACGGATCTTGGTCAGGTATTTTTTGCTGGGTTAGTAATAGAAAAATATAAAATTAAAAAAAAATGTTAGCCTACTCGGGACCGGCAGCATGTTAATGTTTAAACTTTAATTCTAAATATCTCCGCTAGAGGGTGCTGCAAAGCCATAAAAGTAATAAAAAATATTTCCTTGGCATAAATCTACATTTTCAGGAATTTGGTCGGAAAATTCCCAACCATTAAAATTCGTGCTTAAAAGGGTTACAAACATGAGACCGTAAATCATGGTTATCATTTAAGTGTTGTGAGAATACTATTAAACCCAAAAATATGTTGCTTTGATAACTTTTCAACTACCATACGAAGTGCTTTCAAAACACTTTCAAAATTAAGAATTACAACTGTTCACTTTTGAAGACATTTTTTTGAAAAACTTAAATTTTTGAATTTGTCAAAAACGCAGGTAGAGAACATTCAACACCCAACCCAGCACCATATTTGGAATATTCGAAAATTCCTCAATCTGGATCCATAAAAATATCTTTAGAAATCTAATATTAGCTTTCACGTTTTTACTTTTTTTTTTTTTTATCACTCAGCAGTAGTTCTGGGTAACAAAAATGCCGTCCTGCCTTATTTTAACTATTTTAATTGTAATGAGGATGAATTTTTAGTTTGAAGTGAAAACATAAATATGCACTTATTTTTTTAAGGAATTTAAAGGATTAATATCAACCAACTACTCACAAAGAAAGACGAGCAAGTTTTGCCTTAGGAGATATGGGTTCCTCGGTTTTAACAACAGTTTGATTGGTTAACTGAGCTACAATGGGATTACCGACAATTGAGTTAACAGCTCCACCACTGGTATTTGGTAAAGAATTTTGATTAACAACATTATTCAAAATTGCACAATTCGATAATGTTGCTGTTAACGACGATGATGGTGCTGGCAACAGGATAGAGTTCGATGTTGAGGGACCAGCAGTGATAAACGGTGCTGCTGTAGTTGATGTTGTTGCTGTAGCTGTTATCAATTGAGGTATTGACGATGTAGATGTAGAAACCATTGAATTTGTTAATGATGCTGCTACGGCTGATGTTAAAATCGTCGATGTATTTGTTGGTAGAGCTGCAGTTAAGATGGGTATATACGATTTTTGATTTCCCAACGAAACAGCAAATGTTGTTGCTGAGGATAATGAAGTATTGGGCTGAAATTGTATTTGCTGTTGTGGTATTGGGAGTTGTTGAGTTAAAGTTGCTAATTGTGGTAACGTGGGAGTAGTCGATGTTGTTGAAGTCGAAAATATTAATGGAGGTGGTCCTTGTTGAAATCCTGTTGTTATATTATTATTTAAAGTTGCATTAAATGTTTGAAAGTTAGTAGCAGATTTCGAATTTTGTAATTTTTGTTGTTGCTGCTGTTGTTGTTGTATTAATTGTTGCTGTTGCATTTGTAGATGTTGGGTAAAATGTTTTTGTTGCAATACTGCTGGCATATTAGCTAAATTAATCATATGCGGTTGAGGCAAGGAAGGATATGGTAATGTTGGTAATGATGGTGTTGTTGTTAAAGAAGATAATTGTGGCAGTTGTGGTTGCATGGTAGGAGAATTAACTAAAGTTGTTTGTTGTTGTTGAAGCATAGGTTGTTGCTGAGTTAATTGTGGGGTAGGATTGGTTTTTCCTTTATTATTCAATTTATTATTATTTGCTGCAGTCTGTAATGTTGTTGGATTGGAGATATTAATGTTGTTTGTTTGTAAATTATTGGAATTTATTGCACCTTGTTGTTGTTGTTGCTGCTGCTGCAGTTGATTTTGTTGTTGCTGTTGTTTGATTTGCTTATTTTGTTTCATTTGTTGCTGATGTTGTATGGGATATATATGAATTTTTTGTGTTTGTTGTTGTGGCATATTATTGTTATTTCCATTATTTGCTGTCGAGGATGGTCCTCCTAAATTTGAATGATTATTTGGTTGCACTATATTGGCGGGTATTGTAATGGAAGATCCTGCTTTATTATCTCCAGATCCTGCATTATTATTGTTATTTTGTATTAAATTAAAATTATTATTGGCATTATTTGCCGCATTTGTCATAAATGATTCAGGAGTGGGTATTTCTTTGCCCGTTGCCAATATGCGATGTTGTTCCATAAACAATCTTTGCAAAGCCGTATTAATTTCCATATCAGTCATAGGTTTATTAAATGCCGCCACTACATTTGGATCTAAATCAGCTGGCAGAGGCATAGAACTTAATAGATTTTTATGTTGCAATTTTACGGTTAAATATTGTATTTGCATTTGCACTTGTTTAAACATTTGCTGTTGCTGGGGTGTCAAGGCTATAGTTTGCACTCTTGAAACCGTATGTTGAGGCTGATTCACCACACTTTGACTACCCGTCGCTGTTGAGGAGCCACTAACACTCTGCATGGAAAGACCATTTGTTATATTAGTATTCGTAGGACCATTTGTTAGATTTGGATTCGAAGGACCATTAGTAAGATTAAGATTGGTATTTGCGGTATTAATATTAGCAGTGGATGTAGTTGTTGTTGAGGTGCCAGAGAAATTAAGCGTAAAACTTGTTTGTGTTCTAGATTGTTGCTGTTGTAAATTATTATTTTGTGGCTGTTGCTGCATGGGTGCCGTAACACCCACCAATTTGGTGCCCGTTGATGTTTGTGTCTGAAATGGTTGTATACTTACAACATTTGAGGTGGAAGATGTTGTTCCTGTAGTAGAAGTTGATACGACCGGTTTACCACTGGCAGTATTGGGCTGTACAATCTGCACTGGATTATTATTAGGTTTTTGAGACAAAGGATCTAATTTTGGCATAGGTTTTACCACCGAAGCATTTTTCATTAAAGCCACATCGGCTGCGGTGGTAGTTGATGCCTTAGGTTTCCTTACTGGCTTCTTTTTGGGTACCGCTCCCGTAGTATTAGTGTTGGTGTTATTACTAAGTTGTTTATTATCCTGTTTAGCTTTAGACTGATCTATAATGGGTGCCACATTTGCCACTTGTTTAGTGGTAGTAGTGTTAGTCATTGTATTAGTAGCCGGTGTAGTAGTTGATGTGGTATTAGTTGGTATAGTGATTGTTGCGGTGGTGGTAGTTACCGACGCAATCAATCCCTGTGCATTACTTTGAGAAGTCATGGGATATACTATTTGTTGTTTGGGTGTTTGCTGATTTATAACCTGTTGTTGTTGTTGTTGTTGAGTTAATTGTTGAGTTAATTGTTGATTACTCATTAGTTGTTGCTGTTGTGGCGGTTGTTGTGGTGTTAAGGGATTTACATCATTAAAATGTATTTGTCCCTGTTGTAAGCACTGAGCTAATTGTTGCGCATTTATACCAGCTGGTGCAATTAACAAACGTTCGGTTGGTGCTATAGAGGCCGCGGTTTGTGTAGCACTTATGGGTGTTATTTGATTGTTAAGAGTGTTCAAACTAAATAGTTGTTGTGTTGCAGGATCTATTTTTGGTAAAGCTACATAACGTTGTTGGGATAACGATATATTTGCTGGCATTTGTGTGTTAATATTTAAGTTTAAGCTAGTGGTCAAATTGGTATTTGAACTGGTATTCAAATTCGTGTTCAAATTTGTATTTAGATTGGTATTTAAATTTGTTGTCAAATTTGTATTTGTTGACGAATTTGCATTTAGATTGTTAGTTAAGTTACCTATACCATTGCCCTCCTGTGACTTTTGCATTGGTTGATTAATTTGTTGATTAATCTGTTGATTAATTTGTTGATTAATCTGTTGATTAATTTGTTGATTAATCTGTTGATTAATTTGTTGATTAATTTGTTGATTTATCTGTTGATTGATTTGTTGTCTAGACATTTCTTGTGAATTTAAATTGTTGCTATTGTGCTGTTTAGTATTTTTCTTAGTGGTTTTACTGACGGCTCCTGTTGCGTTATTTGAATTTGTCGCGAATCCTGCCTGCAATGTAGAATTAGTTGTTGTTGGTAGCATAGGTTGTTGTTGTTGTTGTTGTATTGTTGGAGGTGATTTTTGCTCAACTTTTGTTATTTCATGTACTATGGTAACATTTGGCAAAGCTCCTTTCAATAAAGCCTGTAATATCAATTGTGATTGTTGATCCTGAGGTTGGCTTGGGTCATGACGTAATATAAGCCTTTCACATTGTTCGGATACGGTTAATGTTAAACTACCCGTTAGTTGTGGAATTAAACCCGCTATAGTATTGGGTGTTCCTACTGATATGGAAACATTACCAGTTATACCCGGTAACACAGAAGTGGTGGCCGTAGGAGGCATTAATGTTGTCGAGTTGTTAGGATTATTTGTCAAAGTTGTTTGTAGGTGTTGAGTCATATTTAGTGCAGGCTGCGATTGTTGTTGCTGTATTGTGCTGGATGTTGAAGATGCCTGTGAAGAGTTGGACAATTGTGGTAAAGCCACCAATTGCATTTGCCTAGGAGGTTCTGTTTGTATATGATTTGGGTGTTGTTGTTGTTGTTGTTGAGGAGCTGTTTGTATGGTCAAATTGTTGACATTATGATTAGGTTGAAATACTATTTGAGTTTGTTGTAATTGAGGCATTTGTTGTTGTGGTTGCTGTGAAGTATTGACATTTTTATCTATAATGGGCATTATTTGTATTTTATTTTCTACCAAATTTGTTGACGGAGCCGAAATTAATTGATTTTGTTGCGCTCTTAATGTATTATCAATTTGTGATATTTGTATATTACCAATTTGACTGGGTACTAAAGCCGGCGTGGGTAAGGGTGTAGTAACAGCAGTGGTTGTTACATTAACGGAAGGTGCTGTTGCAACGCCACTAGTAGATGTTGTTGATGTTGTTTGATATGATAAAGCCATAGAGTTGGCAATCGAGTTGGCCATAGAGTTATTTATTGTTAAAGAGGAGCTAGTAGTGGGATTATTTTGTATTTCTTGTTTTTTATTATTCCTTTTAGCGGCCGGCTTTCTTCTAGGCTTAACTGTGGCTGTAGTTGTGTTGGTTGTTCCCACAGATGAGGAATTTGTTGTTACATTTGTGGTATTTGTCGGCATTGTTGGGATGATATTATTGTTGATTAAATTTGGTACATTATTGGAAACCATTGTTGTTGTCGGTGATGGCAAAGACATAGAAAATGTTATATTAGTAGGTTGTTGTTGTTGCTGCATTGTTTGTTGGTTTAAAATCCTTTGTTGCTGTTGCTTTAGTTGCAAAGACTGTTGTTGTTGTTGTTGTTGTTCATTTTGATTATTAAAATGCTGTTGAGCCTGTTTTTGTATTTCTTCCTGAGAGGGTAAGCGTGGTATGGTTATAGAATATGGTTGCGAAACTACACTAGAATTTAAAGATCCTCCTATCATCTGTGATTCCGAGGGATCTATTTTAATAACAATATTTGTAGCTGCTGCTGTGGTTTGTTGTTGTTCTTGAGTTGCTTCCATATTTTCTGTTGCGGAGGAAGGATTAGCGTTGCTTGTTGATGATGCACCCGGGATAGTTAGGGTATATGGTACAGAATCACTATTTGTTTGTGGTATGGATACAGTAAAATCATGCGTATCATTAATTGATGATTCAGTTGGTGTCATTTCTTCATTATTGGTATCCATAAAATCTTCATCATCTTCATCCATAATGCCACAAAGTTTCATAACATTACCCAGGTCTAGTTTACCATTACTGGCTCTTTGTATTTGAGAAGTGTTGGCTGGTGGAGGAGGTGGAGGCGGTGGTGGCGAGGGAGATGTTGTCGGCAAGGAATTTTGCATATGATTTTGTTGCTGAACGGTGGTTATGTTACCTTGTTGTTGCTGTTCTTGGCTGTTATTAGGAACCATTTTTGTTGTAGTTGTAGACGAGGTGGCGTTTATAGAGGAAGCCATTATTCCAGTTGATGTAGAGTTGTTTGAATTAAATGTTGTTTTATTGGCGGCGGCATTGTTGGAGGTGGTTGTCAATGTTTTATTATTATTGGCGGGTGGTGTAGTAGCAGTTGCGGCTGCTTGTTTCTTTTTCCTGGGTTTAGGTTTTTTCTTGGTTTCCTGCGGCTGTTGTTGTTGCTGTATATTTTGAGCCTGTTGTATAGTTTGAGCGTGTTGTTGAGCTTGTTGTACTTGATTTTGTGTTTGTTGTATTTGTTGCTGCAACTGTTGTATTTGTGCCTGTTGTTGTTGCTGCTGTTGATGTTGTAATTGTATAGTGGCTGCCGCATTTAAGCTCAATTGTATATTATGTGTCTGCTGTTGTTGTTGTTGTGGCACTGATGTAGGTTGTCTTAATGGCTCGGGTGTGGGTGGTGCCATTGGTGGACATGACTGTTGTTGCTGTGTTGCTATATTCCCAGTATTTGAAAAGAGATCATTTGTTGTTTGTTGTGTATTAGTTTGTTGGGCGGTGGTACTATTTCCTGAATTTTGTTGCTGTTGTTGAGATTGTTGTCCAGTGGTGACATTTTGTGTTGTTTGCTGTGGTTGCTGCTGTGTTGTTTGAAATGTTGCTCCTGCAGCTGCTGCCGCAGCAGCTATTTGTTGTATATTAGCACCACTTAAATGTTGGAGATTTATCAAACCCTGTGAATTTTGTTGAAATTGTCCACCAGGCAACTGTGACAACAGTGTGGTAGCTCCTGATGTGGTAAGACCATTTGGCATTTGTATTTGTGCCGTTAAACCATTACCATTGGCTGCTGCAGCCGCGGCTGCCAATTGTAAATTTTGTAATTGAGCCGCTACACTGGGACTTAATAAATGACCATTAATTGTGGCTGCTGTAGTGGCAAATTGTTGAGATCTTTGCTGTTGATTAGTGGCAGCTACTGATAAGGCGGCATGTAACCCTGATAACTGGGTAATGGCCGGAGATTGTGATTGTGTCTTTATGGTTTGTAAATGATTAGCCTGTTGTATTAAATTGGCCTGTGATGACATAATAAAAGTGGGTGTGGCGGCGGCCAATTGCATGGTGGCTCCATTAGTACCCAATATCCTTAAGACCTGTTGTGGTTGCTGGTGATGCTGTTGTAGCTGTGGTTGTGCTCGATTTTGTATAACCAGTGAAGGAGTAGCGGTCAGTTGTGGTGTGGGTGGCCTTAAAATCAATTGCACTCCTTGTGGTGTATTCTGTTGTACCAAAACAGGCATTTGATTTAACAACAATGGTTGTTGGGTGGCGGTGGTTGTAAGACTAGCTGTGGCACCAGAGGGTAATATAATTTGTTGTTGCTGCTGATGTTGTTGCTGACCCGGTTGAGGTGATTGTGAGATCTGTGTTAACGTTGGGTGTTGCTGTTGATGATGATGAGACATATTGCTTGTAGAGGTGGTAACCGTTGGTGGTGGCGTAGGATTTGTAGAATTTTTCGATTTTTGTTGATTATTTAAAGACATTTGATCTATTAGTTGTTGTTGCTGCTGCTGTTGTTGTTGAGGTTTCGGCAGTATTTGTTGTGGAGCTTTATGATTAGATTTAGTGGTTCCAGATATTGCCATAGATGTTGTTATATTCGTTGTAGGTGTAGTGGTAAATCTTTGCTGTTGTTGCTGCTGCAGTTGTTGTTGTTGTTGTTGTTGAAATTGTTGTTGATGATGATGTGATGTTGCAGCAGCTATAATTTGCCCCTGAGGTCCCTGTATTAATTGAAATGTTTGTTGTTGCGGGGGACCTCCTATATTACCACAATTCCCTCCTCCTCCCCCGCCATTGCTAGCTACGGTAAATTGTTGTTGCATCATTTGCATCGGCGGTGGTGGTGGCTGCGGTGTTGTTGGTTTATTAATTGAAGCAGCAGCTGTAATATTACTAGCACCACCACTACTAGGACTTGGTGATGGACTATCGGCTATTAAAGGACTACTACTTTGATATTGTTGAAATTGTTGTTGCTGTTGGCTTATGGGCAAAACTGTGGTCGTTGTGGTGTTGTTAGCAGCGCCTTTTTTCGTTTGATTTTTTGGCGTTGCAGCCACAGTTGTTGACGCAAACGTATTCGGTGTATTGTTGATCGTTGTTGCATGTGATTGCCCATAGCCGCCGGCTATAGTGGTGGTGGTAGTAGATAGGGATGGTAGGTGCGAATAGTGGCTTGAGGAACTAAATATTTGGTGATGTTGTTGCTGCGGTTGTTGTTGTTGTCGTTTAGAACCCTTCTGTGTTTGGTTTAAAAACAAGTCAAAAAAAGTGTAAATCAATTAAAAATTAACCAGAATTTTATTATGGTTTTTGACAATAGAAAGAAATGGAAATTTAAATGGTTGCAGAGGTGTTAATCAAAACCAAGCCAGCAAAATTTGGATACTTTTTTGAGGGTTCTTATTCTATGATTCAAAACTTAGTCAAACGACAAAAAATTTATCCATAAGTCACTCCAAAAAGGGTTCCTTATTTTTACCGTAAATAGATTTTAATAAGCATGGTTTCAGTGTCATTTGTTTAAAACTTCGGAGAAATATTTTAATTAAACTAAAACCATATATGTAGATCAAATTTCAACCCTTTTTGTGCGGGAACTTTTTTGACAGCAGCGAAAAAGTAAGATTGCGTTTCTTAGTATTTTTATATGACCTTTTTGGCTAGGGCATGTAAAATTTGATATTTACAAAAAAATCAAAAAATCATAACCCTATTGCTCATATTTTGGACAAAAATAAGAGCCTTCTAAAAGGAATCATAAAAGACACAAACAATTGAGACAAATTATTAAATCCAAAAGATGGTTCAGAAATGACTCAGAAATGTAAACAAACTTGAATATTTTGTGAACAATTCAAAAAAGGCTCAAAAAAAGATTCATTTTTAGCCTTTCGAATTTTTTTAAATAATTTTTTTGAGTAGCTTTTGAATAACAAAAGAAGGCTCTTTTGGATGAACCACTTTCATACAAAAATTTGAACTTTTAATTATATTTTTTGAGCTTTTTCTTGATTAATTTTTGGGCTTGTTTGCTGGCTGGGAATTGGAATTTTCGTTTAAACAAAGTATTACAATAAAAATAAAAAATATCTGTTTACTTTTTAATTTAAATTAAAGATTAAAAAAGTTTCGACGTCGGTTTTTAGGAAAAAATAACTGCATTTTACCTTATGAAGTTGTATATTATTTGATCCCACTAATGTTGTATTCAATTCATTTCCAGTCGATGTTATGGTGGGTAAAGTCGTTGTTATTGTATTATGTGAGATACTGCTTGGAAACCCCGCCACAACATTTATGCCACCACCAGCCGTTACACCAATAACACTGGTAGCAGCGGCCGGTGATTGTGATGGACTGGGTTGGAAGACCACAGTACCCGCACTTGGACTACCATTAGTAAACTGATGTATAGACTGTCGGCGACCAGGTGTTATAGTTTTACGCTCCTAAAACAAAATGTGAAAATGTTTGTGTAATACAAAGAAGAAAAAAACTTCGATTGATTTCGGTTGTTTTTGAATTACAACCTACCTGTTCATGTGTACTGGCATTTGTTAATGGGTTACCGGTTACTAGAAGTACATCTTGCGGAAATGGTGATAATGATGGTGATGGTTGTAAACGTGGACTAGCTGAGATCGATGGTGATGGGCTGGGCGTTAAAAACGGACCCGGAGGAGACAATATTCCTAAAATTAGAAAAATAATAAAACAAATTAAAAAAAAGTGTTTTTAAGATTTTAGATAATTTTAGTTTGTATTTTAGACATAGGTAGTTTTTTTAAAATTTAAATATAGGTATTAGTATAGTATTAGAAAACTACCTAGTTTTTACATGTCAAAAATTTTGTACATGCGTTTTGACTTAAGCGCATCTTTAGTACATATATAGTTAAGTAAAATCTAGTTTTGTACGAAAGCTATGTAGTTTTTTTTGCGGCCCTATGTTCCACTGGAAATTAAAGGATTAAATATATGTAGTTTTTGTTCAGTCTAAATAATATAGAATTATAGTGTATTTAGACTAGGCAAAAACTAGTAGTTTTTCGCGATTTTTAGTTTTCGAGCCGAAAACTACAAAATTAATATAGTTTTTCCACACAATTTTCATACAAACTGAAAACTAGATTCCACCTGGTTTTTGCCAAAAACCTAGTAAAAATATCTGAAATATGCATTTTTGATACACCCGGTATCATTTATAATTAATTTTCGATACACCAAGTTACAACGAATATAGGAGTAAAGGAAGTGTCAAAAAATATTTTTTAATTTTTTAAAAATATTTCTAGTTTAGTTTGAAATTGTGTGTTGTTATTCTTTTTTAAATGTATTAAAAAATTTTTTACATTAATTTAACAATAAAAAAAGAAAGAAAATTGTGTAGTAAAAAAGTGTTGTGACAAAGAAAAACAAAATAATCAGTGTAAATGACTTGGCTTTCGTAATTTAGTTTTGTACAAAAACCAGCAGGTTTTTGCTTGCTCTAAATTCAGTATTAGAATTATTGAATTTTTTTATTTGTCACTATGCATGTATGTTGTCTAAAGTATTTTTATTCCTCTACGTTAAAAAAAAATTCAATGTCCTTTTGTAGATCTTGAAAAATATATACATATGTATGTACTCTAGACTGGTCCAAAAAAAAAGTTGGAATTTTCACGCTCCACAACCCTACAAATATGCCACTTTGAAAAAAATGTGGTCTGATCAAAAAAATCACCAAAAAAGTTTTGTTTAGAGGTAGCACTTCGCAATTGAAGTTTCGAGGTGCTACCTCTTGTAGAGAAAAATTAAATATAATTATTACAATCGCGACATATCAAATCTAATAAATTTTTAGGTGTACATTACGAATATGAAATCAAAATTGAAATCGGAGTCGCGGATTTCGCAAAATTTTAAAATTTCATACAAAAAATGTTCAACTTTGATCAGGATGTTTTCTTATATTTACCAATATGAAAATTTCGTTTTTACATTAATATATATATGTGGAATGTCCTATTATGTGAGATAAGGGCTTTTGGTAGCAATAAAATTATAGCAAGCTAAATAATAGCAAAATATTAAAAAAAGTCAAATTTAAAGTTAATTTTCAAGGATATCTGTTATCCTTTTTAAAATTAAAATCAGTGTTTTATATAATGAAGGCCGTTGGTAAGTAAATTGCAAAAGTATAACAAGTTGGATATTTCGATAACACCGTTTACAGGTAATTAGGAAAATATCTCAAAAAACAAATTTTTTTTAATTTCGATTGCTGATTCATAATCTTTGTTAAAATAAAGATCAGATTTGAGAAATTTGCGCATACAAGGCAAAAACAAGTTGAATTTTTAATTACATCTTTTCGGAAAATTTGGAAAATTTGACTAAAATATGTATTTTTTGTATAAATTTTAAAAAAACCGCGAATTACATAAAATTTACTTAATTTTTTTAAGTTTTGATTTCAAATTCCTTTTGGTCACATTAATTAAGACCAAATTTGAAAACAATTGCTAAATAATAGCATACAGGTTAAGAAATAATTCAATTTAAAGTCAACCCTACTTTTTGTATAAATTACTCTAGAGACAAATTACTAATTCTTAAAAGATAACTTTTTCTGCTACCTCTAAATAAAAGCGGATTTAGCTGGAACTTGGCACAGAGAGTTTTTAGACATTAAGGAATAGGGACAACATTGTGGAGATCGCGAATTCCAACTTTCATGTCTTTTTGGACCACTCTAATGTACTCGACCACTCTAATGGACTACTCTAATGTAAAGTAGTACCACTATCATATTTGCGCAGCAGTTATGAAATAAATGAAAGCAAATTGGACAAAGAAGAACACTAAAATAAAAACGTCATAAAGAAGATCCTTAACATTGTAAAATTTTATTTTAAATAATAAAACACAATTAATTAATTTTGTAATATTGAAATAATTTCTGGTAAGTTAGAAAAAATAGTTGCCCAATCGTAAATATAAATGTTTAGAGAAAATTCTCAACACGTATAGTGGTTATGATAATTTTCAAAATTCCAAGGGGGTTAGGTCCGATTTGCAGTGAGGATTAAGACTATTAAGATATTTTATTGGTCGGTACTGCCCTTTGCGGGCCGAAGGCCCCTTATGAAGAAATCTTTTCTCAGAGAGCTGGCTGCAGCTCGGTAGTATATCCCCGAAAATGCCAATTTAGGCCATAACCTACAAACTGTTATTTCAAACGATAAATAAATGTTATTGATATACAAAATCACGGCAAAAACAGACTTGACCAAGTAATTAAGCTAGTAAGTAGTACACAAACGGTTTATCTAGTCAGCAGGCTAAAATATTTTTGTTCGCGATGTTTTAAAATTCAAGGGTGGTCTCTCGATTAAAAAAAGGGCGAATAATAAGTTCCCAGCATGGTGAATGACAGTGAAAGAATAAGTGGATACCTAATAAGTATTCCAATTGCCTGAGGAAATTGGAATAACTCGGCTGTTTTCTAACCGATTTAAATTTTTGTTCTTTTATTACAAAGAGAATTCACTCCAAATCACGATTCTTTAATGTTTTTAATTCGAATTAGTTTTAAAATATCAATATTTTAAAATGCACAAAAAGCCATATTTTCCCCTTGTAATCCGTGTCCCAAACTTCAGGGCCGAAGCGGCACGTCTTTCCGATATCCGATTATCCTAATCTTTTGAGGGACGTAGTTTTACATCCCAATAAATATTTCCAGGGGGTAGCCCGGTCAAAAACTCAAAATCTATTTTCCTCCATACAAGCTTGGAACACCCTAGTGCAGGGCTGGCAAAACTATGACACGCGTGTCAGTAGTGGCACGCGAGTGGATTTTAGGTGGCACGTGACGTTTTGTTGATTATTTTGAAAAAATTTAAACTATTAGAAGACCAGCAAAAAATTCAGTTAAATGTTAAATTTCGCTACAAAAATGTGTGACTTAACTCCATAATGGTGTAATTTTTCATAGAGCTTGTAAATCGTCTTTTAAAATAATTAAAACTCTGCATTGAAACCATTTTTCGTTTACAGAAATATGGTTAATACAGAACTCGCAAATTCGATTATCAGAAAATTCTGGGAAAATTTCTAAAATTTTAGACTGAAAGAAGTTTAAATATTTCGATGAGAAAATGCCTCATAATCGGAGAGATAAGAAGTACCAGAAAATTGCACAAAAATGGAAAACAACTTGTAATAAAATTGGATCTAAAAAAATAAACTTTTTTTAGAGGGAAAAATGGGCGCTACGAAATAACACTCAGTGAAATTAAGGCTGAAAATAAGATTCATAATGAAATAACTCCCTTTGTTGGAATTTGAAATTGGGTTTTGATCGTGTTTCGCAGAGCCATTTCATCTGAAATAGAAATTTCTCTGTTCAAATCCAAAATGTTCACTATAAAAAAAATCGCGCGATTTATTTTAACTAAATCAAATTTTTCCTAAGGCTCATTTTTCAACTAGTTTCTTACGTACCTAAATAATGATGGCGCCCAAAAATTTAACTCTTCTTAACAAAATTAAATAACCACCAAAAATGGAATAACTCCATAAAAATATTAAAAGGCAATAATGTCCAAAATATTTTAATATTATTTCATTGGGGATTTTTTCAGAATGAAATAAAAAAATTAAATAACCCTCAAACATTTTTACGTCATTTCTTGGATGTTATTTAATTTTTCCCTTTCGGAGTTATTTCTTGGGGGATTATCCGTAGCGCTGATAAATATGTACATCTGCGATATTTTTAAAAGAAATTTTCGAAATTTTAATCATTTTCAAAAAGTGACTTTTAAAACACAACTAAAATTAAGGTGGCACGTGAAAAACTTTTGCAAAAAAAATTTGTCCGTTTCTGGTACGCAGCGAGAAAAGTCGTGTCACCCCTGCCCTAGTGGTTATGTAACTACATACCTGGTAATGGTAACTAGTTACTTTTATTATTACATTTCTTATTAACTTTATATGGCGATGTCGCGAAAAATAATGAGTTATGGTTACACACCAGCATACGAAAAATCAAAATATATGTCGTTGCCTATGTGCTTACCAGTATTGACTAAAATAATGATTCTAGAAATAGATTTTCAAAAAAATTAGTTTTATAAAAAAAAAATTTTTTTAATGCAAAATTTTTTTTTAATAAAATCTTCTCGTGCGGGAATCGAACCTGGGACTTCAGACTGGCAGTCTATAGCTGTATCATGTGAGCTATCTCGACATGTAATATTTGATAGATAAAAACATAATTGAATTGCTGCGCACAAGTCAGCTTACTCGCCAACATATAAAAAATCCAAAAAATATGTGGAAATCTAAAAATAGATTTCAAAAAATTTACAAAAAAATCTAGAACATTATTTTTTATTTTGAAATAATGAAAGAAGTAAGTATTTATTAGTAACTCATTATAATATATTTTAAAATAAAGCAGAAAGTAAGTCGGTGTCATTACTGGTAGTCCAAAATATAATGATATGTCATTACCGTTTCTACACTGGGAAGATAAAAAATACTCAAGGGTTTTACTGGTAAGTAGGGAATCCAAAATCCCGCACTTTTTGATTTCCCGGGAAAGCGGGAAATTTATTTTGAATTCCCGGGTTCCCGCAAGGGAAGTAAATTAGAAAATATTTTATAATAGTTTATACATTTTTATAAAGAAAATATTTTAAAGACTTCAAATTTTCAGGATCGTGAAAAAGCTCAGGCCGTGAGTGGTTTTTCTTTGAATTTTTTTACATTAGAAGTTATGTCTAATTATATATTTTAAAAAAACTTAACAAAGTAAAACTAATTTTTAGACTAAAAAACTTGTCCATCAAAAAAAAATAAATACAAAAATTAATACAAAAAACAATTTTACTAAATTGCAAAAAATTGTGAAACAAATATTAACTTACTTGAAAATTGGGGGGAATGTTTTTAGTTGATCTCTTATTTAAGTAAATGAATGTTCTCTAGTTTGACTCTATCTAGATCATAAATTAATATCACTTTCTGTTTAAATTATTTTCAAATCAAAGAAAGATGATACAATTTTTACAAGTAAATTACAAAGAATAATTTTTTTTTTTTAAAGAATTCGATAAGCATCAAATATTAACCCACTCAAGGCGAAAGACACTGATGATGGCTTTGTAGCGAAAGCCGAAAATGCGTATTCTGTCTTGCTGGTCTTATCGAATTCTTTAAAAAAAAAAATTTATTCTTTGTAATTTACTTGTAAAAATTGTATCATCTTTCTTTAATTTGAAAATGATTTAAACAGAAAGTGATATTAATTTATGATCTAGAGTCAAACTAGAGAACATCCATTTACTTAAATAAGAGATCAACTAAAAACATTCCCCCCAATTTTCAAGTAAGTTAAAATTTGTTTCACAATTTTTTGCAATTTAGTAAAATTGTTTTTTGTATTAATTTTTGTATTTATTTTTTTTAAGATTAAGTGCGATTCAAAATTTTTTATAAAAACACTATTTAATTAAGTGGTTTTCTTAAAAAATATATTTTTCAATTTCCTTTTAGTGCCTGTTTTAAGATCTACTAAAAGGCACTTAAAATGTTCGATCAAGTACACAAATTAATCAGTGTGTTCGTTTACTCAAAAATTGTACTACTTTTATTACAATTGGAAAATTTAGTTTAGTTTTTGAATTTTTCCAGTTGTGGTAAAAGTAGCAAATTTTAGTAACCCAGCAAACAAAGATCATCATTAATGACTCAGAAATGAGCTCCAAAAACATAAACATTTTTCCACTTTTTCCTATGAAAGTGGTCCGTCCAAAAGAGCCCCCCCCTGTGGACTCAGAAATGACTCAGAAAAAAGAACGTATAAAATCGAAATTTTCTTCATAAATTTAAATAATTTTGAAATCTTCTTTGAGTCCGAAAAATGAACCCTCGTTTTGAGACAGCTTTTTAGATTGTAGAGACAACTTTTTAGATTGTTTTCTGAGGGTTCATATTTTCTAAGAAAAACAAGAGTGTTTTCAAAATAACAATAATCATTTCTATGAGCCATTTAAAAATCTTATTTATGAGCGCTCCGAAATTGCTGGCTGGGAAGTAAACGAACAAGACAAACAAGAAAATTTTGCATATAAAAATTATAATAATTAACTTTATTGTTTTAAATCCCGGGATTCCCGGTCCAAAATCCCGGGAATGCGGGAACTAAAAAATGCTTAATTTCCCGGGAATCCCGGGACGGGAAATCCCGGGATGCATTCCCTACTGGTAAGTGATTATTAATCAGTAATCTATACGGTAATGACCTACCGTTACCCTGTTTTTGCTGGGATACATAATCAATTGAACAATTTTTATCCAACTTTAATTCAAAAGGAACAAGTTCCAGGCAGAATTTCAACAAAAGTTCAAGTTTTGACTTTCAAGGTAGAAACTATATTCATGTTACTATTTCACATTATTCTGGAAATTGCTTTGATTTTATTAAAACTTATTTTCATTCATTCACCTTAATATCACATAAAATATTTTTAAATTAAGTGCTAAATTCCATAGAATTTTAACTTTCATCAAATTTTACATGTTAAATCAAGTAAACTCCGTTTTGTTGATCAAATTAATATTCTCAGTGTGCGTTAAAATTCCTAGAAAAGCAAAAAATAAATTATTTCTGAAAGCTTTTGAGAGTTGTTTGTCGGGACATAAATTTGTTTTATGTTATACGTACAAGCAGAAATAGAAACTCACAAGTGGAAGTCATAGAAACGACAATGACGAGGAACAAACAACAAGAACCTACAGATGCAAACGATGGAAATGATGAGGATGATGATAAAAATTTAGCATGGATGTGTCTTAGGGTTACAGCTATTTGTACGATTACATTTAATTGCACGAAAAATCAAAACTAGCCAGCCAGATATGTCCCATAGTACACTAAAAAATTATCTCGGTTGCTCAGCTAAAGAATTTCTCACTGCGAAATTCCCAACTGCTATTTTCTATTATATTGAAATTTTAAATAGAAGTGGCAGTTTAAATTGGCCCTATGTCAATTTAAATATAATTTTAACTAGAATTCACTAAATTTTAAGGGTGGGTGCGAACTGGCTAAATAAAATCTAAACTTAATTCAGGTTTCCAAATTTCTATGAAATTTGAAAAAGTTTTCAAAAAATATTCAAAGAAATTTTAAAAGCTTTTGTCAATTTTTATTTAGATTAGAATTTATTTAGCCACCTCGCACAGGGCCTAAATTGAAAATTTTACTTGTTTCATCATTCAGGGAGCACTTTATTAACTGTTATGACAATGTGTTTCAACATAGAGCTAGTCAAGTACAGCACTTGATTCACCATTCAAGGAGCACTTTATTAATTGTTATGCCAATGCTTTGCCAACTTTTTAATATAGAGTCGGTGAAGCACAGATCGGTGTTATCATTTCGGGGTTGTCAAAGCACAGTAACTTTTAAAAATCTTCCCAGTCAGAAAAATACAAACGGGAAAGCGGTGGCAAAGCACTTTAACAGGTGGTATAAGTACTGGCAAAAAGTGCTTTCCCATTCCCAAAATGATAACATCATTAGACAAAAGGACCGGCTGTTCAAAAAGCGCCGGAAAAGCACTGGAGGAACAAAATTTTTAAACGTTGGCAAAACGCTGGCAAAACCAATAAATAGGTGGTCTGGAAATATATTTTCCAAAATAAAATTAAAAAAAAGTTCATATGTATTTTTTTTGGTCCTGCCGTGATTTGAACCCAGGCCGTCAAATTGGCAGACGATTGCTCTACCCACTGAGCTAACGAGACATATAATATTTAATGGCTAAACACATAAATGAGTGATAATAGCTGGACAACTACTGGCTGTTCCAAAATGCTAGTACTGGCAAACAATTTTTAGTAACTAGTATGCCAGTGTTGGGAGGGAAAAAAAAAGTTGGTCTTGAAGGAGCTTTCCCACAAACAAAAAAAATTGATTTTATAAAACAAAAAAAATTTTAAATTAAAAAAAATCCAAAAAAAAATTTTTGCTTGCAACCGGATTTGAACTCGGAACCTTCCGACTACAAACATTTTTTAACGAAGCGTCAGCATTTTTATAAAATCATTGGTTTTCCAGTGAATTGATTTTTGTACGGTAGCATTGGCTAGGTAGCACTGGATAACCACTGGTTGCAAACCTTGGAATATCACTCTAAGCCAATTCTTTGCCAGTGGTTTTTTTTATAAACCACCGAAATTTTTGTAAAAAAAATACTGGTAAAACGCTTTTCGCAAACGCTGGCAAAGCGTCCCAAATGAGTGTTCTGCCAGTCATTTATTTTTAATACCGTGGTTACCCAGTGGTATGCCAGTGCTTGATTTTTTGTACCACTGGCGATTTCTGATTGGGTTACTTTGTGCCAAGGCCTGCACCCCCACTTACAGTGCGTTGTCGTTTCTGTTTTTTTATTTCTAAAAATTAAAACCAAAAAAGAAAGTTTGAAAGCCTGAGCTAATAGGTGTTTTTATACAATCTGTGAAATACGAGAATTTTTTTGAGCTGGGTCACTGTTTTGGTCAAGGGTCAAAAAATATTTTAACTGAATAAATAATAGCCAACCTAATTTTTAGATTGCTGAGAAGTAGTGTAAAGTATTTTTTACTGCTCAAGTATTTCATTTTTAATTTGTTATATTTGATTTTTTCTACGTTGTAAAACTAGAAGAAAAAGCTAAAATTTTATGGTTTTAGAAAACATTATGTGCCACGAGTATTTTATATTTTGTGTCTCCAACACACATATTGCTCAAGTGGATGTTTGTTTTAGATGGTTGGAAGGATATGTTTTTTTTTTTGATGTTTTTCTTTTTATATGAAGGTGGTGGTTGTTTTTTTTTTTGTTTT
Organism: Leucophora obtusa; assembly: GCA_949987735.1. Classification (NCBI taxonomy): domain Eukaryota; kingdom Metazoa; phylum Arthropoda; class Insecta; order Diptera; family Anthomyiidae; genus Leucophora; species Leucophora obtusa. Next base: position 52,831,273 of record OX465295.1, read on the forward strand.
TGTATCAGAGTTCTTTTTTAATAACTTTGTATGTATATGCAAATTAAGTCAACGACAACAGTTTTTCATTCTTCTCTACTCTACTACTCATACCAATTGTGTATCTAAAGGAAAATAATTTTTGTATAGGGTAAAAATTGATTTTTTATAGTGTTTTTTACTTAAAAGTGACACACGAAGGGAATGGAACAAAGTAGAAGAAAGGAAATGAAAACACAGGATATATACATAATGGATATGTTTGTGGATTATTGAATTATATTTACATAAAGGATTATGTAAATTTTATTTCGAATGTGATTTTTTTAATTTTTATTTTTCTTCTCAATATGATCAACAATGAAATAGAGCATCGAAAATATTAAAAACACAAATCTATTGACAGGAAATATAAACAAAGTCAATATTTGGCTAAATATTGAATATTTATCCATTGAATTTTTGTTTACGGATGTTTATAATATGTTTGTTGTTTAGTTTTAAAAGACATTTATCTTTCTGCGCAGAAGGAAATTCTACTTTATCTGTTGTTTAATTTCATTAAATATATGAAGTGTCTTGAGCGACCCAGCAAAACTACACATTACCAAATATTGTATAAAGTAATGTGTAGCTGTAGGTGTCCATGAATTACTTCACTAATAATTTTTATAGGCGATGAGCCCAAAGATAATGTAAGAACCAAATAACTTTGTAGGTGATAAAAGTGGTTACTTATATGGTGATAATGATGTCTAAAAATAGATTTTCGAAAAACATAATACTACACTTAAAATAATACGCCTATAATTTAACAGTAGCATTTCTAATTTTTGACTTGAGATAAAATTTGTGTAAACATTTTGTATTAAATATTAGAAAACCTACAATTAATTTCTGTTCAATTACCAAACTTGTATTAATATCTCACAAGGAAGGTATCCCAGTGAATTCTCGCCGATTTTAGTTATATTTGGATATGTGATTAAAAAGTGGGATCAAAAACTAAATTATTTTTCTTGGAAAACATGTCTAAAATTTACAAACTTCGGATTTATTTGTACACTGAGAGAATTGTCTGCATGATATTAATGAATTTTTGCATAAAACCAATGAAGTTTCACTGGAACTCGTCCATTGAAACTTTTCATTGAATTAATAAAGTTTTTCATAAAATGTTGTAAAAAATTTGATTATATTTATTAAAAATTTCATGCATTCAATGAAAAAGTTTCATTAAAACTAGATTCACAAAATATAGCTAAATTGCAATTTAGTTTATCTTTATTACCATTGATATATTCTTAGTTTGGAAATAACACCAAGAAAATTTTATTGTATCTCCAATACATAAAAAGCTAATAACTGGAGAACCGTTTGCAATTTTGACGCGAAATCTCAAGTACGATGAAGAAAGTAATTATACGCTTGTTACAATCGAAAAAAGTTTTTTTTTAGATTTTACAGGTTGTTTATTTGTTAGTACACTTTTTTGCTAATTTCAGTAGATTGATTTTAAATTACAGTTTACAACAATTTACTAAAATTTAGTAGCTCCAACTAATTATTTATACTAATTTCATTGTACTAAAATTATTGATAACACTATGCGGCAGTCAAAATCGGGATGGGATGAAACCAACGGGAAATGTTATATCGGTCAAAAACAAGTTATACGTGTCCCGGTGTTTCGCTGGGTCACCCCTAGGAATCGAGATATATCTTTTTTTTTGACATAACTCGGGAACCACTAGTCCGATTTTGCTCAAACAATTTTAAAAAAATTAAAAATTACAATTCCTTTAATCTGTTCATATAACGTTTTTCTATATACTCAACAGTTTTGCCGGTAAAAATAAATGTTTGTTACCGCTACCATAAAAATCAATAACCTTTTGTTTATTACTTTTTTTTAATATTTTAGGCAAAAAATATTTTTTTCTTCATACATTTATTTTTACCGGCAAAACTGTTGAGTATATAGAAAAACGTTATATGAACAGATTAAAGGAATTGTAATTTTGAATTTTTTTAAAATTGTTTGAGCAAAATCGGACTAGTGGTTCTCGAGTTATGTCAAAAAAAAGACCACCAAAGGTCAAATCGATATATCTCGATTCCTAGGGCTGACCCAGCGAAACGCCGGGACAGGTATAACTTCTTTTTTACCGATATAACTTTCCCCGGTAGTTTGAACCCTTCCCGATCACTGACCCCTACCATTTGTCTCACAGTGTAATTAGTAAGTTTTTTAACTGATTTTAGCAAATCGATTTTGAATTACAGTTTACAACCAAATTTTGTTAAAATTTAGTAGCGACTACTAATTTTTTCTACTAATTTTGTTGTACTACACATCAGCAGACATGTGTTGCTAAAATTAGCAAAAAATACCGCTGGGCTCAAAACAGTTAAATTTCCAGTAATAACAGCAACATTTTCAGTGGCGATTACAGACTTTTTGGGTTGAGTGTATGCTTGTGTACACAGAATGAATTTATAAAATTCTAATTAAATTTTTAAACACCTTTCTCATACCAAATTTGTAAATACAAAAAGAAAAACTTTTTAAAAAGGCACCAGAAAGAAATTTGTAAATCCAAAAAAAAATGTCTTTTTTTTTTTGTAACTTTGAATTTTTATTTTTAAACAATTTTTATATGAAAGATAAAAATTTACAACCGGATTACAAATATTTCAAACAAAAAATGCTTGGGAATAAAATTTCAATTTAAAAGAAAATGTGATTGCTTTTACAAACTCCCATTGTTGGTGCCTACTGTTTTTTCTGTGTATACGAGTGATGAATTTCTTGTGATTTAAATTGAAATAATTTTGTACGAGTATTTTGTCTCATGCCTATCAACGTTAAGTATTTAAAGCAAATCTACGTTAAACCGATAGTAGTACAAAAAGATTTTAAACAGGTTATGTTTATAATTTTTCCGTTACAATCGAAAGTACTTCAGCAAAAGTTTTTAGGAAGTACGCGAATAAATTGCGTTAGATGTGAAAATGTATAAACGTTGAGTTTCCAACGTTGATAAATATCAGTGTTGAAAGTTAACGTGCATACGAAAAGTAATGTGTTAGTTTTTGTCGTAAACACGTTTTTATGCACTTTGAATTTTTTTATGAGTTAACGGATATAGTTAAGTCGAAAACACAGCTACTAATAGAAAAAAATTTAGTTAGAACTACTAAAAATTAGTAAAAATTAAGCTGCAGAAAAAAACTGCTGAATTAGCAGATTATTTTTGCTATATATTAGTAATATAAGAACAGCAAAAATAAAACTGTTAAATATCGGAATTTTAGTTATATTTGAGCTAAATTTTTGGAAATGGAGAATAGCAAATTTACCTGCTAAAATCAGCAAAAAATTTTGCTAAATAATTAGTAGCCTAAAAAATCACCAAAAAATTTAAAATTTTCGAAGTTTTTTTTAGATTTTTTTTTAAATGCAAATAAAAATCGAGCCTTTTGAAAACAGCAGTTTACAATTTTTTAGCAAATATTTTTGCTGATTCTAGCAGAATAGACTGCTATTTGCATTCAACTAAATTTAGCTTAAAAATAGCAAAAATGAGTAGATTTAACAGTTTATTTTTGCTATTTTTAGTCTACAAATATTTAGCAAAATTTTCTGCAGATTTTACAGTACAATTTGCTATTTTCAATTAACTAAAAGTTAGCCTATATTTTACTAAAATTCTGTAAATTTAACAGTTTTAATTTTGCTGTTTTCATTTTACTAGTATTTAGTAAAAAAAATCTGCTAATTTTAGCAGTTTTTTCTACAGCATCATTTTTAACTAATTTTTAGTAAGTTTTTCTGCTATTTTTACGGATTTATTTATATGAGTGTATGTATAAATAGGATTACCATCCGTCCTCTTTTCCCTGGAAACCGTTCTCTTTTTTAGGGCGTCCGGGGCAGTCCTCCTTCTTTTTCAGTAAGTGTCCAGGGTTGTCCTAGTTTTTGCACTTTTCTCCATAACTTTTTTTTGTTGCTTCTAAACTTTTGAGCTGTTGTCATCACTGTTTTGTCACTGTTATTACAAACGACTTGGCATCACTTACATACTTTGATTGCCAAAATGTGAAGCTTATCGGCAGCGAGCCAATTGTTGGATTTTTTTTTTAAATTTGTTAAATTTTATAATAATAATGAATAACAATAATGAAAATTTATTTAATGAATTCCTTGTCCTGAAAAATTATGTAAAAAAACTTAAATTCAATTAACACGGCTGATACAAGTTTTAGTGCAATTTTTTTTGAACCCTACACCACTACGTGTTTAAAATCAGTCCATGTTTAGACCTAGTGAACGTAAAGGGTCTCGCCTCAAAATTGGCTTTTTACACGCTGCAGGTCGCAAATACGAAGATATTTCAATGAAATTTGGTTCGCTGACTCACATGGTCCCAAGGACAAAGCCTATTGATTCTAGTCCATATTAGGTCCTATATTTTCGGTTTTCTCTTCTTTTATCATTTTATAGAAAATTTTGACACAAGTCCGTTTTAACCCATTCGAATTTTGGATCCAAACATTAGTTGGCTTTTAATCATACTGTCGTAGGGTATTATATAGTCGGCATGCCCGACATTAACTTTTTTACTCGTTTTCTTTTGAAATTTTTGCATATCTTAATTTTCTCACCAAAAAAAAAAAAACTTAAATTATACAGTGCAGAAACCAGAACTTTTGCTACTCAGCGGTAAGTAGGGATTTAACTTAATATTTCCTGAGCAATTACTTAGTATCAGTTTAGTACCAGCTGAGATTATATTTAAAGACGCAAAAATTTTAGAAATCAGCGCAAAATTAAAACGAAACACGCGCTTACTACACTCATAGAAAAAAGTTTGTAGAAAAGTTAGTAAAACTGTTAGTACTTCAACTTAACAAACTTTTAACTAATTTATAGTTAAAATTTAATTTTTAGTTAATTTTTTTGCTACCTCCACATTACTAACTTACAAACTTTTTTTGCTATTTTTTTTTTGCTGAATTTAGTTACTAATTTTTAACGATAAATTTGCTAACTTTACAGTATTTTGCTGAATTTTAGTTACTAATTTTTAACAGAAGATTTGCTAATTTTACAAATTTTTTGTAAACTAAACCACCAATTTTGAAGCGCTTATAAACAGAATGTTAAATGACTCATAAAAATTACTGCATATTTTTAACTCGACAAAAATAATGCAAAAAGTTTTTACATAAAGCTAAATTGAAATGGTTGAAAATTTGTCCTACTCATAAAATATTTAAATTATTAAAATTTATGGGAAAAGTTTCTATTTATCGTAATACATTAATTTTCAAAGATCAAGGTTTATTTTGGACGAACCATTTTAATGTGAAAATTGTGATTTAAAGCATCTCTGGGGAGCAAGTGGAGTTTACGGGGATGACCCTAATTTTTTCCCCCCAATATTGTACTTTTTAAGCTTATTTAAAGAATACAATATTTTTAATCGGCCACACCTTCTTTCCTGTGGGTGGAGCTTTAGAGGTGAAAATGGAAACTCAAATAAATTCGGAAGTCCATATCCGATCAGCAAACAATGAAAATCAAAAGAAGGGTCTCTGAAACACATTTTGTTATGGTTAACATCATGATACAACCATACTAGGTAAATGCATTAGGGAGAGTTTGACAGTTCAGGGTTTTATTATGACAGTTCTGGGATTTTTTCGTATGTTTCGCTTTGTATCAAAAGTAGCCGATTACATTTTTTGTTGTGTTTGTTGTTCTAATGCATCTACCTAGTATGGATGTATCATGGGTAGGGTTTTTCTTTTCCCGGACTTTTTCATTTCCCGGGACAGCGGGATTTTTTCAGAATTTCCCGGGATCCCGGGAATTCCCGCTCGTTAGAAAATATATAAATTCGACATATGTTGCACTTGAAAAACTCGATTACTGTTCAAACACCGTCCGACAAAGTTCATCTTTTGGTTGTACCCATGAGAAAATGCACTTAATATATTCTGAAAGGATGGCTAAATATAAAATATCCATGTCTTCCACTTTTTCTGGATCAATTCGTTTAACAATTTAAATCGTAAATTATTATTTATATGGAAGGCCGTCTTAATTTTAAAAAACTCTTAGAAATATATTAATTAAATATTAATTCGCCGTTTAAACGGTTAAACCAATTGATATAGAAAAAGTGAAAGACACGGGTATTTTATCTTCTTCCCCTTTTTCAGAATATATTGGAATTGATAATGGGTGCAAAATTGTGTCGGACCAGTTTTATAGTCAGAAATAAGATCGATTTGTTGCTAAAATATTTCTTAAATATGAAATAAAAAAATTTCTATTTCTAGATATTTTATACCTTTCTATGCAGATTTTCAAAAGTATCCGTCTAGAATTATTTTTATAAAATAGTTTAAAAGTTAGTATTTTTCACATAAATTTTTAGGCAAATTCGCATAAATCGTTTTATAAAAAAAGACACTACAACATTATTAAATAGTTTCTTAACTTTAATTGGTTTTCTTGAATAGACATTTTTTATGCCACAGCTACTTAAAAATAAATGATTTAATTTTCGTATTTAGTTGCATTTTAAATTAACATATAAAAAATCCAAAATAATTTTAAAAAGCATCTAATGGATTATTTTGAAAATAAATAATATTTAAAAAATACAATTGAAATAAAGGAATAACAATTGAACTTAAAATTAAATTATTTTAAATAAAAGAAACTCAAAATACTTGTCAATTGAAAATATGAAAACATCACAAATTTTTTAATTTTAATGTCTAGTTTTTTGGAGGTATTTGGAACTGAAATAATGATGTTGGAATGTTGAATAAGGCTGGTTTACACTATAATAAGATTTTCGGTACGATTTTACTTTAGTACACATGCAAAACATATAGGCAAGGTTGCAGAATTTTTCTTAAAATATAGTGTAAACCAGCCTATACAAATATTTCTTTATTTGAACAAAGATCATTTTAAATAAAAAAAATTTCCGAAGTACCTACAAGATATTTTGTTGGTAAACTTGGTAATGGCTGATAAAATTTTTTCGGTTTAACTAAACCAAATTCAACTGGCATCTAAAAACAATTTGGCCTAATTCAGTTTATTAAATTTTAAATCGTAGTTTTTTAATTCGAAATATTTTTTGATAAAATTAATTTCAAAAAAACAATGCTTTAAATTTAAATAAAGCTTCCAAAATTGCAATAATATAAACTAAAACTTCTGTAAAAGAATAAAAAAAATCCCGGGAAATCCCGCACAAAATTCCTGCGATTGCGGGATCCGAAAAAGGGCGGGATTCCCGGGACATAAACCCTAATCATGGGTTAACATATTATTGTCTATAAATACCACTTTTACAAAAAATCATTCTTGGGAAATTTTCATTGGCATTGAAATATAATTGGCATTACTTTATCTCAATGTCAATGCCAAAAAATTTCATCTCCATTCAATGAAAATGAAATTTTTTTTCAATTTGCATTGACGAAAACAATGGTAATGAAATGTACACATAATTGAAGAAAAAGCATTGTAATATAAAAAAAATATAAGAAATTTTTTTTCTTAATTTATTCTTTTATTAAAACATGAAAACAAATACTTCTTTCATCAATTATAAATGGGCATTTAGGCATTTCAATTAATTGACACATTCAATAAACTAGTCCCAAGTATGTTTTACACATTTATTTTTTATTTATTAATTTTCATTTCATTTGCCCCTTTTTTACCTTTTTCCAGTCCTCTAGTAATCTGCAAAAGTTTTGTTGATTTCAAAAAATTTTTAGCAAAAATTTTGTAGATTTAACAGTTTTTTTTTTTGCTATTTTTATTATACTATTATTCAGCAATTTTTTTTGCTAATTTTAACAACAATTTAGCTCAAATATTACTAAAATTCTGTAAATTTAACAGTTTTTTGCTGTTTTCATTTTATTAATATTTAGCAAACTGATTCTGCTAATATTAGCAGTTTTTTCTGCAGCATCATTTTTAACTAATTTTTAGTAACTTTTTCTGCTATTTTTACGGACTTATTTGTATGAGTGTATGTTTGGTTAACAAAATTTTATTTGCTTTATTTTTTCAACGTTTTTGTTTGCTTTTGTTTAAATTTTGAACAAAAAAGAAGTGTCAGTTTACTGAACAAAGTGCCACCTAGTGATAACGATGTCGTTATAACTTATTTGTTCGGTCATGCCATAGCCCTGATGCAGTATTTTAATATTTTTTGACATTTTTATTGTATATTAAAAAAATTTTAAAAAACAAAAAATATTTTTTTCTTTAAATCTCTCTTAAGTGAATTAATAACAAATAACAACTACAAAGTTTGTCTGACCATCATTCATTTATTATAAAGGAAAAGAAGGGCCCGTACTTTTGTAAAAAGAAAGAAAAACAAAAAATACACATTTCTAAATAAATTGAAAGGATAAACGAATGAATGAATGCTCTTTTAAGGCTTTTATCTACAGAAAGAGAAACCTTTATAACATTTAATAGCAACAAGGTGGGCTTTATATCTTTGTTGTTGTTTTATAATCTTATGTAATTACATTAATTTTATAAAATGTATACTATTTTACATACAAAAACAAATATTTATAACCCAGCAGGCAAAAATGTAAGAATTATTTAAAGCCAAATGTTATGGTCCATAACTTTTTTTTACGTAAATACACAGTGAAAGTTTTCTGCCAAATCAAACGAATGAAAACTACTTTTTACACCGAGCGAACAATTTCTTATCATTCCTGAAAAGCTTTATAATTTTAATTAAACTTTTTTATTGAAATTCTTTTTTATTTAATTTTTCATATTTTAAATGAAAATTTTTTTATAAAATTTTGTGAAAAAATTAATGAATGTAATGAAAAGTTTTATTTATTTACTCCATGTCAAATTATCATAAAAAATTCCAATATTTCAAATCATTAGAATATTGTCTTACTTACTTCCAAATTTGACTTTAATTCGACTCGATTTCAGAAATTTGGATGTAAGTGTCCTTACATTTTCACTCACAATTCTTGAACCGCTAAACATATAGTGATTATTGCTGGACCAAAGGTGCTTGGGAGAAAAGTAAACAATCCGTATAAAAATAAATAGCGGTAAACTGAGAAAAATCGAGTTTCTGGGGTCCTTGTGACTTAAGAAATTTGGATGTAAGTGTCCTTACATTTTCACTCACAATTCTTGAACCGCTAAACATATAGTGATTATTGCTGGACCAAAGGTGATTGGGAGAATAGTAAACAATCCGTATCAAAATAAATAGCGGAAAACTTAGAAAAATCGAGTTACTGGGGTCCTTGTGACCATAGTTTTCAAATTAAAATCTTTTCTTAAGAGGGAACGAATAAAATACTCCAATTAGCACAGTGTAATTATCGAATATTTAAACTACTACACTCACAATATTTTATCCTTAAAAACAACCTAAAATACATATTAAATTAATTCAAAACCAGGGTTGGCAGGCAATACTGCTAAAATACCGTTATCGATTCAAAACCCTTTCAACTGACTACCGCTATTTTAGCCGTTACCGAAATAACCGAAATATCGTTATCCTTAAAATACCGTTAACGAAATAACTTAAATACCGTTATTCTTAAAATACCGATACCGAAATAAATGAAATATCGATACCCTTAAAATACCGTTACCGAAATAAATGAAATACCGCTACCCTTAAAATACCGTTACCGTTAATTTTAATTTTCTGCTTTTGGTAATTGCACGTGGGTATTGAGTATTTTTCATACCTTAAGTTGGTAAATTCGTTTTGTTTTTAATCTCGTTCATTTTTTATAAAAAAGATCGCGAGATGCATCGAAATAACTGTCTACCGTTATCCTTAAAATACCGTTACCGAAATAACTGAAATATCGCTAACCTTAAAATACCGATACCGAAATAACCAAAATACCGTTATCCTTAAAATACCGTTACCGATATAACTAAAAAACCGTTATCCTTAAAATACCGATACCGAAATAAATGAAATAGCGTACCCTTAAAATACCGTTACCGAAATAATCTAAAATATAGTTACCCTTACCGATAAGCGCATCGTTTCGGTTACCATCTATGTTGAAAACACAATTGAAAAAAGGACTAATGATTTTTACTATATTCAAACCATTTTGTTATCTATTTTCAAACATTATTTAAACAATCAATAAAAGATATAAAAATAATTGAAAAGTCTGTTAAAACAATCTTTTTTTTTTGTTTGAATTTTCAAAACATATTTTTATTGGCTATGTTTGTGTGTATGAGTAAAGAATTTCTTGTAATTTGAATTGAAATAATTTTGTATATAAATAAACTATTTTAACAAAAAATAAAACCGAAAATATTTGAATTTTTTGTTTTAAAACAATGAAATTATTTAAATTATTATTTCTAAAAATGTAACACTAAAAATAGAGCATTTGACTGAAAATATCAACTCCTACATACGATACGTATTTTTGTGTAGCTTGTTTTTTATTGACTTATAAAAAAAGTAGAAAATATGTTTTCATGTATTTTAATTGATTTTTCAATTGAAAACAAACTTTACCTATTACTTTTCAAATAAACCTCAATCGGTTATGGAAAATATATTGTGAGTGTATGTACACTCACAAAAGTTTGTCTGTAGAAGCTACTGAAAATGGCAGTTAAAACAAAGGTATATGCAGTTAAAAAGGTATTTACTTTTAAAATAACTAAAACTTTTGTTATTTTTAACTGTTGAAAAATAACTAACAAATGCATTCAAAATAACTACCAATGTCCTAAAATTAACTGATAAATTTTTACTACAAAAATTTCAAAACAACTGACAAAATCGGTAAAAACTACTGTTTTTACAGTCAATTCTTTTTGTTTATAAAAATATATTTTAATAAAAAATAATAATTTTTTTTCTTTCGATTATAAAAATATGTGCTATTACTTCAGCCTATTAAAAATTCGAAGTAAAAATTCCAAACCGTTCTCTAGTTATTATGCTTTTTATGCATTGGAGATACAATATAAGTTTCTGATTTTTATTTGCAGACTAGAAATATATCAATAATAACAAATATAAACTAAACATGAATTTTTAAAACTGAAAAAAAAAATCAACGAAATTTTTTATTTTTTAAATACCCAGCAAAACCTTGGTAATGGGTTTGACCTTTTTCACGCATTGCCTGGCAATGGGTACCCCTTTACCCTTGGTTTTACTTAGAAACCTAAAGTAATATGTTACTAATATTTTGATACATCAATACTTATGTGGGAGGTATGAAATAATGAGTTACCGATATGGAGATATACCACTACTTATTTGGAGACTTTAAAATAATATATTATTGATATTGTGTTTAATAATAACTTGTTAATAAGGGTAAAAATAATAAGTTATTCGTATTATATTATAACTACTTATTATGCGAAAGTACGACTTAATAAAAATTTAGAATCTAATTACATTGCTCGGATCGGTGTACTTTTAAACAAAGTCATTACTGGTAACGTCTTATTTTATTCCCTATTTGCAACCACTGACATTTGTACTAATGTGTAACGACTTATTTCACTGCATACAAGTATGTACTTATTTTAGCTAACTAGTGAATTTAATATTACAAGTAACAACTTATTTCAGTACTTCCTTCGTAATCACTTATTTGAGCCTATACCGGTACGATTTAGGCAACCATTTACCCCCAATGACACCCCCATGTTAAAATAATGTGTTATGCGACCAAAGTGTAAGTAGTTACAATTTTTGGTTTCTTATTACATTTCCCTTTACCTGGTAATAGAAGGTTTTGCTGGGTAACTACCAAAAATAACTGTTTGCTGTAAAACTACTCTTTTGGTAGTTGTTTATTATGATATGTAAAGTAACTGCTTTAAACAACTGTTACGAAATTACAGTACTTTTAGTTAGTTCTTTTCTTAAATAACCGTCATAAAAGCTGTTTTGCATTTTTCTATAGAAAAACAACTGTAATTTCTGTTAAAAACAACAACTACTGATTACTACACAAACAACTGTCATGTAGTAACTGTCAAACTTTTTTGAGTGTATGTATACCACTTGTTTAGTGTTTGATATGCAACTCTATACAGGATATTAAAATAGTGTCCGACCGAACACACTTCTTCGAAGTCGAACTTCGGTCAAAATTTCAAAGTACGGCCAAACCGGAATATATTTGAATATATAAAACAGGATTATGATAACTACAAAATAATATAAAAGTTAAAATAACTTGGTTAATAACAGATTGAAACAAAAAGATTACAAAAATATTGAAACATATTAGGGGTTTTCATATAAACTCGTGTTCTATCTCGAAACGGTGTAAACCTGGTATGTTTATGAGTTTAATGTCAAACTCCATGCATAAAAAATATGGTTTGTATTTATACAAAGGTTTACAAGGAATTTATGGGTTTATATGAAAACCCCTATTTTTAAGTATTTCAAAACACAAAAACTTAAAAAAGTTATAGTTTCCGCTCGAATAATAAAAATGAAATTGAATTTGTATATTTTCATAATTTACTATGCAAAATTTAAGAGCTAAATATTGGAAAATATTGATTTATTCTAATGCTCGGTGTTCGGCCAAAACTTCGCCGAACATCGAACTTGGATGAACACTACTTTTTGGACGAACTCCGAATTCTTGGTCGAACAATAAAACTAATATTACTGTCTTTCGGCCTGGACTCTTTCATATGGCCACGCCTCTCATGAATGAACTTTAACTGAAAGGTGTGATCGCCAAAAATTTTTTTATTGATTACGTATTTGGAATGTCTTAAAACAATATTGCGATAAAAATCAAAAGCTTGGTAAAAATATCTTTTGAAATTGCAAAAATTTATATTTTTCAAATTACTGAAAAATTTCCAGAGATAATAAATTTTTTGATGGTTTAAATATTCCAATGAAAATTTTATGGTACGCCATGTTATTGTAATTTGAATAGTTTAAATTTTAGCAATTTGCTCGATCACAGATTTTGATTTTTCTCGCAATATTATTTTGAAACATCCTAAATACATACATAACCAAAGAAACTTTTCTGGCGATCGCGTCTTTCGGTTAGAATTTATTCCGACGAGGCGTGTGGCAAGTATATAATAGTGATTTATTTTCAATAAAATTTGAAATTTATTTATTGGAAAACTTTTTTTTTTTGCGAAATTTTTCTACGATATTAAATTTCTCGATAAAAAATCTGTTGGAAATTATTAGCGCCAATATAAGTTTTGATGAGGAAAAAGAAATTGTAGGAAATTTGGCGAAGTCACGGCCTATTAAAAATTACGAAAAGCAGTTCGGACTAAGCTTTATAAATTATTTGCTGGGATATTTCTAAGCATTCATGCACAAAGAAATTCTTATGAATTCATTTCGATAATGATGATGATGATGGTTGGTAACTAAAGTTTTGTGGAAAATCTTTTGCAATATACTACAGGGTCTTTCGCTAAGAGATGACATTTACAATAAAAAAAAATATGCGTGGGAAATTTATTTTTCAATGGGAGACAGCAATCACACCTATTATGATTCAACATAGCAGATGCAATATCGAGGACTTGAACAAATATTATTATGGATAACGATATTAAAGATTGCGTATGCAATATGAATATAATGAATGAATAGTGAATTCGCTTTAAACTTGCCGCTAGTACTTTCGGGGTAAAATAACGGATCGAATTTATCACAAAGTTATCGGATCGAACACCTAAGTAATTTTAAAATTGTTGGATACAAATCCCACTTTTAATAAAAAAATATGAAAGTTAAACACTTATAATTGGTTCATCACAGATACATAAATACAAATGGAAATATTGCAATTTAATGCAATTTTTTTAATTAAAAAATATATAAACTTAATTTTAAATATTTCAATGTTGTAAAAGCTTAAAAAAAGGTATATTTTTCGCATGTAAAATAAAACTGAAATAAAATATGAGCATTTTCATATGTTACTACGAAAAATTAAGTACCTTAATTTCGGAATATTGGCCGAACTCTCAAACGAAATCTCATAGTTTGCATAAATATACATATATGTATATAATTTGTTTGATAAAGCACCCTGTATAGTACAAAGAGAAAAGTACAAAAAAATTAATTTCATTAATTCCCTTTATAAAGCAGACAGACAGACACACACAGAGTTCTTATAAAATCTACTTCAACTCAAGTCTTTTATTTTAGCAAGAGTTTTTATTTGTTGTTTTTTTGATGGTTTTTCAAAAAGGCAGTATTTTTGTGAAAATGAGATTTGATTTTTTTTTCTCTCTTTCCTAGAATTCTTTTTTAAAAGTAATCAAAATAAATTTCATTTCAAATGGAAAAATGTTTTTTTCCTTGAATTTTTTTTTATGTATTTATTTATGTTCTATATTTTTCACTCTCTGTATGTGATTTCCTTCGGTTATGAAAAAGAGATGTGCAACAGTGTGTTTATCATATTGCACTCAATCTTTCTTTCCATCTATCCAACCAACCAGTCAGCCAACTACTCTTGTCGTGATATTTACCATTAGTTCCATAGAGTTTTAAGCCCCAAAAGGCATATACCCTTTTCTTTGAGCTTTTGTATAGTTTTTGTTGTTGTTTATTTCTGTATGTAATAATTTTCTACTTTTGTGGTCACGTACTTGTAAAATTGCATTAAAGTAATGATTTTTGTAACAGCTCAAAGACAACAACACATACAATATTCATAGGCAAATTATTTAAGAGCCAAAACATTAAAAGAACAAAAAAAAAATAAATATAAATTCCAAAAGGCTTTTGAATCTATCAAAGAAGGTGCATATAAATTTTTTTATTAAACTTCAAGGGATATTAGCGAAAAGAAGATGAAATTAATAACAACACTAGTTTACAAAACAATTTGTTTTGCCCACTTACACTTTTCAATAAAATATCTTAAAAGGATAAAATAAATCAATTTTTTAGCTTTCCTGAAAATATGTTAAAAAAACACATAGCCAAACCGCCTATATCGTTTTTTTTTATCGGTTCAGTATTTAAATTCAGTTGACAAAAATAGTAAAAGATAAAAATCGTGCGTGCAAAAAACTCACATTTCAGCGAAGAACTTAAGATTTACATGAAGAAAATCCATGGATAAATTTCAAAGTTATGGCCAATTATGTTCAACAAAATCTGAAATTCAGTTTTTTATAAATCTAATGTAAACTAGGCGTATGAGTGTCGCCTTCTCATACTAAAATGCAACACTCATACGTCTTAATAATAAAAAAGCAACATTTCGAAAACTTATCAATAAAAAATATGTATATTGCCATTTTCGATTTTAATGTCCGTAATTTCAACCAATAGATACCTACCAGTGCTTAAATATCTACTGGTTTTTGTTCATTTACACCGTAGGTAACTAAGCACTGGTAGGTATGTGTTTAAGGTTTTTCTTTTCCCGGACTTTTTAATTTCCCGGGACAGCGGGATTTTTTTCTGAATTTCCCGGGATCCCGGGAATTCCCGCTCATTCGAAAATAAATAAATCCGACATATGTTGTATTAGAAAAACTCGATTTCTAATACAACACCGTCCGACAAAGTTAATTTTTTGGTTGTACCTATTAGAAAATCTACTTTTACATATTCTGAAAGCAGGGCTAAATATAAAATATCCATGTCTTTTTCTAAATCAATTCGTCTAACAGTTTAAATCGCGAATTAATATTGAGGTAATATATTTATGTATACCCTAGTAAAAATGATTTTTATATAATCAGATATGATTTTTATATAATCATTTATGATTTTATACAATTATAACTTGTCGAGTATTGTGAAACATATATTTTTTTATACACTCATACAAATAAGTCCGTAAAAATAGCAGAAAAAGTTACTAAAAATTAGTTAAAAATGATGCTGCAGAAAAAACTGCTAATATTAGCAGAATCAGTTTGCTAAATATTAATATAATGAAAACAGCAAAAAAAACTGTTAAATTTACAGAATTTTAGTAATATTTGGGCTAAATTTTTGTTAATTGCAAATAACAATTTAACTTGCTGAAATCAGCAAAAAAATTGCTAAATAATAGTAAAATGAAAATAGCAAAAAAAAACTGTTAAATCTACAAAATTTTTGCTAAAATTTTCTGAAATCAACAAAACATTTGCAGATTACTAGTGGACTGGAAAAAGGTAAAAAAGGAGCAAATGAAATGAAAATTAATAAATAATAAATAAATGTGTATTTAATGTGTCAATTAATTTAAATTTTTTTCAATTGGCATTATTCAATGCCTAAATGCCCATTTATAATTGATGAAAGAAGTATTTGTTTTCATGTTTTAATAAAAGAATAAATTAAGAAAAAAAAAATTAAAAATTCGCGTATTTCTTATATTTTTTTATATTACAATGCTTTTTCTTCAATTATGTCTACATTTCATTACCATTGTTTTCATCAATGCAAATTGAAAAAAATTTCATTGGCATTGAATGGTAATGAAATTGTTTGGCATTGACATTGAGATAAAGTAATGCCAATTATATTTCAATGCCAATGAAAATTTCCCAAGAATGATTTTTTGTAAAAGTGGTAATATTTATAGACAATAATATGTTAACCCATGATACAACCATACTAGGTAGATGCATTAGAACAACAAACACAACAAACAACAACAAAAAATGTAATCGGCTACTTTTGATACATAGCGAAAGCATACGAAAAAATCCCTGAACTGTCATAATAAAACCCTGAACTGTCAAACTCTCCCTAATGCATCTACCTAGTATGGTTGTATCATGATGTTAACCATAACAAAATGTATTTCAGAGACCCTTCTTTTGATTTTCATTGTTTGCTGATCGGATATGTACTTCCGAATTTTTTTGAGTTTCCATTTTCACCTCTAAAGCTCCACCCATAGGAAAGAAGATGTCGCCGATTAAAAATATTGTATTCTTTAAATAAGCTTAAAAGTACAATATTGGGGGAAAAATTAGGGTCTTCCCCGAAACTCCACTTGCTCCCCAGAGATACTTTTAACCACAATTTTCATATTAAAATGGTTCGTCCAAAATAAACCTTGATCTTTGAAAATTAATGTATTCCGATAAATAGAAACTTTTCTCATAAATTTTAATAATTTAGATATTTTATGAGTACACTCAAAAAAAAAAAAAGTCAGTAAAGTCAGCAAAAAATGTTGCTGTGTCAGCAAATTTTTAGTCAGGAGCGTGCTTGCAAAAAAAGTTGGTAATTTCAGCAAAAGGTTTGCTGAAAATCAGCAGGCTGATTTTTACCAAAAAAATAGTAATCTTCAGCAAAAGTTTTGCTAACATTTAGTCGACTGCAAATGAAAAAAATCCTTGCTAATATCACTAAACTTTTTGCTGAATATTAGTAGACTGAAAAAAACTCAAAAAACTTGTAGCGAAATTTTACTTTAATTAATTTATTTGCTGAAAATTTAAATATAGAATATGTGTAGAGTTGTTTTCCTTTTTTTGTCATTTCCGTTTCTAGTCAACCTGCGACATCTATGAATGCTGTTATCAGCTATGAATGCTGTTATCAGCACAATTTTTGTAGCAAAATAAATTAATAAAACATTAGTTCAAAATTAGTTTAGTGCTAAAGAAAAATAACTAAAATTTTTGCTGAAAACGGAATTTAAGCAAATAAATTGCTGAAAACTAGTACACTTGATATACAAGACGTTTTACTAATTTTTCTACTAACTTATTTTTTTGAGTGTAGGACAAATTTTCAACTATTATAATTTAGCTTTACTTAAAAACTTTTTGTATTATTTTTGACGAGTTAAAAATATGCAGTAATTTTTATGAGTCATTTAACATTATGTTTATAAGCGCTCTAAAATTGGTGGTTTAGTTAAAAAAAATTTGTAAAATTAGCAACTCTTCTTTTAAAAATTAGTAACTAAAATTCAGCAAAATACTGTAAAGTTAGCAAATTTATTGTTAAAAATTAGTAACTAAATTCAGCAAAAAAAAAATAGCAAAAAAGTTTGTAAGTTAGTAATGTGAAGGTAGCAGAAAAATTAACTAAAAATTAAATTTTATCTAAAAATTAGTTAAAAGTTTGTTAAGTTGAAGTACTAACAGTTTTACTAACTTTTCTACAAACTTTTTTCTATGAGTGTATGATTATATCAAAAGATATTTAATTATATAAAATTATATTAACCAGATCCACCATTTTCCGGATCAAATCATGTATGGGTTAATATAATTATATAAAAAATATATTATCTGATCCAAAAAATGGTGGATCTGGTTAATATAATTTTATATAATTAAATATCTTTTGATATAATCATATAAAAATATATGTTTCACAATACTCGACAAGCTATAATTGTATAAAATCATAAATGATTGTATAAAAATCATATATGAATATATAAAAATCATTTTTACTAGGGTATGGAAGGCCGTCTTAATTTTAAAACTCAATAACTGAATATTAATTTGCGTTTTAAACGGTTAAACGAATTAATAAAGACAAAGTGAAAGACACGGATATTTTATTTTAATTTCTTCTTTTAGGACATATTGGAATTGTTCATGGGTGCAAACTTGTGTCGGACCAGTTTTATAGTCAGAACCAAGATCGATTTTTTACTTAAACATTTCTTACTTAAGTATGGAATCCAAAAATTTCTATTTCTAGATATTTTCTTTCTATGGAGATTTTCAGAAGAATTCGTCTAGAATTATTTTTATAAAAAAAATTAAAAGGGAGTATTTTTCACACAAATTTTTAGGTAAATTGGCTTAAATCTTTTTATAAAAATAGAAAATAAAATATAATTAAATAATTTGTTAACTTTAATTAGTATTTTTTGATTAGACATTTTTAAAAATTAATTCCCAACCAGCAATTTCGGAGCGCTCATAAATAAGATTCTTAAATGGCTCATAGAAATGAATTTTGTTTTTTTGAAAACACTTTTTTTTTTGGTAGAAAATATGCACCCTCAGAAAACAACCCAAAAAGTTGTCTCTACAATCTAAAAAGCTGTCTCAAAATAAGCGTTAATTTTTCGGACTCAAAGAAGATTCCAAAATTTTTTTAAATTATGAGGAAAATTTGGATTTTATATGTCCTTTTTTCTGAGTCATTTCTGAGTACACGGGGGCTCTTTTGGACGGACCACTTTCATAGGAAAAAGTGGAAAAATGTTTATGTTTTTGGAGCTAATTTCTGAGTCATTAATGATCATCTTTGTTTGCTTGGTTATTTAATTTTCATAATTGCATTTTAAATTAACATATAAAAAATCCAAAATAATTTGAAAAAGCATCTGATGCATTATTTAAAAAATAAATAATTTTTAAAAAATACAATTAAAATAAAGGAGTAGCAATTGAAATTTTAATGAAATTATTTGAATTAAAAAACACTCAAATTACTTCTCAGCCGAAAATACGAAAATATTACTATTTTTTTTTTAAATTTTTTATCCACAGGCTATTTGGAGATATTTGGAACTGAAATAATGATGCTGAAATGTTGTATATATTGCTTTACTTGAACAAAGATCATCGTTTTTAAGAAAAAATTTTTTTCTGAAGTACGAGTATTTTTATTGGTAACTAAACCAAATTCAGCTGACATTCAAAAACAATTTGGCCTAAATAATATTTTTTTTATATTGTACTAATTCAGTTTATTAAATTTTAAATCGTATTTTTAATTTTAAATATTTTTATTTAAATTGATTTCAAAAAAAAATGAATGCTTTAAATTTAAATAAAGCTTCCAAAATTGCAATATATACTAGCTAGAACTTCCATAAAAGAATACAAAAAATCCCGGGAAATCCCGCATGAAATTCCCGGGATTGCGGGATTGGAAAAAGGGCGGGATTCCCGGGAATTCCCGGGACGGGTTGTTGCTTTAAATTACGGGCATAAGAGGGCTAAATACACTAGAACAAAATTTGTACCAATTGCATGGTGTATTTTTATACTCAAAGGCACATTTCTAGGGGGAGGGACGGGTCATAGGTCGCTTTTTTTTTGTCTATATGACGAAGGTCAACCCTAGTGTACATAAGTCGAATTTCAGCGAAAAATTATTTTTGGCGTTTAATAAATATTTCCCCTAATATTTCTGCCGATCAAAATTATTTAAATTTTGCCATTAAAAAATGCGGTTAAAATACGTGCTCGTTATGTATGTGTTAATCGCACCCGTATTCTAGAAACCAAAACAAGATCACTTTATTTTATTCTGAAAACCAAACTAAACAGAAATCATAGTAATCATAGTACACGAGGTAAGAAAACTGCTCGATAGAGAGCCAAAGCATCTATGAGTCGCTTAAATTATTCACAATACAGCTACTTAGGGGTGATAATTGCACTACCTGCAGTATTTTCTCTACAATTATATGCATTAGTAAGTTTTCTTTAGTTAGAAATTGAATTTAAAAAAGTTTCGGTTTCGGCAATTATTTGATCAAAATTTTGCTGAATACCGAATAGTTACCGAATGTCGTGTTTTACCGAAACCGAGACCGAATATTCGGTCGGACTCTACTAATATGTAACATTTTTGTTTTATTCTTTTTGCATATTTTACGATAGGTCTGATTTAAATATACAACATTTTCACTTGAGATTGTACATATATAGTAGAACAATTTCTTTCATATCAATTCAAAGGATTTTTGTTAAAAGCTTTTTTTTTTGAAATGTAAAAAGGTTTATTGACATTTAAATATACAAATGTATCCCGCAAAGATGCTTTTAATAAAAAAAAAATCCTTTTGCTTTCCTTTTTTTCTACGTGAAATACTTCAAATTAAAAAATAAGTATAAAGAAAACTTAACAATACTTGTATTACACACATCGATTAACACATAACAACCAACTGCCAAAGAATTCTTAACAATCAGTACAAGAACCAAAACAACATTTACTCTCGGTAACAAAATTTTTAAAAATATGTATTCCCGTTTGTGGGAAAAACGGGGGTTACTTGGCAGCATGGTTGGTTGATTTGTTGTTTCATTTGCCCTGTTAAAAATTGCAAAAACTTGTTAAAAGATGCAAAAGATTTTAATATTGTTATGGCAAAAAAATGTTGGAAAATGAAAGGATCATAATACATAAAAGGAGACTGTTTACGAGCACGCAACGAAAAAAACATGGTTGGAATGAATATATTCAAAGAGCATAATACATTTTTGAGTTTATGAAAATGAAATACCCCTTTTTTATCATAGTACATATGATCCTTAAATTATTACAATATGATTCCAAAATGATCTCAATATTATCATACTATAGCCCTGCATGTCATACTATGAGTCCTATAGTATTTTCCCATCACTATCTTGAAGCCGAGCAAATAAGCTATACACTAGACCGTACCATCTTACAGGCAAAAAAAAAACAAAAAATTGCGCAGTATACCGTCGAATATAAAGTATTTTTGCAAGGCAATTATGAAAACAACAATTTTTTTGCCGAACGTAGGGGTCGCCTTTTTAATTTTTCGTTATATCTTCGGCATTTACAGTCGGATCATAAAGTGTGATATATGGTTTTTTTTTTGTATCGAGGAGACCATTTTAAACTATAATAATTATTATTATAATAATAGTAAAAAAGATAGGCCTTCCAATAAAAATATTTTCAAAAAAATTTAAGGGGATAATAAAATTGAGAAATGTATTTTGAAAGTGCAGTTGCGATTTAAAACTATTTTTGTAGAAAAACTTTTTCAAATAAGGACAAAAGTCCTCGTACCATTCATATATACCGTTTAAATTACAGACATCTAATAAGAAGTCTAAAAGATACGGCGTATCTAGTTGTAGTAAAAATGTTAAGGTTTTCAAATAAATTAATTTAAAAAATATTAAAAGCGGCAAACAGATTGAAAAATGCAATAAAAAAGTGCATTTGCATGTAAAGTGCATTTGTGAACAAAAATTATTATTAAACTAATTAATTAAAAATGTACACGACTGTATCATCAAAATGTTTTTTAAATTATTAGAATCCGACAAGAATTACGGAAACGATAGGTGTTCAAAGTGAGACAAATTATTATTTTTTTTTTAAACCAAAATCGTGAACAATAACGCTAGTTTTTGGAATTTTGAGGAAATAAAAATAGATTTGTCTTAATCACTCCATAGAGTGATGAAAATCGAAATTTGATGAAAATCGGATGACCTGTGTTGAAAAAATGCTAATTTTTTTATTATCTTTCTGGAAGTTAGGACATCTGAAAGTTTACACCCATTGAGAAAAATTCTTTATTTCATAAACAAATAAATTATTCCATAATTTAAATCAATAATTCCATTTTTAAAATTATAGACTCCCAAAAAAAGCTAAAAATACCGATTTCTCGAAGTTTTAGAGTTTAAAATTAGATTTAATAGCATTTTCCAACTCCCCATATACGCATTACTTATAATCCGGGATCAAATACGAGACACCAAAGCCAGTGTTCCGCAGTGTTTTGAAAACTTTTTCTTTCTCTCTAAAATTCAACTGCTTTACAGTTTGGTAATTTCTCTGAGTGTATTAACGAACAGTTAAAGTCAAGCAGCCTGGCATAAACCATGTTATTATTATATGATTTTCTTTTGTTTTTGCCTGGTTAAAGCGCACACAGGATGCATAAGGAACACAATAGGTGTATGTTGGTTGGTAGTTAAGTCTGTGTATTCTTACTAACTTCAAGTTTATGTTTATTTATGCATATTTTTAGCTGTATACACATTTATATAGATACAATATATGGATGAAATCAAAAAATGTGATAAATTTTTGGGCCAAATTTGTGAGAAGCAAAAAGTGTTAATATTTAGGTTTTTTCTTAATGGAATCAATAAGTTTAGTCATTATAAACCTAATTGCAAAAAATCTCTTCTACAAGTTGTCGCAATAACTTTTTTTGCACAATTTTAATTTTTTTTGTTGTAACGGAGTTTACACTTCTGCAAGCAAAAGATATAACAAAAAAAAAATTGCGTACGAATTTTCTTCAATTTATTAGTTTTTCGTATTTGGGTTTTCAATTTGCTTTCCAATGATATATAATTTGTGTTTATCAAATTGGCGGTTTCGCGAATAAAAATACAATTCATTCCGCGAAAAAAAATTAATTTTTTTTTATTTTGTATTTTTGGTCCTTTTAAATGCTTTTCAAAAATATAAAATTTTTTAAAATCCAAACAGCGGTTGCGCAGTTACAAAATAATATATTAAAAACATAACATTTCACGATCAAAAAATTCTTAAATTGTGTGAAACAATTTTAATTTGTCAAACTAATGTCAGTAATGACTCGAAATATCGATTCAAAACCAATGAAATGCAAAATGAATCGTTTTTCGCTCCAGCAGCTTAGGGTAAAAAACTGATAACTTTTTTTTAATTTGACGCAAAATTATTAGTTGAATCGTCTTTTGACGCATAAATATTAGTTGAATCACCTCTGTTTATGGTTATTTTAAAATATTTTAAACATTTATCTACATTTATTTGAATGAAACCTGATGCAAACAATTGTGGTTACGGAGTTTACAGTTACGGAGTTTACATTTGGTTACTTTTTTCGTTTTCTTTCAGAAACGCTTTGTCAGAATTTTTTTCCGAAACAAAATCGCATGATGCCTACAAGGTGAATCCAAATATGACATTGTTTTTCTTACTCGTTAAATAGTTTGGTGTAAAAATTAGGAATGGAGTTTACAACATTTTTTCAAATCTTATTAAAGACATCTTTTTTCATCTCTAGAATGTTACATGCTGCAGAAAAGCTTCAAGTCTGTTATACTGGATGATTATTTACAGTCCAACGATCATTTGAGTATAAATAACATTATACTTTTCGCAATATAAATAATAGATAACTCCAAAATTCTGGTATATGCATTTTTATCAAAAATTATGACGAAAAATCGTTACAGAGTTGAAGTCGTGATAGCTAAGATATACGAAAAAGTTTGTAAAATGTATTAATTTTTATTGAAAACACCACTTTTCCTCTTCATAAAAATTCTTACAGTTAGTGTTTAGCTTTATTGGTTATTAAAATATAAGCTATTAAAGTTAAAAAACCTTATGAGTTACTTGTTACGGAGTTTACATTTGGCCTATAAAATTGGTCACAAATTTTATGTATTAACCAAAAATTGGTCAGATTGTTATAAATTTTGTAAAACAGGTGACAATGCGCTGATATATATTGAAATATGTAACTCAAATGTAATCCATGCATTAGAAATTCGGTGGTTACACGGTTTTTATCACATTTTTTGATATCACCCATATATAAATTTATTTTTGTATAGAAAAAAGTCAACATCAGTTTATAAAAGTCTGTAGTATACAAGATATTGTCACAATGTTTGATACAAATAAAAATAAAGCGAAAAATATAAACTACAAAAAGAATAAAAAATTTAAAATAGTTGAACTTTTTGTTTTCGAAACTCCCCAACTCAATTTAGGAAAATTTTTTTGTAGTTGTTCTTCTTAAGCACGGGGAGCTGATGATTTGATGTTATGGCAACACACAGTCATATATAGATGACAACAACAACAACAACGGGTGACGACGAGGATGAGGAGGCTGTTGATAGTGTTATGCTGATCTCTATGGTTTAGAAACAGAAAAACAACAAAGTTAAGAGTGCTACTGTGTTAAAGGTAGTGGGTATAAAATGATGATGATTAAGGATAAAAATGTTACACATTCAAGTTGTTTTTTTTTTCGCTGCTGTCGTTTTGTAGATGTTGCCCTAAAACAATGAAGAATATCAACTCCTAAGCAAAAAAAAAAATACTTTGACAAAAAACACAATAGCAACTACAAAGTAAAGGAATATATAATCTCTAAGAGAAGGAAGGAAAATAAGTAAATCTATGAAGAAATATGTATATCCTCTACTATTGTTCGTATAAGTACCAATGTTAAACAATATATTTATTACTAAATAAACATAGGCAGCCTCGGTTCGAAAGACCAGATGGGCAATGCTCCAACTTTTTAGCGACAAAATTTGGTAGTTAAGTTGTCAAATTTTCATAGTAAAAGCCATTAAAAAGTTACTGAATCGCACTACTGGTTTTAAAAAATGTATATAAATATTTTTTAATTATTTTGTTTATTAAGTAAAGTGGATTGAGCTATTAGTAATTCCTAGACTGATATCATAAATAAGTATTATGTTTTTAATTGATACAGTGGAACACGATTATAACGTGCCGCTCTTATAACGAACACATTTTGTTGGTCCAATTAACAACAATTAAAATTACTAATGTACTAAAAACATCTGTTCCTAAGAGTTCGCTATAATTGTGTTGCACCGTATAATTTGTTTTAATGAAAAATTTCAGAAACAACGAAGAAGTGCGTCATTAAAAAGTGTAACACACATTTTTCTTATTAAATTTTTATTGATCAAAATATCTTTCAGAAATATGTCAGAAATGCATTAGTTTGTCAAATTCGAGTGAGTGGTTTATTAGTTTACAAAGGAGAATCAAAGATTACTGCCAATAAAACTTAAATTAAAGATTTGTTTGATTGCAAATTGATTTTCTATTAAAAGTTTAATCATATCAATTAAATTTTTAATTGAAAATGAGTATGTTGACCAAAAACTTTTTAGTTAGGTACCATAAGAACTATTGACAACATATTAAAAAAACATGATTTTCGTAAAATCATAATATTGCAAATATACAAATTAGAAGTGTGTCTAAAATCATTCAAAAACATAAGAAAATTAATAAACCCAGCAAAATCTTTCATTACCAAATAAGTGGTTATATAATGAAACTAAAATTTTTACTGCTTATAATTCGGCGTCAGTACTAGTTATTTTTATTCGACGAAGACGTGTTTATAATCAGTCTAGCTTATGCGCGACTACTTATTTTTTTACCACTAATAAGTCTATGAGTAAGCCTTATTTTTAACAACTTGTAACCACTTATTTTTTAACTGCTTATTAGCACCCGAATAACTACTTATTTTGTATATTTTTATAATGCAACGGGTAAGCCGGTGCACAAATTTTGTGTGTTTTTTCCTGCAGCGAATATGGACAACTACTTACAAAAACGACTTTGTCGAATAAAAATAATGAGTTTTGACAGCTAATTATATGTAATAGACTCTAATTCTACTGCTTATTATTTAGATATTAGTAATGAGCACCCATTACTGAGATTTTTCTGGGAATATATATAAATATTTTTACATTACACTCACAATATTTTTTCCTTAAAATCTACCGAATATGTACATTAAAACAGTTTAAAATAAGTTTAAAAAAGGACTACCCTAGTAAAAATGATTTTTATATATTCATATATGATTTTTATACAATCATTTATGATTTTATACAATTATAACTTGTCGAATATTGTGAAACATATATTTTTATATGATTATATAAAAAGATATTTAATTATATAAAATTATATTAACGAGATCCACCATTTTTCGCATCAAACCATGTATGGGTTAATATAATTATATAAAAAATATATTATTTGATCCGAAAAATGGTGGATCTGGTTAATATAATTTTATATAATTAAATATCTTTTGATATAATCATATAAAAATATATGTTTCACAATACTCGACAAGTTATAATTGTATAAAATCATAAATGATTGTATAAAAATCATATATGAATATATAAAAATCATTTTTACTAGGGTATCTACCTTTTCGTTTAAAACAATTGTATTTTGTTGTTTATTTTCAATTGTTAATTAATTACCTGGAAAAGTCGTTAAAAATAATAGATTTCTCGTTTATTTTAAAATTAATTATAATATAAGAAGTGATTGTTTTTAACAAAAAATTTTGACTGAATATTTTAACTTATACCGAAAGTCCGTATTTTGCATATTTTGTTCATTGAATGACTGCTAGATAAAGTTAAAAAATATATTTCTTTGCAATTTAACTACTTTTTTAATTGCACCAACTACACTGATTTGCTTTTTAAATAACTATTGAACTTTTACAAAAAAGTTATTGTGAGTGTACGCATTTTAATAAAATCGTCATAACTTAATTTATATCAATTAAAGTTTTCACTGATCGAATTAAAACTTTAATCAACTCTAAAAATCAACTTCCTATAAATCAACTCTAAAAAATTCTTTAGTAATTAATTCTAATATTAATTACGATTGTCCTATGCGACGGTTACAAACACTTAACTAACAAATTTAATTGAAAATGTTGATGATTTTTGAATAAAATTTTAATTGACATGATTAAAACTTTATTTTTACAAAAAATTTAATTGATACAGTAAAACTCGGTTAAGACGAACTCCAGGGGAGCGAAGAAATTAGTTCGTCTTAAACAAGGTCAAGTTTGTCTAAAATACTTTTTTTATTTACAAAATAATTAAGATTTTTAATGTAATTAAAAATCTGATTAAAAAATTGTATAATCCTCTCATTGCATTTGCTTTAATAAATCGATTTTAAGGAAAATAGCTGTGTGAAAAGTTTACAATTTGTCAAATTGAAAAATATTTATACACAATATTTTTTTAGTGTGTGGGACTGTTACAAACAGTTCGGTTAAACCGAGGGTTCGTCTTAAGCGAGTTCGTATAACATTTATATATTATTATATATTAACAATTTTTATATGAAAAATGATTGCAAAACGTCGGGACATTCAAATTGGTTCGTATTAACCGAGAATTCATCTTAACCGAGTTCGTATTAAGCGAGTTTTACTGTATAATGATTTTCTTAACTGATCCGAATTTAATCAAACTGTTAATTGTATTTAGAAATATTTTAATTAAACAAAAAAACGATTTTAGTTTTTTCTGTGAAGACAAGTGCACAAAAAAAAATATAGAAACTATCAAAATAATCCATTGTATCAAATGTCCTTTTTCGTTATAATTTTCGTTAATTAAAAAAAATTACAGATATTTTGATAAAAAAGTAATTTTAGTAGACTATTTTTAGTCTACTAATATTTCTGAAAATTTTTTTGCAGATTTTACAGTATAATTTGTCATTTTCAATTAGCTAAAAGTTAACTTAAATATAATTAAAATTCTGTAAATTAAATAGTTTTATTTTTGCTGTTCTTATTTTATTAGTACTTAGCAAAACGAATTTGCTAATTTGACAGTTTTTTCTGGAACATCATGTTTAACAAATTTTTAGTTGTTTTTATTGCAATTTTTCCAGATTTATTTCTATGAGTGTAGAAAAAGCCAAGAAAAATTTGAAGAAAAGCTAGTGTCATACGGGCTTAAAAAGTTTCTTATGCTGAAGTTTTATAAAACACTCTGTTTTGTGTAAAACATTCGAGAATTATAAATATGGTTGGTTCAAAGGTCCATTATAATGTTTAAAAAATATATATGGTCCTTCGGGCCAAACTTTTATTTTAATTCTTATTTATATTAATAAGCTTTTCCGAGAGGAGAAAAAGTTATCTGCCTACTCAATGTTGTGATGAGGTCTGACTAAAATAAATCATTTCCAAAACAAAAAAGATCGAATAAATTCAAAAATTTTAATTTCTAGTTTCCAATATTGTGATGAAGTCAATATCAGATCGAATTTTTTTAATTTTTCAAACCAAATTTTAAATAAATATAATTAATTGTGACTTTTCAACAACAAAGGCAAGGGGAATACACTCACAAGACAGTCATAGACTTTTCGTAGGAATAATTACGTAAGTTAAATTTATTTTATGAACATTTTAAAATGATGTCGATATACTACAAATATAAGGATAAATTAATTATACCTTCCTTAATCCAATAGTGTTGACAAGTAAATGCGGCGGATTTTTTATATTTTTAGACGTGCAATTGTTGAGTAACAAAAAACAAAAAATTAAAAAAAGTATATATATTTTGGTTGTTGTTCGTTGAACGGAAAATGAAAAAAAAATCAATAAGTGTAGGCATTACCAACATCATCTTTGAATAGTAGTCATCGTCATCAGCTACATACGTAGTTGACGTCATTCCCAGCAAAACTTCCTAATACATTAGGGGCAAAAAGCCCTTTTTATTAATTACCACTCTGGCGTAAATCTGTGGCAATTTTTTTATAAGTCCACAATGGATTATTTTGAGTAGTTTCAATAATTTTGCACTTGTTTTTGATTCTCTATTGTAAACTAATGAACCTCTCGAATTTGAAAAACCGATGCATTTTGAAATATGACATATTTCTCAAGGATATTTTGATCCAGAAAAAATTATTTTAATTAAAGGTGGAAAAAGTTAAGTACGTATGACACTAGCTTTTTCTTCACTTTTTCTTGATCTTTTTAAGGTTTTTATTAACGTTTTTGCTTATTTACGAAAAAGTTGGTCAAAAAAAGTGAAAAGGTCAAAAAAAGTGAAGAAAAAATGTAGTATCATACAGGCTTAAGAAAAATGTGTGTTACACTTTTTAATAGCGCACTTCTTAAGTCATTATAAAAAAACTTTGCAATAAAAATTATAAAATATGCAAAAGCATTGAAAATAACCGACGATTTTTCCAGAATAACCTAGCAATTTTTTACAAAAAATTTAATTGGTAGTGCCATACTTGCTATTTTTCCCCATGCATTATGGGCTGTATTACTTATGCAAGATTTTTACTTACATTTAAGATTTTTATACACTTTTTTATTTCTCAAGAATTCGAAATCAATTTTAAATTAAAAAAAATGCAAACATCAAGAAAATATGCAAATTTGGTAAAATATGCAAAAACTTGCCTACGCAAAGGTACAAAACCACAAACTTTTAGAAAATATAAAGAAAATATGCATCAAAACATGCGTTTTTAGCAAAATATGCCAAAACAGTGGGGTTACCGCGTAACTCGATTCGAAAAAAATTTTCGAATTCGTAAATTTTGTACCTTTCGTAAATAAAAAAGTTTTACCAAAAATTTTACTGTTTGAAAAGTAGAATTTTTATACAGAATTATATTTTTAACAATATTTGCAAAATTTAAGAATTCGAAAATTTTTTTTCGAATCGAGTTACGCGGTTACCCCCCAGGTATTTAAACCAAAATCTGCAAAATAATACTCCAACAAATTGATGTAATTTTTGGAAATTTGCAGATTCGCAAAGACACTCAGTTTGTTGTTTTCAAGTTAACGACAACAAACATGTACCTACATGAAGTCCCTTGCCTTGGTTATTATTCATCACTCGAGCCAGGAATTCCATGCACTTAAAAAACGAAAATATGTGCCTACAAAATGCAGCTAAAAAAAAACTATACATTAAAAACATAAAAAATATGTATTAAAACAGTTATTTTTGAAAAAAAAAAACTTCAAAACACAGAATGTCGAAAATAAATATAAATCAGGTAGTTATTTTTACAATTAAAACAGAATTTAAAGCTATTCTTTAAGTCACAAAGATTTTTAAGAATGCGTATTTTTCAAAATAAAAATATTTTGTTTGAATCGAAATAGTAGAATAGAAATAGAAAGTCTTTTATTTTTTAAGAAAAAATTAAAAAAAAATAATAACGATGATCCCTAGAAAAAAAAAATATATGCAAATATGCATTAAAAAGCACAAAATATGAAATATAAAAGCACAAAATATGCATTTGATATCAAAATATGTAAACATATGCATTTTTTTAAAATATGCATCCATGTTCCAATTTTGTTATTTCAATAAATATTAAATACATGCATACATTTGAATAGAATTCCTTGCCCTATTCATCACTTACAAGTACATACCCAGCAAAAATGAATGAAATGACTTCTAAATGAATCACTTCCGTCATTAAATCATAAAGAATTACTCCCTGAGGAATGGGTTTTAAACAACATCTAATGCTGCAATAAATATATGATAGTCAGAAGTTCTTTTTCATGGGTGATAAGAAGTCAATATTTTGTATGGGGGTCCTACCAGGTCAAAACAAAATTTTTGGGACTTTTTTTACACAATTAATAATTTTTTGCAGTTTTCACTGTAAAATTTGTATATTTTTTTTAATTTTGTACACTAATTATTGAAACGATTTAAATTTTTTTTTTTAATTTTCTATTAATTTTTAATGAAATTTAATGGAAATATAAAAATTCTAAATAAAAAATAATTCTAAAATAATTCTTCAAATATTTTTTGTTAAAATACCAAAAATGTAAATATTAAAATTTTGATTATATTTAAAAAATTGTGATTTAAAAAAATCTATTTTGATAAAATTTTTACTAAATATATTTATTACAAAAAATATAAAAAAAAATCCTGTAAACATTTTAGTTAGAACTACTAAAAATAAGTTAAAAGTTACCTTGCAGAAAAAATTATTTTTTAACAATTATCTTAATTTTTGCATTAAAAATACAAAAATAGTTTTTTCGGACTTTCTATATCTTCATATATTTAGTTAGAATATTCTTCTACCTCAAGTCCAAATTCTAATATGATATTGTCTTATTAGATTTTATTTGTTGTTTCAAAAAGGGGTTGATCATTTTCATGATAGACAATACAATTGTTTCGTAGGCATCACCCTTTTTGAAACAACAAATAAAATTTAATATGACAATATCATATTAGAATTTGGACTTGAGGTAGAAGAATATTCTAACTAAATATATAAAAAAAACTATTTTTTATCTACAATACTAATATGCTGGACAATTTTTTTGCGGATTTTATCAAGGTAATTTGTTATTTTTAATTAACTAAAAGTTAACTTAAATGTAACTAAAATTTTGTAAATTTAGCAGTTTTATTTTTCCTGTTCTTATCTTACTAGTATTTAGCAAAAAAAAAATGTGCAGTTTTTTTTTCAAGGTCATTTTTAATTAATTTTTAGTAGCTTTTTCTCATATTTTTACAGCTTTATTTCTTTCTATAAGTGTATTTTTTTTTTTATAAAAAATAACACTAAAAAAAACAACTTTATATATTTTTCCAATATGTTACATATTTTTGTTAATAAAAAATGAAAGAATTGAAGATAACAACAATTTACTGAACAAGACTGCTAAAAGTCAGCTATCAGGTATAAGAAGCGATAGCGATAGCACAGGGGGTAGAGCGTCTGCTTGAAATGCCAACAAGTGTGGGTTCAAACCCTACATGCTGCATGATTTTTTTTTTTTTTATTTAAATTAAAATAAAAAGAAGTGACAAAGAACTTCCTTAACATTGGTTCAAATGTGCATAATTTGTTTTTAAAAAGAACAACTTCCTTCCTATGACAACCCAATGTTAAATTCATTGGTGAAAAACCCGAAAAAGCACAACTCCCTATTCAACAGTCGCATTGCTTTAACTACTTCTTTTTCCTCACTTTTTTTGCTGGGTAATAACTCATTACCCATTTATATGGATGAAAATGGTGAAATAAGTACTTGTTTGTACGAAAAATGCAAGCAGTTACCTAAAATACCATGCCTGTCTTAAAATAAACTGTTAATTTCGAAAAAGTTTTGCTGGGTTGTTTTGTGTGTGTATGTTATAGTCTGTCGAGTGATAAATAACAAGAGCTTCTTTACTTTACAGACACACAAAACTTATAACAATAGACACGGGGATTAATACCCCAGAAATTTGCAACATTGCAAAATTAAAAAATATATATTATATATACACCCAGAAAACAGATTCGGTGCTGAAACCCCATTTGTTGTCAATCGAATGGTTCAGTTGCATCAAAGGAATTTTTCGGTTGCGGCTACAGAATTATTCTTGATACAACTGAAATTCCGTTGTCACAATCAAATTAGTCCTGTCTCAATTGGTTTTCTGTTGCCACAACTGAAAAATTCAGCTACCACAACCGAACCATGCGATTGGCTACAAATGCAGTTTTCAGAACTGAGTCTGTTTTCTGGGTGTATCAAATGTTAAATTACAAGTACAAATCAAAATATACAAAATTTTATATCGTTATATATCAATTTATACGAGTATATACATATTTTTATAACTACAATTTGATAAGGAAATTGACTCAATGTTATTAGATCTAAGTTGTATAAATTTATTTATGATGATATACAATTCGCTTTTTCGCCCTCCTGAAAACCTGTTAAAAAAACACATAACACTACTTGCAGGCAAGCCGACGATATTCGGTTCAGAAAGCTTTATTCGGCCGCATACAAATGTGAAACTTTTTTATTCAATATTTTTATTAAATTTTTTTCCATATAAATATAGTTGGGATCCAAGACTGGACCTTTCTGTTTAATTTATTCAAATCTAAAGGAATCATTGTTGTTGTTGCTCGTTTACTTAATTTACAGAAAATGGTTTATTGTTATTCACAAATATACAAGGATGCTGATGATTACAACGATAATGATGATGGGGGAAGTGAAAAAAGAAATTACAACGTTTAGAAATATTGTTTGTATTTTTCCAAGAATTATTTTTATATATTTTAAGACATGTTAAAACGGTTAGTTGTCTTAACAACATTTTTCCAGATGATTGTTATTGAAGTATATATATTTTTTTCTAAATAAAAATCTTAACGAAGTGAAAACGACATATATGTGATGTGAAGTATACATTTATTTTAATAAGAAACAAAATAGGAAAAATTAAAAAAAAAAAAACAATATTAAATTTTAAGAAATACCTATGTATCTTAAAATATTCTTAAAAAAAAACTACTTATTTAGGTTCTAGATACTAATGTCAATTAATGCTTTTATTTCCTTTTTTTAGTTTTGCCGGATTGACGTTTTTCTAATCAAAATCATCTATAATAGTGAAATCGTTTAAATGTGCATAAAATGACGTATAAAAATTAATGAAAATTCCAGAGAAAAAAATTATTTTAATTCATTAACTTTTGTCTTTGATCTTCACAATCGTATATCTAGTAAATTTGTAAAATTTGTTTTCTACTTCTATTTAAAGTAAAAGTAGTCACTGAATACACATTTTTTAGTACAATTAAAAAAATTTGAAATTTCTTTTTCTAAAAATCTTTTTATAAAAAAAAATGTATAAATCTTTCCATTCACAATAAACATTGAAAGCAAAAGAATTATTCGATTCGATTGGCATTGATAAGCCTTTTTTATGTTGAGTATTTTTTCTTTTAGATAGTTTGCTGTTTATAGTAGTAGTTTTTGTATTCAACTCTTTATCCTGTCAGTATTTATATGTATATTTTTTGCTGTGTCGTACCATAAATCTCTACTTTTTTTTCGTTATTTTTGCTGTTGCTTTGTCGTCTTATATCCCTCTTCAACTACAACAAAATGTAGCAAAATTAATGTCTTTTTGTGTACCCTACTTAAGACATTTACAAGCCTGAAATCTATGAATTTTCTAATTGTTCATATTTACAATTACATTTTGAGGATGCAGAAAATGTTTCGAAGGATCATTTTGAAAAAGAAAAATCTTAACCGGTTTATTTTATGCATTCTTGACGATATGCAAAATCCTTAAACTTTTGCTAATATCATTTTTACAGTTAAAATTTGATTCTTTTTTTTTTTTTTAATAATGTTAAATAAAGATGGTCATGGAGATGGAGTGAAATTTGAGTCACTTTCACTCACGCTCCAATCACGCACATTTACTCACGATCGTTTTTTCTACTCACTCAAGTGAGGAAGTTAGTTTTTCACTCACAATCTCTGTAAAAAATTTAGTTAAACTACTAAAAATTAGTTAAAAATTACGCTGCAGAAAAAACTACTGCATAGCATTATTTTTGCTATTTCAACAAAAGTAGAAAGACAGGGACAGCAAACGACGCCATATTTCTTGCCGCTCTTTTGACATTTCTCTTCAGTAAGTTTTGCCATTTCATGATGGAAAGATATACGAGCCAACAACGAGTCGAAATTATTAAAATTTACTACCGAAATTCGGAGTCAGTGGCCTCAACGTTAAGAGCGCTACGTCCAATTTATGGTCGTCATAATCGTCCTAGCAGATCAACAATTGAGCGTCTAGTGGAAAAATTTGAATCCTCAGGCACAGTACAAAATGTTCCCGTGCCAGTGAGACAAAGAAATGCCCGTAGTGTCGAGAATATTGCTGCCGCTGAGGCTTCAGTTGAAGAAAGCCCAAATGTGTCTCTCACACGTCGTTCTCAAGCGTTGGGCATCTCTGTGACGTCGTTGTGGCGAATTTTGGGAAAAGATCTTGGCCTACATCCTTACAAGATCAAATTGACGCAAGAACTGAAGCCGCTTGACCACCAGAAGCGTCGTATGTTCGTGAATTGGGCTGAGCAACAACTTGAAAATGATTCCGATTTTCATCGAAAAATCATCTTTCAGCGATGAGGCTCATTTCTGGCTGAATGGCTTCGTCAATAAACAAAATATGCGTTACTGGTCAGACAGCAATCCACACGTAGTCCATGAGTCATCATTGCATCCCGAAAAAATTACGGTTAGGTGCGGTTTATGGGCCGGCGGCGTCATTGTGCCGTACTTCTTCCGTGATGATCAAGACCGGCACGTTACTGTGAATGGGAATCGCTACCGTTCAATGATAACCGAATATTTTTGGCCCCAATTGGATGATATGGACTTGGAGGACATGTGGTTCCAACAGGACGGCGCCACAAGCCACACAGCGAATGTCACAATCAATTTATTGCAAACCAAGTTTGGAGAACGTGTTATCTCACGAAATGGTACAGTCGATTGGCCGCCTCGATCGTGCGATTTGACGACGTTGGACTATTTCCTGTGGGGCTACGTCAAATCTATGGTCTATGCCAACAAGCCAACGACGATTGATGAACTGCGTACGAATATCGAACGTGAAATTGCAGCAGTATCGGCCGATTTATGCTTGAAAACCGTCGAAAATTGGGTTCTGCGTCTGGACTTCTGCAAGCGTGCCCATGGTGGCCATGCAAAAGAGATCGATTTCCATACATAATGGCATCGAACGTACTTTCACAGGAATAAAGAATTTCATTGATATCCAAAACCGTTTTTGTTGCGCTCTTATTGAAATGAATAAAACTGTTAAATATACAGAATTTTAGTTATTACGGCCTTCATGTCTGGTCGCATATTCCGGGCGTTTTTCGGCCAATGCTCGCTTTAAACGAATCAATTTTATTCGGACATACAAAATCGTCTTCCAATGTCTCTTAGCTTCAACTCATGCGGTACCCAATTTCTTTGCTTTTGGATGAATTCTGTTGCTTGCAAAAGTTTTGAAATTGCTGCTTGTCACTGATTTTGCAAGTTCTTGAGTTTGGCAACAGTCTTCTTCGAGCAATGCCTCCAGTTTAACATCTTCAAATTTTTTTGGCTGACCTGGGCGATCTTAGTCTGCCGTGTCAAAATCACCACTTCTGAACTGCACAAACTCTCTCTCGCACGTTGAAATTGATGGAACATATTCAGAATAAGCTTCGGTGAGCAATTGATGTGCTTAAGCTGCAATTTTTTTTCAAATTCAAGAAGAGAAGAAAAACTTCCCGTAAATGATGCTTTGTTGGAACAAAATTCGACATTTTCGAAGCAAAAAAAAAACTGTGTTGTTTACACTATTTTGTTGAATGACTAAGTGAGAATAAATGACAGATGTTTACACTCCAAAAGACCATATAAGTTATTAAAGACACAAACCATGTATAAAAGGTACGCCATCTGTTGTGCATCCGGCAGTTTTAAGTTAACTTGTTTTATTCAATTTTAACATCTCCCGTCCCCTTTTGGAAAATACTTTATAAGGATAAAGCTAGGAAAAGAACCAGTTCCACGGAACTTATATGGAAGCTATGACTAACATAGAATCAATTCAAGAACTAGTTCCAAAACTGGTTCTAGGGCAACCGGTTCAATTTTGGAGCTATAAAATCGGTTTGCTTTTGGGACAATTTCAAACAAAAATCATCGGTGTTAGAATTGACAGTACACCCAGAAAACAGATTCGGTGCTGACAACCCAATTTGTTGCCAATCGAATGTTTCAGTTGCATCAAACGAATTTTTAGGTTCCGACTGCGGAATTATTCTTGATGCTTCTGAAATTCCATGGCCACAGTCACATGAGTTCTGTATCAATTGATTTTCTGTTGTGACAACTAAAAATATCGGCTACTACAACCGAACCATTCGATTGGCTACAAATGCGTTTGTCGGCATCGAATCTGTTTTCTGGGTGTAAAAGTTGTTTTAACATAAAATTTTCTTGGGTGGATAGGAATATCTTTTCAGAATTTTGATATATTCCAAAATTTTAAAGAGTCCATTAAATTCGACCTAGTCAAATATTAAACAAAAATCATACTTCTTTGTTGTTGTTGTGTACTTAACCATACATTTTAACCAAGTTTTCATACCATTACGATGCCATTGTTATACATACAATCTAGTAGATGTTGGAAGTTTTATTTCATTTTTTTTCTTTACTCATGTGTTGTTAAGGATTTTTGTTTTCCTTACTGCTTGTATAAATGCAAATGTTGCCAGTTGTGTACGAGTTACGAGTAAACTATTCATGGTCTAAACACAATCATTGCTATTTCAAGTCTTCGCTCCTTCAATGTGTACTCGACTCATATGGATGTCGGGGTACATATAACAATGAAAAAGAAGAAAAAAAAAGAATCTCAAAACTTTTAATGTGTATTGTCGAATAGATGTAGATTTTGGAAAGAAAAAAATAATAATACTAACAAAAAATTGTAAAAGGAGGAGGAAAAATGAAAACTTTAAACATATTACTCTTTAGGGTTTATACGGGAGTTTTGTAGGAAGTTTTTGTTCATTCTATTCGCATCATTTGAATTTTTTGTTGTTCTATCTATTGCGACGACTTGCCCGCCTGTCTTTGGCTACAATTTGTGTTCATATGTGCATGTAATTTAGTTGTAGTTTCAAGACACAAAAGAAAATTTTTAAACTGAAATTAATCGGCCGCCGAAAATATTATTTCGATTGCTGCAATAAAACTTTTTCTATTGAAAGTCCGTTGTATCAACCGAATTTAGTTGTGGCAACTAATATTTTGTTGTGAAATTCGTATTTGATAACAGTAACAGATTTCGAGTTGTAAAATTGCAATTTTTCTCTGTGTACACATTTTTCTCTTATTCCTTAATTTTGCAACGTTTTTTTTTTAGAATTATAATGGATACTGGAGGGTTTAGACGTTAAGTTATTATTGCCTATCATTTTGACAGAAAATTAATTAAATTGTAATTTTTAAAACATGTGTACAAGTATGAAACGAGGAGAACCTATTGGATTGAAATTGTTGAAGCTTAAAATTATGAATTATTTGACTCAATCATAAATTAAAAAATAGTTTTCCATAGTTTAATAAACGATAGCAATTGACAATTACTTTCGTCAAAAATATATGGGAAACAAAAACAAATTTTCGTTCCTTTGCTTTCGTTTAGACCATTTTCGTAATACATAAACAGGGGCTAATTTGAATTCCTGTCGAAGAAAACTTTAACAACTCAAAATTTCGTAAAAAAGTATAGTTTTAGAAAACAGCAAAAATTTCTATAGTAAACAGCTTTCAGAATTTTTACTCCAGTAAGAAGCGTATTTCCAATTTTTCATTCCATTGGTCAGAACTTTCCCTTTTTAAAAAGACCTCAAAAAACATGTTAAATTAATGTTTTTATTTTATTTCTTTGATCGTATAATTCATTCATTGTTTTTAAAAAATACACATAATATTTCTGAACATTTAAAACACCAAAAAGATAAAAGATTCTTTTTATTAAATGTAGGTTGTGTTCAAAATAAAGAAACATATGATGGGGCTAGCGAACAACATCAAGTGATTTTATAAAAACGAAACATTTAACCAAATTTGGCCAATATTAAACAAAAAAACAGAGCGCCTCTATACAAAAGAGAAGTGAATACTTGAATTAAGAAATAAATGATTTCTTTTGAATGAAAGAGTTAAAAAAATATATTCTTTTTTAAATAAAAAGAATACAATGTAGAAAGGGGTATGCAAGGTGCATATACGACAAGATATAAAAGGTAGCGTTGCGAGAAAGGTGACTCTTGTAGACTACCGGTATTAAGTGATATTAATGTTAATAAACCCAACCATGTCCATTTTTAAACAGAACACAATCACCATCAGCAATGATGAAGAACAAAATTAACAAAAAAAAAAAAAAAAAAAAAACAGAAATATATTAAGGTATAGTAAAGCAATTAAATTGCTACAATGTTGAAATGTCGAATATATGGAACTTGTGGAAAAATATGCGGTAAATGAAGTGTTTAACCCTTTATGG
Source organism: Leucophora obtusa (assembly GCA_949987735.1). Classification (NCBI taxonomy): domain Eukaryota; kingdom Metazoa; phylum Arthropoda; class Insecta; order Diptera; family Anthomyiidae; genus Leucophora; species Leucophora obtusa. Next base: position 52,870,586 of record OX465295.1, read on the forward strand.
AAAATTTTAAACAACAAATTAATCATACTGAAAACATTGTGAAAGTGATTGAGAAAAACTCAAACTAAATTTGTAATCGTGTTTATAAAAGATCATCATCAAACCCTCAAGGTTAAACTTATCAACTAATCCAATGTCTAAACATCCCAGTGTAGAAAATCATTACCAGGTAAAGCCCCGTTCACATTATAACACAAATGCTTATACTTTTCTTCACACAAGTATGACAAAAAGCATACTGAAATTGTCTGGCTGTCAAAAAAGTATAAAAGAAAATCTTTTCAGTGTTCAGACTGTTATCGACACACACAACAAATAAATTAAAACAGTTATTTTTTCTTCTATTATTACTTTTTTTCATCACTAGTTGTTTTTAATCTTTGTTTAACATTTATTTGTGAATAACACAACACTTGTGTTGAGACAAGTGGTAACTTTATGAAATATTTCAAAAAATAAATCTTGTCAAGAAAGTGTGACCGTATTTTAAAATGTGTGCACCCATTTTGACATGTGTGTAACGAACAGTGTTCACACTATTATACATTTTCGTTATACAACACATTTCTGACATGTATAACACACTTGTGTGATAATCTAAACGTGGCTTAACTAGTTACTTTTGTTATTACATTTCTTATTAGCTTTAAATGGCGATGTCGCGAAAAATAAGGAGTTATGGTTACACACCAGTATACGAAAAATCAAAAAATATATCGTTACCTATGTGCTTACCAGTACTGACAAAAATAATGAGTCTAAAAATAGATTTTCAAAAAAATAAATTATATAAAAAAAAATATTTTTTATTGTATTTTTTTTTTAATAAAATTTGCTGGTGCGCGAATCGAACCTGGGTCTACAGATTGCCAATCAATAGCTCTACCATCTGAGCTATATCGACATGTAATATTTAATAGATAAAAACATAATTGACCTGCTGCACACAAGTATGCTTACTCGCCAACATGCAAAAAATCAAAAATATGTGGTTACATATATCCTTACCAGTGTTTAAAAAATATTGAGTCTAAAAATAGATTTCAAAAAATTTTCAAAAAAATCTAAAAAATTATTTTCTATTTGAAATAATGATAAAAATAAGTAATTATGAGTAACTCATTATTATATGTTTTAAAATAATACAGAAGGTAAGTGGGTGTCATTACTGGTAGTCCAAAAAATAATATGTCATTACCGTTTCTACACTGGGATGCAGAAAAAGACATTGTGAAAAACCACTACCCAGCAAAAAAAAAATTGGAAGTAATACTTCTTCTTCTTTCACTGCTTCCCAAGCATCCGTTAGTGAATTTTTACTGATTTTTAGAAGTTATTCTGAACAACTTCAAAAAATCACTTCTTTCATTGCTTCCAAAGTATCCGTTAGTATATTTTTACAGCTTTTTTAGAATTACTTTTGAACAAAATCCAAAAAATCACATAAGTATTGCTTCTAAAGAGTAATTGCTATAAAAGTGATTTTGGTATCATTTGGCATTTCCAAACAGAGTGTCGCGGGTTCGATTCCCGGCTGGACCAATATTTTTTATTTTTTTTTAATATTTATAATTAATTTGTTTAAATTCAATATTTTTTTAACATATTTCTATTTTTTAGACGCATATTTAAGGCGCATATTTTCCATTTTTAAGTGCATGAAATTCCTTGCCCTAATAATTACAATTTAATTAGCTGTATTGCAACAAAGAAAATCCTTGGATTTTTCAATTTAATTAACACAATTTTATAAAACTAATCAGCAGCGAAAAAGAAATTCCTCACAAAACGTAAACAAAACAAAAACAACAAATCGCATCAACACTGTTGCCAATTTAGCTATTTTCTCTTCAAATCTAGCGATATTTCAATACATTTAGCGAGATAAAACATGTTTTAGCTATTAACGGCTATTTTCTAGAGATGTTTTAGTTTGGTTTATGCCCGTATGCCACTAGCTTTATTTTGTATTGATAAATTATTTGAGAACAGTGCAAATCTATAGTCATATGAAAACTATATAAATACAAAAAGTACTTACATATCAGGGAAATCAATTACTGTCAAAAAATTTATAAAAATGTTTAACTTTAAAATGACATTTAGTTTTTGATTGTCTAGAATGTTGTCAACTTCCTAAGATTTTCTCTATTTCTGGCGTTTTTTCTGTGTTTGTAACGATTTTTAACAAATTATAGCGATTTTCCTTTGGAACAAAGTGTGCATCACTGTTTATTTGTTTACAAATTGTATTTTTTACTCTATCTAATATTTGCTGTTTCAGTTCATCAATCCAATATAAAGTCAATACAAAATTAAGCAAGTGTCATACGGGCTTTACCGATATTTTTAAGAAAAATATTTGGCAACAGTTCCAATCAGCTGTTTTACTATAGTATTCGAAACGATGTTTGAAACGATACGTATCGACCAATCGAATCGTTTGGACGTGATGCTTTTCAAAATTAAGAAATTGATGCCCAGAAGAGAAAGAAGAAATTGATGCCTAAAATTAATCAAGCATTCCAATAGAATTACTGAAAGTATTAGACTAACATTGTTATTATAGTCATGGTCCTAAAGACGCTCAAACATTATTTTAAATCCGGATTTCTAAGAGCCTTAGTTTTATACCTTGGTTAGCTACTAATTGAGTTCCTTAAAATCTAAATAGCAGAAGTCATCCTACGTGATCATGGACGTGATCGTTGTCTGCGGCACGATCAACTTGTAGCAGAGCTCATTTGCTGTCGGTAGGATATTTTATACTAGAACCGGTAAATGGAATAGGGTCCGGAATTGAAACTAAACTCTAATGAGAAACCAACCAATCAAAGGATAAATGTTCATTTAACCAGTCTTGCAGAAACGGACTTAGATCCAGAGAGGAAACATTCAGTTATTGGCGTGTTAAGTGGGAAATTGCAAGTAGGGTCGAATTTAATTTACGTCATACCCAATGCTGCATGTTTACCCACAGGGCAGTGGTAGCTTTAACGTCATCTGTTCAAATTGGTAGTATCGATATTGAGGAATCGGAAACTCTTTATGTTCTGGAAATGAGAATGGTTTCCTCAGATTTGGATGAAATTTGGATATGTGGTAGAGAAGACAGAAAATTAAGTATGAGCACCTTTTTACAAGCCCAATCTCATATTTGAGAGTTAAAAAGAGGAGTACAAAATTACACCGATTTTCGTTTTTTTTTCATTTTTTTTTTCATGTCTGTTCCAAGGAGATGTATACAAATTTATAGATATTACTATGGGAGGTGCGAGATAAGTGAACTTATTCCTAGTGCCCGAGTTTTTGGTTCAGAATACTCGCTTGTCTAGTAGAGGTAATTTGTTTGTAGAGAGATAATTTGTTTATTTTTTTTTGTACTTGCAGTATGTAGAATAAAGTCCCCGAAGAGGTCTTCCCTGACACCTATAATATAATGAAATTCAAGTCCAATATCCCTAAGCGCTGTTTTCACTTTTCTCCTTTCCATAACCTATTGCCCTGATATCAACACAATGCACTGCATTTGTAGGTTTGTAGAATGGCTTTGGAATCGGACCTGCATCATATTTCACTAATGCAATATATAGTAGGGGCATGCGCGGTTCCAGCAATTAATATAAGGGGAAAAATCATACGCCACAGTACACAAATACATTGAGTTGGACACTGAGGCGTATGATTTTTCCCCTTATATTAATTGCTGGAACCGCGCATGAGTAGGGGTAACCTTCTTTCGTATCAGTTTAAATCCAACAATTCCAATTCAAACTTTTAATAAAATTTCAATTTCTGTTAATTCCTAAAGGGTTAATATCTCTCTATTTAAATGTTAATGATATTCAATGGTCGTGAAAACAACATTAACAAACATAAAACCCACAACTTTACACAAATCACTGAAAAATACAAAAAAAAAAAAAAAAGGAAATCGGGACAGCGTAAACAACATTACCACCATCACAGCAGCATCAGCAGTTGTAACATTATTTGTGAAAAAATCTAACAGCAAAAATAAGTAAAAAAAATTTATAATAATACACAAACACTTGAGTCAAATAATAATTCATGTCTCAAGTGTTGTTGAAATGGAGTTGGTTTTTTTTTCGAAAAATAAACTTTATGTGTTGTTTGTGTTGTTTTTTTTATAAGGTTGTTGTTTGTTGTTCTTTATAGACAGGCATTCATGCAACAGCAATGAGTTGCATAAAAAATTGTTGTTATACAAGAAAAGAAAATTTTTTTAAACACCATAAAACAGGGCTTTTAAAATCCTACGAAAAAAGTGTTTTCAAATAAACTGTTATTTTAATTGAAATTGTTTTTTTCTTGTTCTTAACCAAAAAAGAAAGAATAAAAAGAAAATTCATATGTAGAAACTCAAATGTTTTATAACTAAATTTACCGTTAGTTTTACGACTAATAATTAATGCTCCATTCAAAATACTACGAGATCATACGCGTTCATTATTCTACAGCACAAGATAATGATAAAACAGAAAGAAATATTTACAAATAAAATAAAAATTGGAATGCGCCACAGCGTAACCATATTTGAAATAACCGCATACAATCCATCAACAACAACATCTACACCATCATAATATCATTTAACCAACCATATCAAATAGTTAATATTATAGCCATTTTATACTCCCCCTCCCCTCATACATACACACATACATATACGCCAAAATGTATGATGATAAGTCATTTAAACTTGTAATAACGTAGTTGGTACCCTATAAACAATAATAACCAGAGTTTCAAAGCAATCAAACTTTAGCATATTTTCAATTCGTTTAAAAATTTTTAAAATATATGGTAAAGATAATAATAAAAGAGAACATAATAATAAAAACAAAATCGCTTTCAACAACATCTCTCAACAATCACAAATTAGTTTACAATCATGGTTGGCAATCCCTAGCGCTATCATTCCAAAACACTTTCAAAGGACTATTGTTAAAGCCCGTATGACACTTGCTTAATTTTGTATTGACGAAAACTTTATGAATTTCCTTATGAGAAAATAAGGTGTAAGAAGAGTTCAGCTATATAGAATAAATCAAATAAGTCAAATATCGTTATCCATTATCGCTAACCGAATGAATCGGCTGCCAACCCACGTTACAATAATCCTTAAATATGGGTCGAATTTTTCTGCAATTTCATAATACTTTGAGAATCGTACTGTTGATAATAGAGTATAGTAAAGCATGGTCTGAACTGCTTTTTGTAATTTTTAACAAGTATTCAATTTGACAAATATCATTCGACATTTAAATTCCGTGTGTGTTATTACAGCGAAAGGTGTAAAAAATGTGATTTTATTTGTTCTTTTACGATTTCTTAAATAATTCTGAACATTGTAGTGAATAAGAAAAAAAAAAAAAGTATAGAAAAAATTTGGACCTTTTTGGACACCACAGGGTATATTAAGTTTATAACTGCCAAATATACTGACGGTCTAGCCTGATGGTATATCAATCGACTCAGACTCACTTTTTGAATCGATTTAGAGATGTCCGGTGGCCTGTTTGTCTATGTAAACCCTGTCTTCGGAAACACTGTTTTGTTAACGAAGGTTTACAAAATTTGTTTAAATTAGCACCCAGGCACAAATCGCATACGCCACACAAAAATTGTACTGGAAAAGCACAGGTTTTTCGGAACGTTTTCAACAAATTAACGACAGTTTTTTAATTTGTTGAAATAAACAATTATGTTAAATTTTATATATTTTACACAATTATTTGTGTAAGAGAGACAACGCTATTGTTTTCTTATGAAATTCCGAAATAATGCATTAAAAATCTGTCTGTTGTTGGTGTTATCATGGCAATGGCAGTACAATAAAAGTTATAAATCCAACGCAGTGCCTGTAAATGTCCTACCGTCTTCAACACCTGCTGGACATTTGGTCATATGTATAAAACTTAGCAATTACTTCGAAGTAATTTCTTTGGGCTTGGAATGGCTTTTAACTCCAAATTTACCAATTGGCTGGTAGAATAGCATGAAATGTAAATGAAAATTAAAAAATTTAATTTCTAGTCTACTCCCAAGCAGACTAGATTTGTGAAGTAATTGCTTAAAGAACCCTGTATTTCCCCCTATTAGTAATATCTATTTTTTATTCATACGACCCATTGGCTCATAATATATGCTGAAAATTTAAATATAGAAATTGTGTAGTTTTTTTTTTTTTTAATTATCATTTCCGTTGTCTGTACTACATCCAGACAAGCTGCGACATCTAAATATTGTCTATCTAGTTGTCGTCCATGCTATAAATTAGTAAAACATTAGTTCAAAATTAGTTTAGTGCTAAAAAAAATATAACTAAAGTTTTTGCTGAAAACGGAATTTCGCAAAAAAATTGCTGAAAACTAGTACATTTGATATACAAGACGTTTTACTAATTTTTCTACTAACTTATTTTTTGAGTGTACCTATTACTTATAAATCATTAATGATATCATTATCGGAAAAACTTATCGAAATGATATCGTTACGAATTCGAAACGATATCAATTTGAAATTTAACTATTTAACTACTTATTCAACTGAAACAACTTTACGGATTTACTTTTTAAATAATTTACTGAACTTCACCGAAATCTAGTTTAAAAGTTTTACATTATGAACGTTGACAGCTAAACTGATCTTAATTTGAATGTTTCTTAAATGCTATGAATTTACACTATAATATTGTTTACAAAAATTTTCACCGCCGGCAACACTTTTCTTTCAGTTATATTATTGGGTTAATTTATCTTATTATTTAGTTTTTCTAAACAAGTTAAGTGAAATTGGATTTCAAATCTAATTATGAAACTGGATTTCCCGAAAGATTGATAATAGCACTGAAATAATTTTTCATGTGAAATTTAGTTTAAATCTAGTTATATAACCATATTTTCATCAAACCCGTCTTAATGCAATATTAAGTGGACTAATAGTTTTTGAGATATTATAATTATTCTATCGAAAAATTAATAAACTACTTTCAAACTCTGTCCAAAAAAACACCAACAAAACACAACTTTGGCAAGTTTAATGTTTTTTTTTGTGGTTGTTGTATTATTTGTTTGCTTTTTAAGTTGCGCGCGAAAAAAAATTGCAATTCGCCTCTTTTTTAAAGCTTCTTCTTTAAATCATTTTTTATTTGACTTATTTTTTTATTTGTTTTGTTAATGAAGTTGATTTTAAACGTTTAACACGCCATTTATTCATTCACTTAAAATTAAGTTTATTAGAAATTTTATCATTAACAGAGCAGCGACTTTCGTGCACTCAAAAATTGAAAATATGCGCTTAGACTATGCAGAAACAAAAGTACAAAATATTCACTAGAAATCTACACTTAAATGGAAAGTAGCATCGATAAAATAATCACTTGGGAGAGAGAGAGAGAGAGATAGAACGATAATTTACAAATTATATCCAATATGAGTATCTAAGTACACTCAACGAAAAAGTCTGTAAGGATTACTGAAAATTTTGCTGTTATTACGGGAAATTTAACTGTTTTGAGCCCGGCGTTATTTTTTGCAAATTTTAGCAATACATGTCTGCTGATCTGTAGTACAATAAAATTAGTAGCCGCTACTAAATTTTAGTAAAATTTATGTAAACTGCAATTCAAAATCGATTTGCTAAAATCAGTTAAAAAATTTACTAACCCGGTTAAAAATCGACATATTCATGGACATGTGTGAGCTTACACATGCTGGTATATGAAGTCATACAAATTCATACATGTCCATATACTTCCATACAGGATTTATATGTGTTCATATGTGATCATACATGAACATATTACCTCAATTTTCGTTAATGTACACACATGATCATGTATGGAAACATATGAAAATGCATGATCATGTATGTAAATATTACCTCAAATTTCGTTAATGCACACATATCAACATATATGGAAATTCATATGAGCATATATGAATCATTCATGCACACATATTGATCATATATTGACGCATATGGGCATGCATGAATCATATGTGCTCATGTATAATCGATTTTTAACAGGGAAATATCAATAATTTTAGTACAATGAAATTAATATAAATAATTAGTAGACGCAACTAAATTTCAATAAATTGTTAAAATCAATCAATCAATCAATCAACATTTTTTTCCTCTCGATTGTAAAAAATGTGTAATTACTTCAACGTACTTGAAATTCGGAGTAAAAATAGCCAACAGTTCTATAGTTATAACCCTCGGTGATACATACAATAAAATTTTCTGAGTTTTATTTCCAAACTAAGAATATATCAATAATAACAAATATAAACTAAACAAGAATTCTAAAAAATCAACGAATTCTTGCAAATAAAATTTCCTTAAGTATTCAGTTTTTGTTAAATTAGTATATTTTTTTTGCTAAGTTTAGCATTCGGTTTTGAAAAATTAGTAAAATCTTTTGCTGAAATCAGCAACGAAAATTTGTAAAAAAAACCAGTAATTTGTAATAAAAGAATTGCAAAAATGATCACTAAGAAAAAAACTGTACTAAAAATCAGTACAAAAAGAGATTGAAAACCGTTTTCAAATTTTTTTACTAACTTTTTTATCTGATTGGAGTTGACAAGATAAAGGGTTTTTCAATAAGAGCGCTACAAAAGTTTTTTTAAATAAAACAAAAACGGTTTTGGATATCAATGAAATTCTTTATTCCTGTGAAAGTACATTCGATGCCATTATGTATGGAAATCGATCTCTTTTGCATGGCCACCACGGGCACGCTTGCGAAAGTCCAGACGCTGAACCAAATTTTCAACGGTTTTCAAGCATAAATCGGCCAATACTGCTGCAATTTCACGTTCGATATTCGTACGAAGTTCATCAATCGTCGCTGGCTTGTTGGCATAGACCATAGATTTGACATAGCCCCACAGGAAATATTCCAACGGCGTCAAATCGCACGACCGAGGCGGCCAATCGACTGGACCACTTCGTGAGATAACACGTTCTCCAAACTTGGTTTGCAATAAATTGATTGTGACATTCGCTGTGTGGCTTGTGGCGCCCTCCTGTTGGGACCACATGTCCTCCAAGTCCATATCATCCAATTGGGGCCAAAAATATTCGGTTATCATTGAACGGTAGCGATTCCCATTCACAGTAACGTGCCGGTCTTGATCATCAATGAAGAAGTACGGCCCAATGACGCCGCCGGGCCATAAACCGCACCAAACCGTAATTTTTTCGGGATGCAATGATGACTCATGGAGTACGTGTGGATTGCTGTCTGACCAATAACGCATATTTTGTTTATTGACGAAGCCATTCAGCCAGAAATGAGCCTCATCGCTGAAGATGATTTTCGATGAAAATCCGAATCATTTTCAAGTTGTTGCTCAGCCCAATTCACGAACATACGACGCTTCTGATGGTCAAGCGCCTTCAGTTCTTGCGCCGATTTGATCTTGTAAGGATGTAGGCCAAGATCTTTTCGCAAAATTCGCCACAACGACGTCACAGAGATGCCCAACGCTTCAGAACGACGTGTGAGAGACACATTTGTGCTTTCTTCAACTGAAGCCTCAGCGGCAGCAATATTCTCGACACTACGGGCACTTCTTTGCCTCACTGGCACGGGAACATTTTGTACTGTGCCTGTGGATTCAAATTTTTCCACTAGACGCTCAATTGTTGATCTGCTAAGACGATTATGACGACCATAAATTGGACGTAGCGCTCTTAACGTTGAGGCCACTGACTCCGAATTTCGGTAGTAAATTTTAATAATTTCGACTCGTTGTTGGCTCGTATATCTTTCCACCATGAAATGGCAAACCTTACTGAAGAGAAATGTCAAAAGACCGGCAAGAAATATGGCGTCGTTTGCTGTCCCTGTCTTTCTACTTTTGTAGCGTCCCTGTTGAAAAACCCTTTATTTATCTTAATTTTTTAATGCTGTCTTAGTTTGTAGTAACCTATACCCCCGCCTGACATTATATATTATCAGTAAAAGGTACTTCTATCAAAGATCATATATTTTACAGATTGAATAGATTGAAATCCAACTTCAGCGTTACCTTTTGTTTTTGACTGTTAATGAAATGAACCACAAATTAGTTAAAACAACTAACAAAAATTTCTTATACGTATACATTATTTTTGATTTTTTTGAAACAAAAATGAGTGATTAAAATCAAGATTGTTACGAATTCTCAGTATTTTATGTTGTTTGTTTTTTTTTAATGACTTACGAATGTAGTTAAAATTTACGTTTCTATTACAAATGAATGTTATTTTCACTTAAAATAACAAAACTGAAATATTACTCAAGCAACTAACAAATTCTGACTGCAGAAGTTCCCGAGTTTAGTTCCGAAGATTCCCAATATTAAAATAAGATGTTAATTGACTAAACTGTAAGTAATTACATGTTTTGTTTTCTTAGAAAAGTAAGTACTGGAAGTATTTACACTCAGAGCTTTGAAGAATTAATTAGTTTTCGAATGAATTCATTAGCAATTGAATTCAGATTGTTCTGAATTGAAGAAATTCCTTTGTTAATGTAATTCACTGAATTCGTTCAATTAAATCAAATGAATGAATTTACTAGTACTGTACTGGTTTCTTACTGAATGAATTTAAACCTGAACTAAAAAAAAATTTTTTTTTGTTGAGTGAATTGAAAACAAAAAATTTATTCAGTCAATCACACGCAGACAGATAAATACGCACTTTTTTGATATTTTGGAGTATTTTTGATCTCTCAAAAGCCAACAATTTTTAAGATTTTTTGTTTTTAAAATTTTATTTAAAAAAAAAAAAACTTTTTATTCGTCAAGCCAATGTTTTGATTATTTACTTACGAATAAATATAAAATCAGTTTTAAATTTAATCAATTTGTTAGTGAAATTTTGCAACTGAAGTGAATTTAATCGTTTTCGTTTTTTAATTGTCCCACAACGGAATTTGTAATAAAATGCCTGACTGTTTGACTGCTTTTGCTATGTCTGTGGCAAGCATAAGGGTATGGAATTTAAGCTTTAATTTTTCAATAGTAGAAAGATATATATTATTTTGATCTGGAAGTTTTCCAGATAAGCCATGGGTGCCAAAACATATCTGCCGAAATTGCTACCGGCTTGATGCTGCGAACTTAAGGTAATACAATTTTTGATTGATATTCTTAGCGCACAATAATTATCGTGAAATTATTGGTTTAGGTGAACGAAACTCACTGAACTTTGGCATTCCGATGCGGTGGGTAGAGCCAGGTAAGCACGACGAGACTACCCGCTATGTTTGCCAAAATAGTGGCATAATGAAATTTAATAGGCATAATCGAAAGAGCTTTGTTTATAAAGCTGTGTCATCAGCTTTGTTTCCAGTGCCATATTCAGATGTGCCTCCGGTATCAGCACTACCTGTTCGTTGTCCAAGTCTACGTTGGGGACCTGGTACAAGCGTCGAAACCGAAACCATCGTCTCTAATTTTGTACAATTCGAAGCAACATCAAGCCCAAAATTAATGTCATAAGAGAATTTAAATGCTTTGGTGGGAAAATTGGGACTATCAAAAAATAATGCAGAAATATTAGCAGCCGACTTGAAAAGTCTTCATTTGCTCAAGACTGGAGTGAAATAATTTGCACATACACATCAACCCCGAAAAATCAATTTTTGAAAGACATTTTTGTACTAACTCTAAATAATAACTAAATTAACCCTTAATCGGTAATCTTGAATTTGACTGGTTTTTGCTGTTTGTGTTAAGTTTTTGGCGTTGGTGTGTTCTGGCATATGTAGTAAAATTTTATGGCCAACACTTTTATAGAACATTTCATCCCCGCCCTCCTACGTTGTAGGCGTGTTTTTTTAAGATTTGTTAGAGTAAAGCCAAAAACTACCGTTATGCGGGGGAGTTAGAAGGTTAATATGTTCAACAAAAATATTTGCCTTAACCCTTTCACTACCGACTTTTTGTTTGCGGATGTATCCTTATTTTGACTTCAGATTCTTATTAAGAGTTCTTAAATTAGCAAAAAATATGTAACATATTTTGCCCCCTCCCCGTCCTATCGAAAATCGATTTTTTCAAACTTCTGAACCCCGTTTTATCCCTTAAACATTCGAGTAGCCAAAAATCCCTTGGTTGGTTTTCTTCTCGTCACAAAACGAAGCTTTTTACGCTAAATTTCAATTATCTATCTTCATTAGTTTAGGAGAAACAACAAAACCCCCTATTCACGGAGATTATGATATATTAAAAAAATTAGACTTCGTTAAGAAATATCGCGAACATATTGCCATTTTAAACTGCTTATACATATAATGATTTTTATTTGAAGTTCAAGATCCTAATAAACTTGTTTGTAAAAAGTATAAAGTTTTTTTGTACTATTAAATTTTATATATTCTTTTAAATATGTGTACACTGTAGTGTACAAGGGTAGTGAAAGAGTTAATACTGTCTACAAAGTTACTGAACATACCCTACACCTCAGATGTAAAGAATACATAGTTTCATATACCGATATGCTGCACAAACAGGCCAAAGGGGGTGAAACTTTGGACTTAATCTACTCTTAATCCATTACCCAGTTAGAACCTAAAATCTAAAGAACTGGTTGCAGAACACCTTATAGGTGTTCCAGTAGGTTCTAATGTATATTCTACAGTTTGGCCTAAAAGCAATAGGTTCTTTTCTTCCAAACTAGAACAGGTTACCTTAGAACCGGTTCTAGAACTGGTTATAGAACTAGTTCTGCAACAGTGAAACCTTACATTTTTACTTTTATGAATCAGTTCTAGTATCGATTCCATGGTACCGGTGGTATAACACCTGCTCTGAAATAGATCCTGAGGTAACCTCTTCATAAAAAAATTTACTGGGTATAAACACAAAAAAACAGTTTAAACGCAAAAAGAGTGCAGAAATTTATTTTTGCATCATCATTTTATAAAACCATTAAATTTTTAAAATTTTTTTTACTTACTATAACTTCAAATCTGTTTGACAGATTGCACAAACTTCATCCAATTTTGTTATAATTTCAAAACCAAATTTTGTAGAAAAATGCAAAAATGGCTAAATAAAACTGCTAAACATTTTCTAAAAATGAATAAAATATTGTAGTGTGATTCCGACCAAGCGTGTTTAAAAATAACTAAATCAAGCTATAAAATGGCTAAATGGACAACACTGGTGACTACAAGCTTGCATTTGCATGAAAGTCGCTGCCCTGAACATTAACAATAACACTAATAAAAACATTTTCTTTTTTATAAAAAAAAAAAACTTTTTTGTAGGTCGGTTTTTAGTGCGCTTTTTGTTTATTTATTTACAGGTTTATTTTTGTATAAATAATAAAAACGTAGTATAATTGTATAGCAAAAAGAATAATAATATGAAAACATGATAAGAAAAGTGTGACAACGCAGTTGGTATTGAGTTTGCGATAAATGTAAATAAACGTGTAAAATAAAAAAAAAATTGTAGAAGGAAGTATTTAGTTAGGTAGATAAACAAAACTGGTTAATGTGCATTATTGCAATTATATGTAAAAAAAAACTGATTTTGTTTTTTAACTGATTAGATTACTTGACAAAAGTCATAAAATAGATAATTTTACACAATGGTTCTTGCCACAGTCCACTAGTCTTGAAACAGAGTTGATTTTCTGGTAATTTAGAATATGGCCACCACAGTTTCAACTCAATTGCTGAATTTCATGTATTTGCTGAATCCGTGACATCCGTGGGATGTCACTAATACACAGAAATGGCAGAGGCAACTCTGTTTCAAGATCAGTTGGTGGACTGTGGTTCTTTCTTGCGCATAATCCTTTAATGCCATGTGCCTGCTGGTTTAAGAAAAAATGAATTTGAATATAACAACCAGTAGGTATTTGGTTAATGTAAGTTTTCCAGGTTTCATCCGAATATTAGTAAAGATTCTAAAAATTTCTTAAGACATCTTACGAAATGAACTTTTCTTTTTATCAACATTTCTTTAATTTTCAATTCTAATTCAATTTTTGTCTAATCATTTTAAAAAATTTACATAATTTCTCTCGTCTATGTTCAATTATAATTATGCATATCTAATATGCATTTAATGTACATTTAATTTAAAATGCCGGTTGACCTTGTTGTTATACTCATATTATTTTATTTGTATTATGCATTTTATATTGTACTATTTTCTAGTCATTCATTAATTAATTTTAACTATATGTTTTACAACAACAATACTGGTATAAAGTAATTAATAATACTTTATTAGATATTACAATTTGTATAATTTTCAATTCAAGTTGCATAAAATTTGCAATTATATACGATTAACATTGATTATAATTCGCATTTGGCATAAAAAATGTTAAGGTTAAATTTGTTAATAATTTATTTGCATAAATTCGTTATAAATTTGTTGTTAAAGTGTTAAAATTTATTCGGGTCAAAAGATGAGTTTAATGCAAAATCATTTGTAGTGTAAAGCTGGCCATACACTACGCAATATTCTTGTGCAAATTTTGGTATTGTGGAAAAAATTGTCATAAAAATTGATAAAAGAAAAAAAAATTGTTAAGGAGCGCCTATAATCAGGAGTGGGAAATGGGACTTTCTACAAAGGTGCACTTAGTGCGGAAAGTTTTCTGACTGTCACTCACTTGGGAGTGACCAGAAACGATTCCTCTGTTTGAATGTCCAAGCAGCTCACTACTTCCGGTCTTAGACCAAGTATTTCCTGGGCAATGGCTTTTCAGATACCTCTGATAGCTAGCTAGTGTGAGAAGGCGCTCGGTCATGTAGCCTGAATGGTTAAAGTACATCTTAACGTCTCAGGTAAGTAGGTAAATGGACATGAATATTTACTGAAGCATGACCGCATCGTGGATGTGGTAATTAATCCCGAATCCACTGTCTGCCTGGAGGCTGTAACGAAAAGCCAAACTAATGTTTTGCACGACCGTGCTCAGGGCATAACGGGAGGGATCTTGTTTGGCCATTACAAAATTTAAAAAGATTTAAAAAAAAAAATAAAAAAAAATAAAAAAAAAAGGTAGAAAAATTGTGTCCATTATCTTTAGTTTACCTGTCCGCCTTACGTTTCATCAACAATAAAGAAAATTTAGTTGATCATTATTAACATTATAAACTATTTATTCAAAATAACCGTAAAATGTTCTTGAAAGTAAAAAAATATAAACTAAGGAAAGAAATATGTATATAAATGGATTAAAGAAAAATTCAAAGATAAATAATAATTTATAATTTATAATAAACTTGATAATTAACAACAAATAGAATATTTTAACTTACGTGGCTCCATTGCGGTGATCACTGCATTGAATTCGTTGTCGTTAATGTTTAAGGATTAAAATTAATTATCAAGTGGATTAAGTATATTAAAATTGATTCATTAATATTTTTAAAGAATAAAAAAAAATTAGTAAATTTACAATAATTCATCAATAAGATCTAACAGTTATTTTTAAACACATAAGTTTAGGAGTTAATATTTATGAATTAAGGATAAAAAAAATCGCGTTTTATCTACAGTGAAGATAAAAATCAATTTAAACAAAAAAAAAACTTAAGTTATATTGCAATTAAGAGTGGTAAAATTGTGCACTCGATTGTAGAATCATAGACAATCCTTTTAATAATCCACTAAGTAACAGAGAATTATTCATTGCCGATTTTTTCCTCTTTTTTTTTTTAAGACAATATTATTCTTGACGTTCGTCACACATCAGTGTACAATTATATGATGATTTAGTATCAAGATACTTTGAATACGAAAAGAAATTACAGATGCCAATATAACGTCCGCTAACTGACATCAATTGTTGATATGAGTGAGATATAATGGGATGATGATTTATATAATCATGGTGGATTAACAATTTCTAGTTGATTAATAGTTGTTGACGATTGATAATTATTCGTATAAGGAATCAAATTTCTTGTAACTATTAAGATCCATTATGAGTTTATGAAAAGAATCGCTGATGAATAAATGTTGTGACAAATATATGTATCTTTCTTCTTCCGATATGTTGAGAACCAATTTTCTTTTTTTTTTATTTTTCTTTTTTTTCAATATTGAAAGTTTTTTCAATTCTCCAATTTTTTTCAAATTTAAATTTTCATAAAATCACAAGTGTTCCTAAAAACTCAATTAACCCATAAAACGAAACATACCTTCCTTATAAACTACATCACCAATAAAAAAAAAAAAAAAAAAAAAAAAAAAAAAAAAAAAAAAAAAAAAAACAACCAAATCACCATATATCCTTGGCATGGAATGTAGCAATATTTTTCGTCTCAAGATCTTCCAACATATAGTTACAATTCCCCACTTTAGCCAACACACGTGCTTTTATTCCAACAGGAGCCAACTTTGCATTAAAATGATTCACTAAACTACTGTGTACAAAATTCCTTCGAATAACTAATTGACCAACAGTAAAGGATCTATTCCTACTTCTTAAATTATAAATACGTTTATTCCTTTCATAAGATTTCTTAATTCTATCAGTGATAGTGTCCCGAATATAACTGAACTTATCAGCTCTATTTAATTCAACTGGACCATCTGTCAGCATATTCAACTTTCTCAGCAATCTATAATCTTCCCCATGGGTCACCATATTCTGACCAAAAACGATATAGTAAGGCGATTTACCTATGGACTGGTGAATAGTATTCCGAAGTGAACTATTTATGCTACTTATATAAGTATCCCATTCCCTTTGATCCTTTCGAATATATGAACGTAAAGCTTCATTTATACTACGATTAACTCTTTCGCTGGCATTTGCCTGTGGCGCGTGTATTGCCGTAAAAGTGTGTTTTATTCCATAGTTATTCAAGAAATTTGCAAAGTCCTTGCATTTAAATTGACTACCATTATCCGTTATAATTATTTCAGGTACCCCAAAACATTTGAATATATCATCCTGAATGAACTTAATAATCTGTTTCGAACAAAACTTTCGCAAAGGTTTTAGAAAGGTAAACTTGGAAAAGTGATCCAAAACTATACAAATACCAATATTTCCTTGTTTACTTCTTGGAAAGGGCCCAATCAAATCGATATATAGTTTTTGAAAAGGACGGTCCGATTCCGATATATTTCCCATTAAAGGTCTAAGAGGCTGGTTCGGTGTTTTCGAAGTTCCACAATTATCACAATTTTGAATATATCTTTTCACATCAACTACCATACCCGGCCAATGAAAATATCTCCTAATTCTCTCCAATGTCTTTGCAATGCCAGTATGTGCAGAAGAAGGTGGATTATGGCATGAATACAGAACTTCTTTTCTCAGATCCTGTGGAACAACGAGCTTCCATTTCTCTTCTCCTTCAAATTCTGTTCTATGATAAATATATTTGTCCACAACAGCATAATCCGGTAAACCTGACTTTTCAAGATCACTTCTTAAACTTTTATACTCCACTGAGTCGAAAGCTTCTGAATCTAAATTAATAATGGGCAACTTTTCCAATTCCACCTCTGCAATTTCTTCTATCTGAAAACTTCGGGAAAGTGCATCTGGTACAACATTTTCCTTTCCTTTCCTGTGTTTAATGTCAAAATTAAAGCCCTGTAGTTTCAGGGACCATCTTGCTAATCTGCCATTCAAATCGCTCTGATTCATCAACCATTTCAAACTAGCATGATCAGTTATTACTGTGAAGTTGTGGCCTTCAATGTACTTTCTAAATTTTTTTATAGCCAAAACAACCGCAAAGCATTCCAATTCGGTAACTGTATAATTCCGTTGAGCTTTATTAAGTTTCTGAGACATATATGCAATGGGCCGCTCAACACCATTTTCATCTTCCTGAGCTAGGACGGCACCTACACCCACTTTACTTGCATCACATTGCACAATGAAATTTTTATCATAATTAGGGTGAATTAAAAATGGAGCAGAAGATAGCATTAACTTCAATTTTTCAAAAGATTCTTGAGCTAAAGGATTCCAAACGAACGCTTTCTTCTTGGATAATAATTCTGTCAATGGAAAAGTTATGGTTGCATAATCCTCTACAAAACGCCTATACCAGCCTGTCATACCAAGAAACTGGCGAATTTGTTTAATTGACGTTGGGGCTGTATAATCCGTGATCGCTTTCACTTTATCCGGATCTACCATAAGTGTTCCATTTCCTACTACATAACCTAAATATTTGACTTGTTTCAGACCAAAACTACTCTTTCTAATATTAATTGTCAAACCCGCTTTTTTAAGCAGATCAGCAACCTGTAACAAATGTCGAATATGCTCCTCAAAGGAGTTGGAAACAATCAAGAGATCATCCAAATATACAAATACGTGACTCTTTAGATCATATGAGATCACTTTATCCATGAGTCTACACATGGTCTGAGGGGCATTGCAGAGGCCAAAAGGCATGCGACAAAATTGATAAAGTGGCCTATTTGGTATTGAAAAGGCAGTTTTAGGCCTAGAATCCTTAGACAAACTAATCTGCCAAAAGGCATCTTTCAAATCGATCTTGGATATTATGTTCACAGGTGGTAATCGTGAAATTAAACCATCGATATTTGGCATCGGATATGCATCCTTTATTGTAACATTATTTAATTTTCTTGAATCCAAACAAAAACGTGTTTTATTGGGCTTTAAGATTAAAACTCCCGGAGAAGACCATGGAGAACTTTCCGATTCCTCAATCACCCCTAAACCAATCATTCTATCTATTTCCTCACATAATATTTTCTCGCGAGCTGGCGAAATCGGGTAGAATCTTTGCTTAATTGGCTTGGCATCACCAGTATCAATGACGTGTTGTATTAGAGTAGTAGTTCCTAATCCTTCCTTTTCTGACGATGGAAATAAAGATATAACTAGATCTAGTTGTTGACGTTGAGAATGAGTACATGGATAGTTCTCTTCATCAGATTCAGAAGTTGTAACTTCACAAATATTTGTCATAATTTTTATTTCAAAAAGATTCCAAAAATCCATTCCTAATATTATATTTTGCTTTAAACCAGGAACAACCAACATCTGAAGCGTATTTGTTCGTCCTTCAAATGATATTTCAACTGTAATCGAACCCACAACCTGTTGTTTCTGACCGTCAGCAGTTTTGACCTTACCACGGAATTTTGATAATTTCGAGAGTTTTTCAGACATAATCTCCTCTGCAAAACTACTACCACAACAACTTATAGTTGCTCCACTATCCAATAGGGACAAAAAGGTTCGCTTAAATACCGAAACTTTTATATAAGGTCTTATATCCACACCTTTCGAAACGATAGATGAAATACAATGTTTCCGAAGACCTTTACGATTTTTCCAATAATTATTCATTCTTATAGTAGATCGAGTCTTAAATTTAGGTAAATCATTATCTTGTGTACACTGTTTTGTTAATGTTTCCAATCGAGTATGATATAAAAGGGTTAAGTCTGGGTTACCATCCGATACAGGGTTTATTAAATTTAGTTTTGAGACTTTTTTAAAGGATGTGGACCCATTCTTGGACGCACATCCCGTTTGGAGTTTAAAGGATAGGTATTTTCTAAACATTTCGCACAATTTGGTTTATAAGTATCCAACAAACCACATCCATAACAGAAAATACGACGCGGAGATAAACAGTCTTGATATCGGTGACCTAAGGAATCACAATTCCAACACTTTATTTTTGACACATCTAACATATTAATTTCATTATCTATCTCCTCACCTACCTCATCCTCGAGCGGAACTTCATCATGAGTTATTTCGCAAATCTGACGGCGTAAACCTATATTTGAACGGTTCAACCATTGTTTAGAATCATCTATAAATTTTTCATATTTTCTTACCTCACACCTTAATGTGGAAAGATCGGGAATATTAACATGAAGTAATTCATGACGTAAATCCGTTTTTAAATTTCTCATAACAATCTCAGTGAGTTCCTGTTCACTCAATGGTGACTTAAGTTTATCACTCATACACAAAATGGCATCCAACAACTCATCAAAGCTTTCATTAGGTTTTTGCTTGCGCCTGCGCATATCATCCTTAACATCAAAATCAGTAGCAGTCTCTTTAAATTGCCGTTTTAAAGCCTGACACAAATCAAACCACGTAAATGAATCTGTCTGACGATGAAAACGCCAGTACCACTGCCTGGCTTTACCTTCAAAAAGATTGTGTACATATTTGCATAACAACTCAAAATTACTATTCAAATGAATAGACGTAAGGGTATTTATTCGATATATAAACTCGTCAACTGAAATTTCATCTCCCATTCCTTTAAAAGTTATATGCCAATTATAAATTAGATTAGAAGTTTTCTCATTAGAGCCTGATTGAGATACAAGTGGTTCGAAATCATATTGAGTCTGACGACCAAGGTTTGGATCAATGTACCGTGTATGTGATCGTCGGGTCATATTGTTAAGAACATCATCGCGAACTATACCAGGTGTGACATTCGACATCTGATGATTGTGATGATTCTGATAACCATGATTCTCAACATTAAAATCTTCCCGTGCTCTTACAGGTGTAGTCCTAGGACCCTGTATATTGTGCGATATATGATTTGGACTGGAAATATTATCCGGCCCACTTGTATTCATATTATTATTGTTTGAATTTAAATTTAACGATGCTAATGCATTCCGTATCTCAAGACCTATTGTCTCTGATACTTCGATACGAAAGTTGTCAAGAGATTGTGAAATAATAGAGTTTAGCTGTTGTCCAGATAATGATGTTCTCCGTAAAGGAGTTTGACATCTATTTGAGTTTTCCATATCTACTTCAGCAGCCAATTGTCGACGACTCTGCTGCCGAGTTAACACCCTCGAAATAGTACGTTCATTTGCGGAATTGTGCTGTATAAAAGTATTATCGTTTGGATTGGAATCGTTATTTTCCACTGTATTAAGAGCTGGTGCACTAGGACTTCGAGTTAATGGCATTTTTACCAACTTAGTGAAACCGAATTTAAATTAACCAAAATAAAATATCTAATTTCTAATAAAACGTAATTAATTTATTCAATCGAATTTTAAGTTGACTACTCCATAAGGGAAACAGGTAAACATTTAACTGAGTTAAATCTTATATACGGATGTTGTACTAATACAATTTTTCTTTACAAAGAATAGAAGATTAAATAGATAGAAATAGATTTTAAAATAAATTTTTCTTTGAATAATTTCAAATAATATAATCTGTAATTTAAGTCTCAAATAATAGAATTCAGATAAAAATAATAATAGCAGTAAATTTATATTGCATTGGTTTAAAAATACGTTTGTACTTATTAAAATTTATATCCAATTACAAAAATAAAATTACCAAAAATAAAACAAATTATCAATATGAATTGAAAAAGTGTATTTACGAAAAATGTTCATAAAAAATACAATTCCTTTTCAAAAATCATAATACTCAGATTCCTTAAAAATGTATACGGCTTGTTTCACCAAGAAACAATTTTCTCCACCTCCATATACATTAATACAATAAATAAAAAAAATTGATTTAGATTTAGAAATAAGAAAGAAGAAATGAGGACATCCATCGTAAATTGTAAAATATTGTTAAGATGTTATTAACTAAAACTTTTCTTAAATGGATGCCCCACGTTGGGCGCCATAATTATGTAACGAAAAGCCAAACTAATGTTTTGCACGACCGTGCTCAGGGCATAACGGGAGGGATCTTGTTTGGCCATTACAAAATTTAAAAAGATTTAAAAAAAAAAATAAAAAAAAATAAAAAAAAAAGGTAGAAAAATTGTGTCCATTATCTTTAGTTTACCTGTCCGCCTTACGTTTCATCAACAATAAAGAAAATTTAGTTGATCATTATTAACATTATAAACTATTTATTCAAAATAACCGTAAAATGTTCTTGAAAGTAAAAAAATATAAACTAAGGAAAGAAATATGTATATAAATGGATTAAAGAAAAATTCAAAGATAAATAATAATTTATAATTTATAATAAACTTGATAATTAACAACAAATAGAATATTTTAACTTACGTGGCTCCATTGCGGTGATCACTGCATTGAATTCGTTGTCGTTAATGTTTAAGGATTAAAATTAATTATCAAGTGGATTAAGTATATTAAAATTGATTCATTAATATTTTTAAAGAATAAAAAAAAATTAGTAAATTTACAATAATTCATCAATAAGATCTAACAGTTATTTTTAAACACATAAGTTTAGGAGTTAATATTTATGAATTAAGGATAAAAAAAATCGCGTTTTATCTACAGTGAAGATAAAAATCAATTTAAACAAAAAAAAAACTTAAGTTATATTGCAATTAAGAGTGGTAAAATTGTGCACTCGATTGTAGAATCATAGACAATCCTTTTAATAATCCACTAAGTAACAGAGAATTATTCATTGCCGATTTTTTCCTCTTTTTTTTTTTAAGACAATATTATTCTTGACGTTCGTCACACATCAGTGTACAATTATATGATGATTTAGTATCAAGATACTTTGAATACGAAAAGAAATTACAGATGCCAATATAACGTCCGCTAACTGACATCAATTGTTGATATGAGTGAGATATAATGGGATGATGATTTATATAATCATGGTGGATTAACAATTTCTAGTTGATTAATAGTTGTTGACGATTGATAATTATTCGTATAAGGAATCAAATTTCTTGTAACTATTAAGATCCATTATGAGTTTATGAAAAGAATCGCTGATGAATAAATGTTGTGACAAATATATGTATCTTTCTTCTTCCGATATGTTGAGAACCAATTTTCTTTTTTTTTTATTTTTCTTTTTTTTCAATATTGAAAGTTTTTTCAATTCTCCAATTTTTTTCAAATTTAAATTTTCATAAAATCACAAGTGTTCCTAAAAACTCAATTAACCCATAAAACGAAACATACCTTACTTATAAGGCGTTGCTGGCAGCCCCAGCTCCAGGATCGGATGCTTTAGCCCAATCAGCTACTCATCTTAAATTTTTAAGATTACAGAAACCACAACAAATGTAGAAGTGGCCCTATGTTCCGTATAGGAACTACGGGAACTTATATATATATATATAATCAGGAGTGAGATAGATTTTAGTTTCGTACGAATGGAAAAGTGAAAAAAGTACAAGTTCTTTAGTCTGTTGCGCGAAACAGTGTATTCCTAATAGTTATAATATGATCACGAAATTTTCTACAAATTGGTCATTGAATAAATATATGTATTATTTTGAATAAAAACATACATTAATAGCTCCAACGAAATGCTGGGAGAATTATATAGGAATTAGAGTATGATACGCGTATGTCGGACTGATATAATAATACTCTAATTTGAAAGAATTTTTAATAATGTTATGATAAAAAAGGTAAAAATATAATAAACGCAACTATTTAATATAATTATTGTCACAATTATAAACCCAAAAATACATAATGCTCTTCCAATTCCAACCATATTTTTCTTCGTATGATTAAGCCTTATTACTAGAGTTTTTCGAAGGAATTCCCGAAGTTTTTCACTTCCGGAATTCTGGGAAATTCAGCGGGAATTCCCGGGATTTTTTTTTTAAAAGTGTAAATTACAAAGATAAGATATTTTATGAATTCTGACACTTTAATTATAAAAATGTTTACAAAAGGCTTTCAAATGACTCAAAAGCTCCGATTTTTATACGCAGAACACATTTATATTTCAATTGACCCAAGAATACATTTTATTGTAGCTAAACCATTTAGTGGTTAAGAAATTGGGAAAAACTTTTGTTGTAACGACGAATCTGTATTCTCTGTGCAGTATTTAAGAAAAATTCTAAATTTTAAATTGTGTGAAAATGTTTCTCTGTCATCACTACTGTTAAATTAACGTGCCTATTTCTACGAAGTCTGTGACTCCTAGTTGTGATTGCATTCCACGTGTATTTGTTGTTGCAAAGTCACAATAAATTATATTTATTCAAATTTTCGTTTGAAAACTTAAATTAAGACCTGGTATCGACACAATCACAACATTGGCAAATATAATTTGAATTTTTTAAATTTTATTGTTGTTTTGTATGGAAAATTGTGACTCTCAGTCTTTAAAATAGTGTTATTCAAAGCTGATATTCAAAGCTTTAGGAACTAATTGCCCATTGACTTCAGAATGGAAGATTGTTAATAATTTTTTTTATGTTTTGTTAATGCAATAAATTCACTTTATCATTGAAAAAATCTCATTAGAACCCTAAGTTTTGGAAAAGTTATTTCTTATTTTACCCTTGAGAGGCAATCCCCTGGATGCCGGTAAAATGAATCCCGCTTTTCGGGGAAATCAAAAAGTCCGAAAAAAGGAAAACCCTACTTATTACGTACATACATGGTTTTTGCTTTTTGACTTAACATAAACATTCAATATTATTGATCAATGTTTTTAAAATCCACCAATCAGAACAATGCATTTAAAACCAAAATATTCTGATTGGTATATTTTTGAAAACTTGATCAATAATACCGGACGTGTATTCCTGTCTTAAGAATTTCTACTTGGGGTAGTTTTTAACATTTTCTTGGCTAAAATAATATCTGTATGCAATGACTTCGGTTGTTCTTATAAGATTTTTGGGGTATTTCCAACTATAGCTTTGCTTAGTTCCTACTGGCAACTTTTTTGGCCCAAAAACATCTAAATTAGTTATGAAAAGCCCTACACGGAGAGAATTTTCTTGGACGAGTTTTAATGAATTTTTTTTAGTAAACTAATGAAGTTTTGTTCAGAAAGTGAATGAAAAACTGGAGATTAGAAAATTAACAAAAATCGAAAAATAGAATGTTTGTATGTGTCGGTGTTGATCACTTCTGAGTGAAAACAATAATAGAAAGCTGAATAGGAAAGAAAACTATGAATTAGTAACATTGCATTCAAGACCTTACTTACGTTTGTAATGTAGGAATAGGCATATGTTCGATTCCTACAGCCGACGAGTTGTTGAAAAATTATCATACGGACAGTCTAACAATAAAGTATAAACAATAATACAATTTAATGTAAAATCACTAATGAAGTCTGTCCATAGAAAAAGGCAGAAACTAATGCATTTATAATTTTTAGAGAAAAAGGTTATTCTTCTTCTTAACCTCAATCCTTATAAGAGTTTTTTTTTTTTAATTAAATGTTTTATATGGTTTCAATGTACCAGTTACAGTGAACCTTCATTGATTTAATGCAAAAATTCAATAGTATTATGCATATAATTCTCTCAGTGTAGAAACCACAAAAATGAATTTAGCGTTTAATCATACAACATTTTATTTACGGCTTTAACGTATCTTTTCGAGCAAAACACATTTTTACAGTAAATAAATAACTTTTTCGAACAAACTTCGAGCTGAACAAATGCGCCAAAAAACTTTTAAAAACATACTTGTGAAAAACCGCTAGAATTCCCGCTAACCACTTGAGATTATTTTCCCCCGCTATGAGTAATAAAAAAATTCCCCAGTTGGAAACGGTGTCCTGCAACAACAGGTCAAAGTGCCCATTGAGATTATGAGCATTTTGCTCAAAGTGTTATAAAATCGAATTATACCTAATAATACGTATTTTAAAAAGAAATTAAGTAAGAAAATTGTTCGGTCTTAGTCCACATATAATAAAGTTTAGGTATAATGCCAAAGGGGGCAATGTCCGGAATTAAGTGGAAAATACAATTAAAACGCATTTAAAAGACCACTTAGAGAAATTAAATGGAAATTTTTAGTTGTAATAAAATATATATTCTTTCTGTATTATCTATTTTCTATAGAATACACACAATTTATATTTTAAATAAAGTCAACAACTTAATGACAATAGGCATGATTTCTCTTTTCATACCCATATACAATTAATTGCTTTGAACTGTGTCATTACTGATTTAAAGATAATTTTAAAATAATTTAAGTAAGAACAATTGTAATTGTTGAATACACCGATTAATAACAACTTTATCTAATGGATTGAAGTTCATAATAGCAATAATAAATATTGACAACAACATTAATAATAATAAAAAACGAATGATATGAAAACAAAAAATGATTTAGAGCATAAATATACAAGAGGGTTAAGTTAACAACACAAGCACGTTGCTGAAACGAAATGGAATTAAAACACAACAGAGAGAAAACAAAAAGGAAAGGGAACAAATACTGAGAAAAAAATTACAACTACAAGACAAAGAGAATTTCGAGAGTGATAAGAGAGTAAAGAAAATAACAACAAAAAAATTCGAGTAATAAAACAATGAGAGTTGAGAAGGAAAAATTAGGAAAAATATTTGGAAAAAATCGAAATTTGAAAGAAAAAAAAAGTTATTAAAATTTTGATAATTGCAGGAAAGGTTAAGGGAAAAACTTGTTAACTTTTTAGAAAAAAGTTCTAAAAAAGTTTTTGTTAAAATTGTTTACGGAATAGAAAGTTTGTTTTTGGAAAACTTTCAAGTGTATAAAATGTGTAACTTGGCCTAAAACAAAACGGCGTTTTGTTGAACTACAACTAGTACAACTACTACTACCACTACAATTACATTTAAATACAAAAAAATGTATCTACATCTTATTTTGAGTAATGTGTGGTAAAAGATTGTTTGTTTGTTCAGTTTTTTTGTCGATTTTTTGTGGATGTATTTCCTCTTCAAGTATAAAACAACAAAAAGTCTTATAGACTTTGAAATTATAGGTACATATCAACGATTTTTTTTTTTTTTTTTTTTTTTTTTGGAAAAAATTATTTATTAATAAATATTTAATTATGGGATTACTCACTAAATACTTGAGAAAAAATTTTGAATTTTTTTGTAAAAACACTTCAAACACAAGATTGAGTTCAATAAATAATTTATTGAATTTATTATTATTTTTCTTAATATCAAATTTTTATTTAATAAAGTTATTTATAAACATTGATTTTTATTAAAATTCTTTAACATCTAAAACATTTTTCATATTTTGTTAATTCAATTTTTTTTATTCATAAATCACTAAAATATTTTTCAATATATTATTTTTTTATAATATATTTTTCTTATATGTTATGCGCGCGGCGCGATATATTCCTTTTTTGTTATATTAATTTCTTGATTTTTTGTTGTATGTATATAATTTTTTTTTATTCTTTTATAATAATTCGCATACAAAAAATTTATTACACGCGAGACAAATAGAAATTGTGCTGCCATTCATTGCACCCCGGCACGTAATACTAGTTTCAGTTAACCACACAAAGAATTTCACATCCCGTCATCGACATTTCGTACGTTCTACTACTACTACGTACGGTACGGTCGTTGTTCATTCTCTCATCGTCATCATCACACGGTTGTTGTTATTCCATCAAAAATATACAACATACACAAAAAAAAGTGAAAAATAAATATACACACAAGAGGAAACACACGAAAAAAGAATCATGTAGAATCGTAGTAGAACAAAAAAATCAAGAACAACAACCATCACAACACATTAGCGATGCTAATTGAGCTCTTTTCGAGGTTCGAGTTAGGTTTTTTTTAATATCTCGAAAATTATTTGGAAGGGCATATTCTATTACTTTTTCCTAGTAACTTTAAACGAAACTGTTTCCTACAGTAAAAGGAGTAGAATAAAAATGTCTTATTTATACATATATTTGTTCCCTTTAATCCTGCTTATATCTATTTGGGTCTGAAAATTCCCAGCCATTAGTTTTGTGACATGAAAGGGTCTTATTAGCTTGGCAGGTACACCTTTACATATACGTCCCATATGGCTGCGTGATTTAGGGTGTCAAAAGCCTTCTCGAATCGAAGTCTATAAACCTTAAGATACAAATTTGATATCCATTCTACAGACTGCTCTATGAAAACTCTTAAGCTGTTAATATGATCGACACAGGATATATGAGCACGGAAACCGGCTTGTTCCTTCCCAAGCTCAGGAAGAAGATAGCGTGACAGTGTTTTTTTTTAATAAGTGTGCGATCACCTTGTTGATCAAACTCAAAAGCGTAATGCCTCTCCAATTTTTACGAGCTGTTAAGTCCCTTTTTTGGTAAATTTACGATAACGCCTTCAGCAATTTCCTCTGGGAGGAGTTTCGTACACCAGAACTGGTTTGTAATAGGTGTGAGTAAATGGGCACTCGTTATGGCGTCAATATATTGTCTATACTAGGCGATTTGTTGTTTTTTGATGTTCTTATTTCTGCGCAAATTTCAATAATATTGAGAAATTCGATGAAGATATTTGTATTGTCTGTGCCTCTTTAGTGATGTTGTTAACCCAGTTTCGTTTGTCATGCCGGGCACTGCGCTTGACTTCTCGATTGAGGCGATTGTGCAACTGTTGACACAATGCTTTGGTCGAACGCGTTCTGCTATTGTTAATTGCTGCTTCGGCTTCCTTTCTCTCCAACATCAGTCTCCAGGTTTCATCACTAATCCACTCTTAACGGGAGCTGTTCTTATATCTCAGGTGATTGTCTGCAGTTTGTGTTAATATATTTTTTGTTTCCTCCCAACAACGATCTATATTATTATTATTATTCTGAAGCTATGTTTTCAGTGCTAACGTGAAGGAGTTTGCAACTGTTATATCTTCGAGTTTATCAACGTTATATCTTCTTTGGGAAGTTTGTGTCTTCTTTCTAACAGCGGCAATTTTTATGCGGATTGTTGCGATTACGATCATTTACAACATCGGCTCCTCTTTTATTACGTACATCTAAAAGCGAACCTCGCCATTTTCTCCTAATGGCGATGTGGTCGATCTGGTTCTCAGTTATCCCTTCAGGAGAAACCCATGTCACTTTATGTATCCTTGGATGCGGAAACAGCATGCCACCAATAACCAGATTATTTGTTGTGCATGTCTCCACTAGTAATTCGCCATTCTCTGTCAACCGCCCCAATCCATGCGTTCCCACTGTGCTCTCTACGCTAGTGTTGTCTGCTCCAACTTGTGGATTAAAATCACCCATCATTATCACGATATCACCTCGATGTACTGATGTTAACACTCTATTAAGGAGGTCATAAAATGATTCTTTTGTAGATAATTCGGCTGCTTCTGTTAGTGCGTAGCATTGTATGCATGTAAGATTGCGGCTTCGAGTATGCATCCTTGCAGTTATTATTCGATCTGAATATGGCTTTCTTAGCTCGCTGTGACAATAAGATGCCTACCCCACTCGATCGAGGTTCATCACTTGTATTCCTGGAATAGAGTAGGGTAAGACCATCGACAGTTATAAATTCACCTGAATCATACCATCGTGTTTCGCACTGTCCGAGCATTGTTAGAGTGTAGGTGTTAAATTCTTTGCAGATCTCTGCCAGGCGAGATGTTTCCGAGAGCGTCCTAAAATTCCATGTTCCTATTCGTGTCCTTAATGTCTTGCAAAGTGTAAAAACTTTTTAAAGCAGATCTTTTCCTACGAGAAAAAGTTCATGAGTTGGCCTAATGCTGTGAAATGTCACAGAACTAACCTCTCGGAATCAGTTCATATAAGTTTTTTGGGTTTTCTTGAATTGTATTTTTTACTAATTTAAATTTTGATCATTTTTAATCTTCTCTCTAGATTATATTATTACAAAAGTCATCATTGTACACAGAGGTCTTAAGGCAACCGAATCTTTTGCGAACTGGATCATTCATGGGGCCTTAAAAATGTGAGTTCGGTCGGATACTACTCAAAAGTTTTTTAAAAAGTCATGGGTCTATAGTAGGGTGTTCCATCGATATTATAAATATGTACCAATATCAAAATCGAAGCTTTTGTTAAGATAAAGCAGCAATTTGAATAATTAAATATCCATAGAGATAATTTGTTCGTTGTGACAACCGAATTATTTGATTATATTATTCAAATTTATTGCTGGCTTAATTTAAATGTAATGTTCCAACCGAAATTCTATTGTAATAACCGAATTTCTGCAGTCATAATCGAATGTATGCGTGATTGCAACCGAATCGTGCAGTTGTCAAAATATGCATTTGTCACAATGAATTTGTTTTCCCTGTTAAAGCGGGATTTACATTATCTGATTTTGTATCTCATTTTACATCTCACAAATCAAATTAATAATCCTACGAAATGGTGTGAGTGTAAAAAAAAATAGCTGAAAACAGCTGTTACTATCGGATTTTAATAATTTTATGAAATAAGTCAAAAGCAATCTGCCTGTCAAAATTTTGTTTGAATTTTCTGTACGTATCAAACAAAATGTGTTTACACTATTGGATCTTGACTATCACACTGACTTTTTTGGAAGATCGTATTACTTATAGTATAATGTAAACCCCGCTTAAACGTTATTAAATTTATTAGTTTTAGTCAAGTGGCATCTTTAAATAAATAATACTTATTCTTCGAAGAATTCTTCTTCTTATTCGAATAATTTTTTGATTAAGGGCGAAAGTCGAGTACATGAAATAGAAATACAAAATTGGTTACTCTTTTAATAAGTTTCATTGTATAGGTTCTACTACATATTTGAGAATTCTTTAATAAGAAAATTGATTGATGAAGTTATAAACAATTTATGTCTTATTCGGTTTACTGCATTTGAATACCCTATTTGATACGAGGAAACCCTAGATTTAAATATTCTAGTTTATACGAGGAAATTCTTCGAAATCTTCGGGAGCCGAAGAAAACAGACTGGTGATAACAACCGAATTTATGGCCAATAAATTTTTATTAGGTTGTGGTAACTGAGTTTTTCGGTTGTGTCAACAGAAAATCAGTCCAGACAACACTATTTGACTATTACAACAATCCTAACTGAAAAATTGTGTTGTATTAATCGAACCATTCGATGGCCAAAAAATTTTAATTTATTTGTTCGGTATAGAGGAGAATTAATCCACCAATGTTTTACGAAAATTCATAAATAATGCTTCAATACAGGTACGTATCTTTATGAATGAAATTATTTATACAATTGATAACCCTAGTAAAAATGATTTTTATATATTCATGTATGATTTTTATACAATCATTTATGATTTTATACAATTATAACATGTCGAGTATTGTGAAACATGTATTTTTATATGATTATATCAAAAGATATTTAATTATATAAAATTATATTAGCCAGATCCACCATTTTTCGGATCAAATAATATATTTTTTATATAATTATATTAACCCATACATAATTTGATCCGGAAAATGGTGGATCTGGTTAATATAATTTTATATAATTAAATATATTTTGATATAATCATATAAAAATATATGTTTCACAATACTCGACAAGTTATAATTGTATAAAATCATAAATGATTGTATAAAAATCATATCTGATTATATAAAAATCATTTTTACTAGGGAAGAATTATTAAAGTTTCCTGCTAAAAAAATGTATTTTTCCTATTTACTTTATGCAGCTTTTGTAGACATGTATTTTTACTTGTATATATTTTATTTGGTTATAATTCCATGACTTAGAAGTTAAATCCCAGCCTTCGGCCTTCAAATCACCTCAATTCACTTATCTTTGCTGATCTCTTCTTATCGAAAGAAATTCCAAAAGTCATTAGTTACATAGAATGTTTTTATTTTAACACTTTCAATTGAAATTAGATAGCTAAAAAACCGCTTAGGGATATTTTAATATTCAAATTTCATCCATTAACAAATAAGGAACCTTCCTTGTTAATAATTTTACGTTTACCCTAGTAAAAATGATTTTTATAATAATCATTTATGATTTTATACAATTATATCTCGTCGAGTATTGTGAAATGTATATTGTTATATAATTATATCAAAAGATATTTAATTATATAAAATCATATTAACCAGATCCACCATTTCCCGGATCAAATTATATATGGGTTAACATAATTAAGTCTAAAAATATATTATTATATCCGAAAAATGGCGAATCTGGTTATTATGATCTTATATAACTAAACATATTTTGATATAATCATATACAATTATACTTGGTGTTACATATGACAATACTCAACGATATACAAATCTATAAAATCATAAATGGTTATATAAAAAATATTTTTACTCGGGCACCTACGCTTTTCTACCTGTTTCCTGTATTCTATAGTTTATATTAGAGATAATATACAGAAAAAGCAGCTGAAAGATTTAAAACTACAGAAGAAATGCTAAATTTTGTTTACACGACAAGCATCTCGGCACAGGTAGTTATCCCTTTGTTAACCGAATATCGCAGAATCTTGGTGGATTATAATAAAAGATTAATGTTTAGAAAAACCTTATTACTAGGGCTCGGAAGTTCATGTATTTATAATCGTGTTTAATGTACGTAAAATATGTATTTAAAATCGAGAAATTTAAAATTTTAGAAATATGCATTTAGTATTGCTGTTATAATATTCATCAATATTCAGTGTGTTCGTTTACTCAAATTTCTTACTACTTTTACTACAATTGGAAAGTTTTGTTTACTTTTTGTATTGAATTTTTCCAGCTGTAGTAAATGTAGTAACTTGTAGTAAGTAAACAAACAAGCTTATTAGTTGTACTTTACAATATATACAAAAAACGTTAAGTATTAAAGGCAAATCTACTTAAAACCGATTACCGATTACGAAAACCAATACAATAGTGTTTCGGAAACTTTAAATACCCTTTTTGTATTATGTGAAGTTTATAGTGCGTTTAGACACAAAAGATAATCTTACTTGATTAATGTAATCGTCATCCTTTACACATGCATTTTTTCATTAACTTGATAGTTAAAAGTTTTACTCTGTCAGTTTAAAATACCAGCGACAGCACCAAAATATTTTTGCGGCAGCGACTTAACGTTCATTTTTATCTGACTTTAGGGTGTGTTTTACAGTGCTGCCAACCGAATTATAACAAAAAACAGCGTTGCATATAATTAGTAGTATGAATACAGAGTTATTTAGAATACTAAAAGTGGGATTATCTGTTAATCAAAAAGATTAAAATAGGGTTTAATCGACTTGTGTAGCGCTTGTTTAAGCAGTTAATCCGATTTTTACGGGATTTACTTTTGTGTCTAAATGCACAATTAGACTCTGTTGAATGTTGTTAGAAATTGTTGGCACATCTTATCAAATATGCATCTACATTGCAAATTTCTCAATAACCACAAGTTGTTGATACACCCAGTCAAAAATCGTCAGTGGTACAAAAAATCAAGCACTGGCATACCACTGGGTAACCACGGTGTTAAAAATAAATGACTGCCAGAACACTCATTTGCAAAAAGCGTTTTGCCAGTATTTGTTTTACAAAAATTTCTGTGGTTTATAAAAAAACCACTGACAAAGAATTGGCTTAGAGTGCTATGCCAAAGTTTGAAACCAGTAGCTATCCAGTACTACCTAGTCAGAAATTGCCAGCGGTACAAAAATCAATTCACTGGTAGAGCGATGGTTTTATAAAAATGATAACTCATCGTTAAACAACGTTTTAGTCAGAAGATTCCGAGTTGCAGGTACAACTGGATTTGATTTTTTTTTTTATTTTTTTTAATTTAAAAAACTTTCGCCCTTACTATCTAAACTTTCCAAATGTATATTTTAGTTAAAGTCGACTTTAGTTAAAATATTGGGTGGCAGTATGCCTTGACTTGATTTATTTTTGTAGAATTCTGATTGGTTAATTTATTTTCAACCAATCAAAATGTTTGGAAATATGAATATTTTTGTAGGGTTTTCATACACAAAATGAACAAAACCGTATGATTAAAAATAAAGTCGACTTTAAATTTAAAATACTCTTTTATAGTAAGGACCTTTTTGTTTTAAGAACAACCTTTAAGACCAACTTTTTCCCCCAGCATTTGTACAGCTGCCAGTTAGCTCAGTGGGTAGAGCTGCCGTCGGCAGCACAAAAAAAAATACATATGAACTCTTTTAAATTTTATTGTGGAAAATATATTTCCAGACCACCTATTTGCTGGTTTTGCCACCAATGAACTTTGTTTTCCCAGCACTTATACGGCCCTTTTTGAACAGCGAGTGGTTTTTTACGATGATGTTATCATTTTGCGAATGGGAAAGCACTTTTTACCAGTACTTATAGCAGCTGTTATACTGCCTTGGCATCGCTTTCCCGTTTGTATTTTTCTGACTGAGTAATCTCGCTGTTCTTCTACAATCAATTTAGATTTATAATAAAATACGATGTATCACATTATATCTTATTTTAAGAAGTTCAACGATTTATTTTAAATTAAGTTAACATCACTGCAACAAATTAACGTGTAGACGAGCCACTTTACTCACTACAACTCAGCAGAAAGCAACATCACATCAGCACGACAAACCCGTACACTCTTCTTAACTCAAGAGTTCATTTTGACAATCAAATAACAAATTTCATATACTATTTTTGTTATTTTTAGTGTGTATAGAGGAATTGGAACAAAATTCAATTCCGCCACCGTTTTAAAAACATTAAATAGTAGAATTAGTAGAAAATTATTAGTAGAATCGCATGTGGTTGGTGCACTGTCCATAAGGAAAACAAGTAAAACCTTTTATAACTTATAACAACCACCAGAAAGCAAAACTAAATGCAGCAATAGACTACGGGACGACTAAACGACCCAGTATGTGTTTGAAGTACGTATAAATTATTACCATATTGTTGTATTTCATAAACATGTTGTTAGTGTTAAATTCTACATATTTATACTATGGATAAAGTAATTGTGTTGTACCACGGTGAGAGTGTAAATAAATACCATAATAGTTCTTGTGAATAATTATATTTAAAAATTACCCGCCATAAAATAGACATGTATTTGTTGCCAGATTGTATTCATATTAATAACAGGTGGCAACAGCCAATGAACTTAAACATTTACCCAACCGAAGACTCTATAGAGTAAAGTTAAATTGCAAAAAAAAAAAAATAAACATTTACCCCTTTGTCGACAGATTTAGTTTGGAATAGTTTTTGCCCAAACTTTGTGAAAATATAAACTCTCATTAAAATAAATATATATAAACAAATGAAATGTTATTTGTTCTTAAATACACTTGCAGCCATTTTTACATACAGACTGGCCCAAATGAGGGGTGACACGATGGGACAACAGGTTGCACCAAATGAGGGACGACATCGATCAGGAAGTGATTTTGGAACATTAGTGTAACAAGCGATCCTGTTAAGAGCTGTAAAAAGCTTTTCGCCTTTAAAGACAGCAGGTTCAGATGGGGTTTTCCTGCTCTTTTGCAACAGAGCACTGAGCTGGCGAATATGTTTTCTGCGGCCCTATGCTCCTTAAAAAAACATATTTAAACTTAATGCTTAATGGTTCAAGTGAAAGATTTTATTAAAAAAAAATTTTTTTTGGCGAAAACTTCTCACATAAATTTTAATTGAAGTTTTTTTTCTGAAAAATTAACTTTGGATAAGCTTTTAAAAAGTTGGCCGAATTTGGCTGTGTTTAAACAATCAGAAATGTGTTTAAATGAAGAATTTTGAGTTTAACTTGTCAATTTCATGTTGCGATTTTTTGCGTTTTTTGAGAAATATCATTTTTGGTAGGCAGCCTCCGCTTGCAAAATAGAGAACTTGCGGAAATTTGGTTGGATTAGCAAATGAAAGAGGGGAAGAACTGTTTACTGTTTACAATTTTATTGTTGGTAAAGCGGAATGCGGCAATGTTTTGAATGAGGAATCGGCTTATGGGAAGGAGAAAGTGCGAATTTTTTGTAAGAATATCTCAGTTAGATGGGAAAGTTCTCATAGGAAGATAAACATATTTCAGATGCAAAACGAACTCTGGCTAAACGCTGAATTTATTTTGGCAATTAAAACTAAGCCAACTGCAGCTTCAATAGGGCTTCCAGAGAAAGAGTATCCTGGGAAATCTGAATGAACAAAGAGGAAATTTTAAATAGCTTTATTAAACAATAAAAATGAAATGAAATTACTTCAGATAATGAAAGGTAAAGCAAAATTTTAAATACCTTTATTAAAAAAAAATAGTTTCTACAAATGTTTCTATGTTCAATTTTCTGCTGTAATATGCCCCCAGATTTAAAAAAAAATATTTTTTTATTTTCTTTTTTGAGATTTTGGACAAAAAAAAGTTTACATTTTACACAGTTAACATTTTTATCCAAGCAAATCAGAAGAAATTTTAAAAGTTACGCCGCCATATTGGATACGCCATTTTGAATTTGAAAAATTTTACCTCAGATTCAAAATCAGCAACCTTGAAAATCCCCGTATACCAATTTTCATGTAAATCAGAAGAAATTTTAAAATTTACCCCGCCATATTGGATTCGCAATTTTGAATTTGAAAAATTTTACCTCAGATTCGAAATCAGCAACCTTGAAAACCCCCGTATATAGATTTTCATCCTTATTCAGTGATTCTTTATAGTTTTGGCCAGAAAATGGGGTCATTTTACCAATAGTGCAAAGGCTGAAAAGAATAGATATGGAAATCCAAAAGCTTACCGACCGATAAGCCTGATATCATTATTGCTGAATGGCATGGAACAAATTGTGGATAACTTGATTAAGGATCAAATCCCTAACGAGCTGTTTAAATTCAAGTATGTTTACTTGAAGGAACTTTTAGTGAAAACTGTCCTTCATGAGGTGGTTTGTTACGTTTATAGATGATATAGGGATCATTTAATAATGGCTCGACCGAAACGCTTATCCGGTCCCAAGCTAAATTTGGCATAGACTGGATCAATCATATACTAGACAACAGATGGATTAACCCGGTCAGTGGCATTAGTATTAGAGAGTGTGCACTGTGGGTCTCTACAGAGTGGCACTCTGATCAGGAGGGCTACAGAAGCTCTCGAATTGCCATTCAACTGGGCAAAACTGAGATATGCCTTTTTACTCGGAAGACTAGTATCATTAGTTATGATGAGCCTCGTTTCCTAAGCAGAACCATTATTATTTCCTATACGGTGAAGAATCCAGGGGTATTTATTGACAAGAACTTATACTGGAAAATTAAAATAAGGTTTAAACCCGAGAACGACAGACTGCCTCTACATAAGCATATTTAGATCCATATTGAGTTTTGTACCAGTATTATTAGGTGGACATCAACCTCACACAGCGGGGCATTGGAGACAATCTTAGACGAGTTACCGGGATACAACATCTAGGAATTGAATTGGGAAAGAATTTCGAAGAGGACAAAAACTACAAGACCTGGTCGAATATACCTTTTTGAGGGGCAATCCAGGTTCGAAAATTGCTGTAAGTTTGTCAGTGTGTTCGGTTTAAAATTTGTCAGAAAACAAAAAAAAAAATATATACAAAAAATTGTCGAATTTTGTAAAGTTCGTATTAAAAGTGGAAAATTATATTAACCTATGTTTTTTATATTGAAATTGTTGCCAAAATTTCGGGACTTTTAAATTAGTTCGTATTAACCGAGAATTCGTCTTAACCGAGTTCGTATTAAGCGAGTTATACTGTACTTATTTATTAATTGGTTTTGAATACTTTTGCAACTATTTGAAAAGAAAATTTTCCAAAGCAAAAAGTAATTTTGCAAAAATCTAACGATTTTAAAGAGTTCCTAAAAAAACGCTTAAGTTTTGTTTTAGATTCGTGCTGATAACGGAATTTGTTGCCAATCAAATAATATAGTGGCACCACTTCGGTTGTGACTACCAAATTGTTTTTGAGGCAATCAAAAATCGGTTGTCACAGTCAAAATACTCTTGTCCTCAATTGCAACTGTTTTCTCTGTGAATAAGAAGGAAAATTAACAATTGAAACAAGGCCGCAGTCTATGAGACGTACAGGAATTTATTAATATTGAATAAGTGTCCGATTATTATAACCTAAGGAACAAATCAATTTTTTTTGTAAACTGAGAACAGCTCAGTTAATGTTCTTTTGATAACCAATTTCAGTTGTTACCAATAAAACATTAATCTCTTGGTTTTGAAATACATTTGTTTTTTATCTACCACTTTAAATTGTTGCATTTTTTTTTTTTTTCTAAAAAAACCCCTCCAAACAATTGAAAACATATTTTTACTGTGAAATTCAAAACAATTTTCTTGGAAAAAATGGCCAATTAATTGTCCACAAAAGAATAGTCGAGCAAGAAAAAAGATAAAAGAATAAACGAAAAAAATGAAGAAAAAACACAATTTTATATCTTACAGACATATCAGTCAACTGAAACTAACCAGCGAACATTCAATAGTTTAAACGTATGTGTCATGTCAAATATAAACGATGCGAATAATTTCAGGATAACATGGTATAACACACAATACATGTAACAAATGTCTGGCCTGGCTAAAAAATAAAGAAGCAGTAACAAAAAACAAAAGAGGAGTAGTAACACATACTCCACTCACATACAAAGCAAACATAGATTTGAATCAGAAATAAACAACAACCATTTAAAAAAAAATGACAAGTTTAGAATGACAAAAAGGTTGGCTGGCAATTATTCTTCTATGTGAGATTGTCATGTTGTTGCTTTTTTTTTGTTGCTTTTGTTTAATGGATACATACAATTTAACTAAAAGCAACAACAACAAGAATAAAAATTGGAAGATTAAGAGGAAAAAAGCGAATAAAAATTCCATAAACAAGATGACGACAAAAGACTTAGAAAACTGGGAGTAAAACAAAAGAAAACAAGTATTTATTCCCACAAAAGCGGATAAAATAATGCTTAAATGTTTGAGATATTAACTTTAGAAATAATGCTGAAATCTCCGGTGTTATCAACATGAATAATCACTTGCCAATACTAAACATAATTGTGGTATTAAAACTAATGTCATAATCAATTAGTTTTATCAGACTATTTAACCCAAAATTTGAAACACACAAACCATAAACACACACACGCGATATTGAAAATTATTTAACAATTTATTGTGATTTTACACAACAGTGAGTTATATGACAGCAATGTTTAACAACCGTGATTGTATCGTAGACACTTATAGAAGAAAATGGTTATAAAAGTTAATTATTTGGTAAATTAATCCAAAACCAGATGTGGTAACACAAAAACTGTAAAAAGCTGATTTTATAAAGCAAAAATTATTAACTCAGGAATGAAAACTTTAAAATTATTATTCACGACAATAGACAAATCCATATTTTCATGCACTCTCTAAATCGTTGTTTATCCTGTTCCATCCAGAAATGACCTTTTTTAATAGCTAATGTGTGAAAAATGTTTCTTATGGCAAAGTTGAAGACAAATTTGAGAAACGGAAGGATTTTCGTCGAGGTATCCTTAAGGTTGAAGACTGCTATGTGTAGTGCATAGTTGGATTTTTCAAAATCGTATGAGAAACAGGATGTAGTCCGATATTTTCTAGTCAACGCTGGATAGTTGTGTATAGACTATGGCAAACTCTTTCAGCGAAATTGAATGACGTTTTGAAATTTTCCAAAAAATGTTTCTAACTTATATGCCACTACACTTGTGTGTACTTACGAAGTACATTGGCTTGTGAGCCTTTACAATACGGCCATACCCTGGGTAAAGTAAGCCAGCTTGTGTGTAGAGTTTGAAAGTACACGCGGATTCTTGTAAGTACATACAAGTATCCCCGAGTATTTACAACGACCGTCCGACGAAAAACCATTTTATTAGATTTAATGTAGGCCCATATATAACTCGATATTATCGAAACGGATTCTGCGGCTTTCGTAGCGGCAAGACAGGCTACGAAAATGCTAATGAATGACACACATCCCTGTTTTACGTATAAATATTCATGTAAAATTTAGATTGCTCATCGGTTATTGCTGCAATATGGGTATTGGACATTTTTCCCAAATGAATGAAAAGACGATGTGGTCATGACAGATTCTGCTTTGGAGATTCCGCACACAAGGGAATAACCAGACTTCGGTAATTTCGTCTCACAAAAAGACTCGTCAGTGGCGAGTTTACGTGTTAATTAAGCAAAGTATCTTTTACATATGGTTTGTGTCTTTAATAACCCAGCAAAACCTTTCATTACCATGTAATGAGTTTTAAGTATTGAAATCTTAAGTGTTCACTAGTTACCTTTTAATTACTAAACTACTTATTTTAACATGGTGATGTCATTGGAGGAAAGTCATTACACTGATGTTACCTGTAAGTAGTTTATCAGCTGTTCTATAAATAGATGTTGAATATAGATTTTAAAAAATATAAAAATTTAAAAACCAATAGGAGCTGACACGTATTGATCAGCGTACCCCACGATTGTCAGGCAAACACTCTAACCATTAGACCACGACATCACTATGATTTTTATTGCTTTAACTTATGTACACATTTATTGTGGCAACTGTTATACATGTCTATTTTTCACAAAACTTGTTGTTATTAAATATTGCTTAATGAACATCAACATTTCTATAAATAGATGTTTAATATAAATTATAAAAAAAAAAACAACAATGGAAGCTAACACGAGTTGAGCAGCGATCCTCATGTCTGTCAGGCAAAAACGATAACCACTAGACTACGCCATAGTTATGGTATTTAATGATTTAGAACATATATTATTGGTTTCAGCTATTGTGAAATAGTAATGTGTGGGGTATAATTATCGGTAACTCATTACATTCAGTTTAAAAGTAATTCAACGGGTAATGAGATATGAGATCTAAGTAATGCATGTAGTAATGACCAGTCATTACCAAGGTTTTGCTGGGAACTTATATGGCATTTTGGAGGGTACACATCTGTCATTTATTCTCAATTAGTTATTGAACGAAATATTGTAAACAACAGTTTTTTTTACTTCCAAAATGTCAAATTTTGTGCCAACAAAGCATCATTTGCGGGAAGTTTTGCTTTACTTCTTCAATTTGAAAAAAAAGTGCAGCTGAAGCATATCGATTGCTCACCGAAGCTTATCCTGAATATGTTCCATCGATTTCAACGTGCGAGGGATGATTTGTGCTGTTCAGAAGTGGTGATTTTCACACGGAAGGCAAAGACTGCCCAGGTCAGCGAAAAAAGTTCGAAGATGATGAATTGGAGGCATTACTCGATGAAGATTGTTGTTAAAATCAAGAAAAACTTGCAAAATCTTTGGGAGTCACTCATGCAGCAATTTTTAAATGATGCTAGCAGCAGGATTCATCCAAAAGCAAGGAAATTGGGTACCACACGAGTTGAAGCCGTTGACAGACGATGAAAGAAGATTTTGCATGTCTGAAATGCTGCTTAAACGTCCAAAAAATAAGTTATTTTTACATCGAATCAATGTTGACGACAGCCCAAAGCGTAAGAAATCATGTGTGAAGCTGGGCCAACCAGTCAAATCAACGCCAAAGACGAATATCCAGGGCGCCAAGGTAATGCCCTGTTTTTGGTGGGACCAGAAGGATACAAACTATTATGAGCTGCTGAAATCGGCTCAGACGATCTCAGAGAAGCTGTACCGAACAAAACTGTTCATTTGAAGTGAGCATTGGTCGAAAAATGCGCGGAATATGCGACCAGATATGAAGTCGTAATATTTCATCATGACAATGCTCGGCCACATGTTGCAAGACCGGTTAAGAGTTATTTAGAAAATAGTGATTGGAAGTTTTGCCTCACCCGCCTTAAAGTCCAGACGTTAAAAATCAGTTAAATTGAAAATGTTCTTAGTAGGCTTTGAATGAATGTATGAAAATTTCATATTTACAATTTTTTCGCCAGAAGCTTATATTCGATTCAAAACTGCAAGCAAGTTGGAAGTGCGAAAAAACATTGTGAAAACTTTTCAAAACCACCCTCAGTGGAGATATAGCTTGGGAACTAAAAATTGGCACGAAAACTTTTACTAGAGTTCTAAAGAAATTTAAGGATGACTTGGAGATCACTCGAAAGGCAATAAGGTTAAACAAAATCAGTGCCATGTTCAAGAAGAATCCCAACATTTCAGTGAGAAAAGTCGTTCAAAAAGTGAATTGTTCGCAGTTTTTTGTACGCAAGGTCAATGAGATGCTGGCCTGAAAACTTTTAAAGTAAATTTATATCAATTTATTGGAGAAGCGACTAAAGCCTTTTGTTAGATATCATGAACTGTCAACTTTCTTTTGGCCCTACCTAGCCTCTTGCCATTACAGCAAAGCGGCCTTGGAGTGTTAAATAATAATGTGCTTTTGGTGCCTCGAGAAGCAAATCCACCCAACTGTCCAGAACTCAGGCCAATTGAAAAGGCTTTGGTCAAAAGAGAAATTAAGGCAACAAAAAAAAGATGCAAAAGATTTCCGCGGAAAGTGATATTTAACAGCTCCAAAGGTATCTAATACCATAAAAACGTTAATGAAATTAGTACCAGAAAAATCAAAAAAATCTTTAAAATAAAAATAATAAAAATTTGTATAATCTTAATAAAAACACGGTTATAGTTTTTAGTTTTAAAACTGAATTCAACTGGTTCAGCAGATTTATTGAATTATGTGATGGACGAATTTTTCAAACGCAGCCCTTAGCAGAAATTTTCTGTTAAATCAGGTAAAGTTTCTGATGAATTCAGGTAAAATTTTTTAGCTAATTTAATTACAATTGTCTGTGTATTTAGCAGTGTGTCAAATTGAGCTTACCTAAATTTAGCATACCGTGGTGATTCTCAACTTCACTGAAAATTCTGCAGGCGCAAACACAGGTAGTTTTTTATGTTATCTTAGCAGAATTTTAAACTATTCGTACGGGCTTTTTATGAGTGTATATAAAAAACTTTTTGTGTATGCCATGACCGGAAATCGGCTATGATTTGTAGCATCACCTCAGCGATGATCGTGGATAATTATCTTGGTATCTGTTAAATTTTTTAATAACAATTTTTTTCTTCTTCCGGGGAATGAGCTTTCGAAAAATTCTTTAGTAATTCTAATATTAATTACGATTGTGCTAGCGACGGTTACAAACACATCACACAATATAATTTTTTTTCCTTTTTAATTTGGATCAATATTACGCCCTCTATCGTGGAGCAACCTTTCGAAAAAAAGTTTAAGAAAAATTCAGTTGAAGTTTAAGAAACACATAAATTATGACCAAAGTTGTCAAATCCAATAGGCTGTAATTTCGGCAATACTTGGAATTTTGTATTGGAATTTTAGTATGATATTGAAGTTCCAGTTCAGGCTGTCCCCTTAATAGGATGTTAGGTGATCAATAACTGGACGACTTTTGAACTATCGAACATCAAGATGTACTTGACTTGTCAACTTCACTAATCAACTTCTAATTGAAATAGGTCAAAAAGAAGAGATTACTTCCATCAATATCGAATCTCTTCTGAAAATATTGAACTGATTTAACACTTGCAATAAATCTACGATATGCTTACGTTAAATTTCATGCTCGAAATTAAAAAAATCGCGCCAAAAGCCCAACATGAACTCTTTTCAAAAACAATTGTGCAAAAAAATTTGTCTGTGTGTTGTGTTTGTCCGACAAAACTGTTGGTGAGACTAAAATGTCGGCATTTTTGTG
Organism: Leucophora obtusa; assembly: GCA_949987735.1. NCBI lineage: Eukaryota > Metazoa > Arthropoda > Insecta > Diptera > Anthomyiidae > Leucophora > Leucophora obtusa. The sequence continues at coordinate 52,914,031 of OX465295.1, forward strand.
TATGTTTTTCTTGTGGAATTTAGTTCGTTGGTTCTGCATACTCTATAGAGCAAAGTTGTAATTCGTTTAACTCTGGGGTTTGAAGTGATTGTCTGGTTAGGTTTTGGTAGTGTCGTTGTATCATTTTTTGTTATTTTTTCAGTATGTGTCGATTTAAAAAAAAATAATATAATAATCAACGAGCCGCGCGCAAGGTGTGCGTGAGATACATTATCTCTCAAATCGTGTTAATTGCTTTTTTAGATAAAAATTTTGTGTTATTGTTGCCATATAAAAATGTTTATATTGGCTTTGTGTTTATAGCCTCTTTTTTTTGTTGTTGTTGTTGTGTGTGGAGTAGATGTGTTATATGTAGTCAAATGGTGTGTAATTTTGTATGGCTGGATATTTTCTTTTTTTAATTTTATTATTTGTATTTTAAAACGCATAAATTTTCAGAGTTCATTGATATGGAAAGGTTTTTGTACTGTTCTTTTTGTTTTTTGAATTTGTTTTATTTCTGTATGGCTAATAATAATGTCAGACTAAACAGATAGGCTTTTTTTTGTTTTGTTTTTAAGGTTGATTTAATTCTTAATGTTTTGACACTTCTTGATGTGTTTGCATAACAATAAAATCGACTTTTGTTTATACATTAATGTAAAATATATTTATTGTTTCTAAGCAAATATGCTATTGTTGTAATTATTCATATTCTGTCTATACATTATTCTTGTATTAGAGTCATTTATCTTTCAGATATACATATATTATTTTTTGCTCTTAACAATCATCACATTACCTTAAAGATTTATTTTGTCATTGTTCTCAATACATTTTTTTCTTTTGTTTTCTTTCATCCTCTTAAGGGTCTTTATAAAGTGATGCTAACTTTTATAAAGGCAAAAGCATAGGTTTCTAAAAACACAAAAAAAAAACAATATAAAAAAAAAAATATATAAAAATAAAAAAAATTAAAAAAAAAATAGGTAACGTTTAAATGAATTAAAATTATTTTTTTGGCTTTTTTTCTGTGTAGAAATTTCACTGTGTAGAAATTTTGATACTGGAAAAATGTTAGTTGAGCCGCATTAATGCGATTTTGATTATCAAATTTAAGGAAAACCCCGTAGTTTAGCTGTAAAGTTAATTGTTCAGCCGCTAAACTTTTTCGGATTTGGCCGAACTTCGAACTTTTCCTTAAATTTGACACTCGAAATGAATTCTAATCGCTCCCACAAACAGTTTTCCATAATAAAAATTTGTCGATAATGCTTCAACATAACGAATAGTGACCAAATAGATTTTCTGGCCGAATTGTTCGGTCGAACACTAAAAGAAAGTTACAATATGATACCTTGTATTTAATTCGGAAGAATGTTTGTGGTGTTTTTTGTTATCCCAATGGGTTTTATCCGATCTTAATCGAATTTGCATATTTGATAGAGGACAAAATTAGAGACACGTACATATTTTTTAGCGGTACAAAGTTTACTTTTATCGATTAAGAAGTAAGGAATAGGATTATGCTATTCTTACCATGATATAGTTCATATTAAGTATTTCGTTAAAATATTTGAGAACCATTTTAGTTTTATTTCCATATTGTAAAAAAGAAAAAAACCATCGAGGACATTATTAACTAAGGATTAAAGACAATTTTCTAAGCTTCTTATGATGAACTGTATAGATCTGATCAGTAACACCTTGATTAAGAATATATGTATAATTTGAGAGGGCGGAAGTCACGCCAACTAAAAACAGAATCATAGATGGGCCAAATGCATTACCATTACTTTTTCATTTCCATATGATAAGAAATCGTAATGAAAATATTGATGGAATTATAATGATTTACTTCGTTTGTTTGAGTTTTTGTTTGCCTTCAATGAGCCATACTGTTAAACCAAGGAACATGGAAGCCAGGAAGAACAAACTGAATGTTTTACGACATGTTCACCGATATGAATTAATTCAAACGCGTTCGCCAGTGTTAGAACAGCATTCGCGAACGCTTCTTGTAAAAACTATATTGCGAATGCTATGGAGAAAATGATAACAAAACGAAAGAGGCGGTCGCGACTCATGTAATTACTAGTCGCGATAGCCTATTCATTTGAAAAGAATAATTTTCATGATCTTGAACCGAACGAAAAACATCTCACAATACAATTTTCGTAATTTTTGGAGCTTTTTGGTCTTTTAAATTAGGTAAAAAAACAGGAGATTAGCGATTTTTACTTTTTCAATACTGTTCGTCCTTGGGGTATTGTTAACTTATATATCAAATGTTGTAAACTTTTATACCAAATTATTTTCTTTATTTCTTCCCGTAGTTTGATTACAAGATATGATATGCCGCTTAAAAGATATGATAAAAAAGAGTTCTGTTTCTAATAATTTTGGTAGCAATATAAAAACGCGATTAAAAAGTTTAAATCCAGATTTCTTCAATGACGGAACGGATATGGGTTCCAAACTGTATGTAGTTGGAAAGGTCAGATATTCTACTTTCTGATACGTTGCGTAAATATTGTGCCGACAGTTTCAGAAATAAATACAATGGCAATAGAGAATTTTTTTGGAACTTGGAACTTTAAACGCCAAAATTTTGATTTTCTAGCCGAGTCGGTCGCTCAAAAGTTGGTCTATCAGTCAGCTATTATTTTTAGAGGACATGAAACTTTATAAAATGACATAGTAAAAAAAAAAACGCAAAGTCTACTACCAAAAAAACTGCTTAATTATCATCGCTGTCAATTTCTTTTGTTTTCTTTTTTACTATTCATCATCACTCTTATTCTCTTACTAACGGTTTTTTGTTTGTTTTGCCAACAATTTGGCTCTTCTTCTCTGAGTCAATGTTTTAAGTTGTTGATTAATCTCATTTTGTTTCTTTTTATTCATATGAACACAGAAGAAGAAAATAAGGGCAAAGTGGTTATTGTATCGTGTTGTATTGTTGTAATATATTTCTTGAATATTGTTGTTGCTGTTGCCACTGCAATTATAATGGTTACCAGATGTAGTTGATATTTTTATTTCTTCTTTTTTGTTTTGTTCAATTTTCTACTGTTGTAATAAGTATGTACGAGGAATGTATAAATGTGTTGAACAAAAATATCTTAACGTTTAACATTTTCGTATGTGTTTTGAATATCTAAATAAAAACGGTTAAGCGCAGTGTGATATTTTTATTGACATTGTTGGTATTTTTTTTTTTTTTTTGTAAGTAAGATGCCAGATTGTGGGAAATTGTCATTTGTTTCAATGATTTTTTAGAGATTAGTAAAACCACGCCTATTAACTCAATAGTTTTTGATTATAAATAAAATAAGGGATTTTGAAACTCTATCGAAATTTCCATACAAAAGTAGTGATTTGAAAAATCTGCCATTTTGTATGAAGATTTTAGAAGTGTGTTTCGAATTCACGGGCTCCACAATCCTAAAAAAATGCCATTATAGAAATAAATATAGTCTTCAAAAAAATCTCCAAAAAAAGTTTTGTTTAGAGGTCGCAGATTGTTATTGAAGTTTCAAAGTTGTAACTTAAAAAAATACACTTATTTCGCTAACCTTGAAGAAAAAAATTGGCAGTAAGGCTACCTAAGATCCAAATGAGTGGCGCACTTAGACAGAATATTAAAAAAAAGACTATATATTACGAAACATTCCAGTATTTTGATTTAAGTTTATTACTAAGCTTGTTTTTTAAGATGTTAGCTACTATTTACCAAAAATTTCAAAAATTTATGTTTAAATTTTGAGAAAAATCTGCTGAAAAATAAGCTTTTTTGGAAAATTAAATATTTCAAAAAATTTTGTAAACTGATTTTTATTAATTTCATATCAGATCATCTTCACTGTTCGTGTAAAAGATTTATTTTAAAATTTAAAATTTTCTGAAATTTAAAAATAAATCTAGTATACGAACAGTGAAAACCGTCTAATATCAAATTAATAAAAATCAGTTTACAAATTTTTTTTCAAATATTTAATTTAGCAAAAAGCTTATTTTTCTATTTGAAAATTAATAAAATTTTAGCATTTTCCCAAAATTAAAACACAGGCTTAGTAATAAAATTAAATCAAAATACTGAAATAATTCGCAATATATAGTAAATTTTTAATAGTCTGTGAAAGTTAGAGTTTGCTGTTCGGGTTTAACCGAAACCGAAACCGCGGTTTTCGAGGCCTCAAAACCGAAACCGAAAACCGACAAAAATAAGTCGGTTTTTAGCAAATACTTAAAGCAATTAAAATAATTAATTAAATTACATATTATTGAGCCTAGAATTTCGAAAAGGGTTCAGCTCTTATTTTACAAAATTCTGTATTTAATTGTAATGAACAATTTCTCCATTAAATATTACTTTAAAGATTTTTTGTTATTACTACTACAGATAATATAAGCTGAGGATTATAATATTAGTAGAAAATTAAACCAAAATTCATGTAGTTTAAGAGATATTGAGTTTCACGTATTCAGTTCAGATTTTCACCGCTTATTTTTCAAAAAGTTTTATTTCGCAGTCCGCGAAACTTATTGTATAAAATTTCAACTTTATATTGTTTTAAACAAATTGCTAAATTCCAAATTTAAACTCTTTAAATACAGTTTAATCTGCCGAAAAAAGAATAAAACATTTTAACTTATAACGGTTTCCGCGTTTTTTTTTTGCCAATGGTGTTATTGCCTTTATTCGAGTGAGAAATTCAATCGAATTTTACTAAATATCTTGAATGTATTAAAATATTTAATTGTTGTACATACATATTAAATTATTTTAAAACAATTCTATTAATATCACAAGAAAACCGAAAAATAACCGAAACCGCGGTTTTTATAATTTTGAAAAACCGAAACCGCGGTTTTCAAATTATTCGGTTTTTAGCAAACTCTAGTGAAAGTGCGCTATAATTTTAAACCACTCGTTTGGAGCTAAGATAGCCTTAGTGACAATTTTTTTCTTCAAAGTCAGAGAAAGAAGGAAGTATCTGTATTTTTAAATTGCCAATCAAATTGTGTTTATAAACTCAAAAAATTATAATACCAAGTTACTGTTAGTAAATAAGTGCGCTATAATTCTGAGCAGTGCTTTATATTAATGCAAAAAAGAAATTTTTATAGCGGTAAATTTAAGAAAACTTCCTGATCAAAATTTAAAATTTTTTGTAATTTTCAAATTTTGCGAAGTTCGCGACTCCGATTTCAATTTGGATTTCATATTCGTAATGTACACCTAAAAATATATTAAACCTGATATGTCGCGATCATAATAATTGTATTTAATTTTTCTCATTTTTTTAATTAATTAAAAATAATAGAAAAAGTAGAACGTTGAAACTTCAATTGCGATCTGCGACCTCTAAACAAAACTTTTTTGAAGATTTTTTTTGGCGGACCATATTTATTTTCATAGTGGCATATTTAGGGTAGGGTTGTGGAACGCGAGAATTGCAGCATTTATTTTTTTTTTTTTATTATATATTTTTACATAGAAAATCACAACAATATACAATAACATAAATCATACAATAAAAAGAAAAAAAAAATCTTCATTTCTTAGCCTCAAAAGAAACTGTACAACTTGTGCATCAATTATAATAAAAAAATTCAATGTTAAAAATTTACCGTTATTTTTAGTGATATGTTTTATTAATGCATTCTAGATAAAATTAACTAATTGTAATAATTATTAATTGACTTGATGTCGTCATCAACAGTTCAAATCATCGGAAGATTTCTGCATAACAAACTTTATTTTGAAAATGGGTAAACAAACCTCCCTGGAAGTTCGTGAATTTGTGTTAAATAATAGAATAAAGAAACAAAAACATTACATGAAATTGGTTTAATGATTGGAGAAAGCCATAATAGCGTAAAATACATAATTGATAGGTAGTATCCGACCGCACAGTTCGCTCAAAAAGTGACATTTGGTCGATTTTCTGTTATTTGAAAGCATTGTGGAGAAATTTTTATACTTCTAAAATATTTGTTGAGTCGATTTAATTCGCTTTTGAGTGTCAAATTTAAGAAAAGCTCCGTGAATTTAGCCGTAAACTTAACTCTTCGGCCGCCGAACCTTTTTCGATTTGGCCGAACTTTTGGCGGCCGAACAGTGAATTTGTTGCTTAACTTCGGACTTTTCCTTAAGTTTAACCCTTAAAATGCATTCTAATCGGCCCGACAAACATCCTTCCATAAGCTACATTTATATATAATACTTCAACATACTAAATACCGACAAAATACATTTTCTGGCTGAACTATTCGGTCGGACACTATTGATAGGTATAAAGTTTTTAAATTTACAAAATCGTCCCAAATCTGGAAGACCAAACCAACTAAATGGGACTGAAATATGATCCATTGTAAGAAAAGTGAAACAAAATCCAACTGAAAGTGTTGTTAAAATATTCGAGAACAATATAAGAATGATCAAGTGCGCCCACGTTAGCGGCAGCACGATATATGTATAGAGCACTACATATATGGAATATATGGACGAGTTCCAAGACGAAAACCGTTTACATACAGTGATGTGCAATAAAATAGAGCCATTCAGGTTTTTTTTCTAATTTTATTCTCGTTGCCTTAATTTTTAAAGATCAAAATAGTGTATAGATTCGCCCCAAAATGCGAGGAGATAATTCAGAAAATTGTGTATAATTTTAACGTGATGTCTGTGTTTTTTGTCACTTGTTTTAAGTAGGCGTGACTTTTAATGAAAAATAAGCGATATCGACCTTCTATCAAATTACGTAGTAAAATTTTGCGAGTACTGATCAGTTCTGTAAAAACTTTATATTTTTGGAATTCCTATAAAATTTTCTTAAGCCTTGCATTATTGTTTTCTACAAATGGTCGCCAGACTTAAAATGACAGTGATTTAAACATGACCAAATTTTTCCTTGTTTTTAGCGATTTTAAAATAGAGTTAACAACACTGAAATTTAAACACGAAATGCTTTATAATATAACGTAAAAAGGGCCTGACTGATTTGTTATATCACGGTAAGTATAGAATAAGCCCATTCACTTTAAAGTTTCAGTGTTGTTAACTTTATTTTAAAATCGCTAAAAACAAAGAAAAATCTGGTCATGTTTAAGGCACTGCCATTTTAAGGCTGGAGACCATTTGTGGATAAAGATAATGCAAGATTTAAAGAAATTTTATAGAATTTCCAAAAATATACAGTTTGTATAGATCCGATCAGTGCTGGCTAAATTTTACTATGTAATTTGATAGAAGGTCGATATCGCTTATTTTTCATTAAAAGCCTCGCCTACTTAAAACAAGTAACAAAATAGAAAAACAGACGTCACGCAAAAATTCTACATAATTTTCTGAACTATCTCCTCGCATTTTTGGGCGAATCTATCGACTATTTTGGTCTTTAAAAATAAAGGCAACGAGAATAAATCTAGAAAAAAACTTGAATGGCTCTATTATATCGCACATCACTGTATATCGAAAATCCATCAAGAACAACATAGGAGTTTTTGCTTAAAAATATCAAAACAAACCAAATACATTCTGGAACAAAGTGGTATTTAGGGGCGAGAGTAAGTTTTAAATTTTTGGTAAGAAAAAACCAGTTAAAATTTGGAGATACAAAAATCCAGAATTTGCCCAGCAAAATGTTATATCCACAGTGAAGCAGGGTGTTGGTTCGCGCATGGTATGGGGGTGTATGGCGGACAGTGGTGTAGGTAAGTACTACCCCCCGAGTAAAAAAAGTTAGATGTTATAAAATACAAACGTATCTTTTTTTGGTATAGCCTAAACTACAATTTGATCCGAAAAGTGGTGGATCGTACTGTATTAATTTAGATACACCTTGGATCTAATATGATGAAATACGATCCGAAAAATGGGTTTATCTTACTATATATAATTAGATTTAGTACAATAAAGTTACATTTTATTTGATACCATTAGACAAAAATACTTCATTCAAAGTTCGCTCATATTGCATTAAATCGTCCATTCTATTGAAATTAGTTTTTGATTGTCATTACGTCACATCCAATTTTATATGATTAGATAAACCCATTTTCAGATCGTATTTCATCATATTAGATCCACGGTGCATATAAATGAATACAACATGATCCACCATTTTTCGGATCAAATTTTGTTTTGGCCAACATCAGAAAAAGATATGATTGCATGTTGTACCTCATTAATTTTTTTAATAGGGCCATGTGAAAATCGGAATATATATGAACATACATGATGATACATTGACTTGTATATAATCATGCATGGACATACGTGATCATATATGACTATGCATAGTTCAATGTATGACCATACATGATCTCATATATTTCCATATATCTTTGGATCCGAAATTTGAGGGTATACGGATGTATATGGCCATATATGAGCATATATGAGTATATATGACCCATATGTGATCATATATGGTCATATATGAACATGTATTGTCATATACCCTCAAATTTCGGATCCAAAAATATATGGAAATATATGAGATCATGTATGGTCATACACTGAACTATGCATCTTCATATATGATCACGTATGTCCATGCATGATCATATACAAGTCAATGTATGATCATGTATATTCATATATATTTCAATTTTCACATGGGTATGAATAAAACAGATTACTTCACAATTTTAAAAAATTATCCCAAACACACCGCAAAAATAGAAAGCAGAAAAAATACTAAATTCTTTAAAATTCTTTTGTTATTCTTACTGTACAATTTCTTTTGACGCTGTAAATATAAATTATTTTTTGTTTTTGTTGTAAATTTTTTGTTTGTAGGATTTTTGTCATCCCATGTAAATATCGAAATATATATGAGCAGACATGATCATACATTCACTTGTATATGATCATGCATGGCCATACGCGATCATATACGTCCATGCATAGTTCAATGTGTTACCATACATGATCTCATATATTTCCATATATCTTTGGATCCGAAATTTGAGGGTATATGGAGGTGTATGGCCATATATGATCATATATGAGCGTATATGAATCATATATAAGCATATATGGTCATATATGAACATGTACGGTCATATAACCTCAAATTTCGGATCCAAAGATATATGGAAATATATGAGTATAATCATGTCTGCTCATATATATTTCAATTTTCACATGGGCAGTTTTTTTTTTTATAAAATGAAAAAATATATTTTTCAAAAAACATTAACTGTTGAATTAAATCATAAAGGAAATTAGTAAAATAAGTATAGTTTCTTTTGACACTCACAGTATTTTTAAAGATGGGAAGCCGAAATTTCTTATTGCACAGTCTATTGGAAATACAAAGCTATGTTGTTTCTAAAAAGTTAATTTTTTGTGAGTATAAAAAAATTTACTAATTTACTTTAAATAGGTTTAAAAAAAAATTATCATTTCGCTTACTTACTTCCTCTATATAATAAAACACTAATAGAGTTCTCCGTTTTATCTAAAATTAAATACATGGAACAATTTTTACCTAAAAAGAGAAAAGAAAAATTTTGAATATTAACGCAAAACATTTTATATATGCATATTTATATGTATTTAAAACTTGTGCTATATAAAAAATAATAAATTCCGGGAAGGATTCATAAAAACTGCAACATAAACTGATTACAAATGTTTTAAAAGTTTAAAACAAAATAACATTTTAATTTTTCAAACTTTTATATATAAAAAAAAAAGTTATAAAGTGAAATGTAATGGAAATTAAACAAAAGCATTCAAAGATTTGTTTTTGTAAAATGTAAATGCATGCAAAATATATTTTTGTAGGTCAACAGCGGAAATATAGTATCACTACAACAAATGCATATTGAAGAAGGATTTATAATCTTTAAGAAAATATTTTTCTGTGTTAAAGAAAAAGCAAAGAATTCTACACAAAGCAAAATAAAGTGCTAACGGAATTTGAAATCAATTTTTGTTGCTACAAACCAAGAATTTCAAGGATTAAGCCGGACACACAATCAGGCGCGGATCCAGGATTCGCTCAAGGGGGGGGGGGGGGGGGGGGGGCTAAACATTTTTTATATCTTATATGGTAGTCATATCTATAGATATTTTATGAACTAGAAGTAGAGGTTTTAATACATGGTTCAGCATAAGTTTGCTAAGTTGTGCCAAAGAGTACCAAACAAGGGTTCGGAAAAATCTGTTTAACCCCATTTCGATAGATTTTGAACGTTCAGTTAGTTTCTTGGCAGTGAAAATCTGTTTCATTAGTGTTGTCCTCTGTCTTCGTTAACGATTTTATCAATATACAGTTGTGGCCAAGCATTTAAGTCAATTCAAGTTTTCTTCTATTTTTATTGTTGTTGCCTTTATTTTTAAAGATCAAAATAGTGGCTAAATTCGACACGAAAGGCAAGGAGATGGTTCAGAAAATTGTACGGAATTTTAACGTAATGTTTGTTTTTTCATTTTGTCACTTGTTTTAAGTGGGCGTGGCTTTTAACGAAAAATTAGCGATATCAACCTTTTATCAAATTACATAGTAAAATTTAGGCAGTACTGATCGGTTCTGTACAAACTGTATATTTTTGGAAATCCTATAAAATTTCCTTAAGTCTTGCATTATTTTTATCTACAAATAGTCGCCAGACTTAAAAGTGCAGCACTTTAAATATGACCAAATTTTTCTTTGTTTTTAGCGATTCACTAAAACATTATTAAATAGTTTCTTAACTTTAATTGGTTTTCTTGAATAGACATTTTTTATGCCACAGCTACTTAAAAAGAAATTATAGAATTTTCATATTTAGTGGCATATTAAATTAACATATAAAAAAAGCCAAAATAATTTGAAAAAGCATATGATGGATTATTTTGAAAACAAATAATATTTAAAAAATACAATTGAAATAATGGAATAGCAATTGAACTTTAAATGAAATTATTTTAAGTTAAAGAAACTCAAAATACTTAGGTCAATTGAAAATACGAAAATATTACCAATTTTTTAAATTTAATGCCTAGTTTTTTGGAGGTATTTGGAACTGAAATAATAATGTTGGAATGTTGTATTAGGCTGGTTTACACTATAAGATTTTCGGTACGATTTTACTTCAGTATACATGCAAAACTTATAGGCAAGGTTGCAAAATCTTTCCGAAAATCTTATAGTGTAAATCAGCCTATACAAATATTGCTTTATTTGAACAAAGATCATCATTTTGAAGAAACAAGTTTTTTCCGAAATATCTATAAGTATTTTTGTTGGTAAATTTGGTAATGGCTGATAAAATTTTTTTCCGTTTAACTAAACCAAATTCAACTGACATACGAAAACAATTTGGCCTAATTCAGTTTATTACATTTTAAATCATATTTTTTAATTTTAAATATTTTTCAGGGTTGGCAGGCAATACCGCTAAAATACCGTTATCGATTCAAAACCATTTCAACTGACTACCGTTACCCCTAAAATACCGTTACCGAAATGACTGAAATACCGTGATCCTTAAAATACCGTTACCGAAATAACTGAAATATCGCTAACCTTTAAATACCGTTACCGAAATAATCAAAAAACCGTTGTTACCGAAATAACTAAAAAACCGTTATCCTTAAAAACCGATACCGAAATAAATGAAATAGCGTTATCCTTAAAATACCGTTACCGAAATAACCTAAAATATCGTTACCCTAACGATAACCGCATTCGTTTCGGTTACCATCCATGATATTTTTTGTTTAAATTAGTTTCAAAAATCAATGCTTCAAATTTAAATAAAGTTTCCAACATTGCATTAATACTAGCTAAAACTTCTGTAAAAGAATTAAAAAAATCCCGGGAAATCCCGCACAAAATTCCCGGGATTGCGGGCTCCGAAAAAGGGCGGGATTCCCGGGACATAAACACTAGTTATTACCCGGTATGCGATTATATTATATTACGTATTATTTTAGCAAGGACATGTCGATTGAGGTAACTCCCTACAAACACTCATTAACCCTACAAACAGACAGTTTTGCTCGACGAGTTTTAATGAAATTTTTCATTAAACTAATGAAATTTTTCATTAAACTAATGAAATTTTCTTAACAAAATAAATAAAAAAATTCTTAAAATTGATGAAAAAGCTTCATATACTATATAAAATATTTTCATTGAGTGTATGAACTTTTCCTAAATAAAAGGAAATTTTCATATATTTAGTTAGAATATTGTTCTACCTCAAGTCCAAATTCTAATATGATATCGTCATATAAGATTTTATTTGTTGTTTCAAAAAGGTTGATAATTTTCATGATAAATAGACAATACAATTATTTCGTGGGCATCACCCCAACTCTTCAGTTGTCCGCAATAAGAAAATGATAGCTTGAGCATTACTTACGGATTATATGGCCATCCTAGGACCATTAAATTTGAAAAAATATATAAGAAGGTCTGTTAAGAGGTTTTAAAAGTAGTGCACATAAGTTTTAGAAAGAAGAAAATTGTAGTATTCACTTTAAAATAAAATGTAAGTTTTATAGTCAGAACTAAGCACGATTCTTTTCCTAAATATATCTTAAGTAATTTCGTTTGAAATCTATCTTTGTTCTGACAACAAAACTGGCTCTAAATACTAATTTTTCGGTAAAATGCTTCAAAACACTTGTTTAGTTGTAAAAAATAGTTAATAGTTTCATATTAATTCTGCAAAAAAAGCTCATTACAAAAAAATTTTGAGAATCATCTCTTGAAAAAATGTAGAATCTCTCAGGTTTACTGCACAAAAGAGATTCTTAAATCCAAAAATCTCAAAATTAAAAGTGTTTATTTAATGTCAAATTCTAAAATATATGTTTACTAAATTATTCATGTTTTCCATTATAGCATTATTTGAAAAAAAAAAATTTTTTTTTGGTCCCCAAGGGGGGGGGCTTTAGCCCCCATAGCCCCCCCCCTTGTATCCGCGCCTGTACACAATGCTGGAGTCTCCACTCTGCAGAGTGGATATTGTTCCTTTCTTTTTCTCACTATTTATTGTGAATCTGTCTTTATTATTAGTTTTTTACTTGAAACAAATTTAAGTGAGTAAAAACATATTTTCACTTGGAAGTTCTGAAAAAAAATATTTCCTCATTTATTTGAGAATTTTCAATTCAATAAAATAATATTTGTACTTGAAGTTTTTAAGTATAAGTACAACGTATTTGTACTTGAAGTTTTCAATTATAGTTTTAAAATACACTCAACATTCTATAAGTGTCACCTTTAGGAATAAATTTTTTTCAAAAAAGAAAATAATATATAAAATACCCAGTCGCTTCAAAAATTTTGGAATTGCAATATTTGTCATTAGATTTTTGTGAAGATTAACAAAACTTTAAAATAAATTTTCCGACGATTTTGAAGTGTGACAATTATAGAACTTTTAGTGTATTTGTATTTGAATAATTTAATTAGAAGCATTTAAGTATATTTTACTTGCTAGACTTTTTTTGAGATATTAATACTTGACATATTTTTTCGAAATGAAATATCTGAAACCATATTTTTGCAACTATTTTGAAGTACAGAAATTTACAACTACTTCAGAATATTTTATAAGACATAAGATTTTATGTTACTTAGCGTCTTGACGAGACATTGATTTGTTTGCCCAAAAACTAATCGTCAGCAGAATAACGTGAAAAAATTTGTCCATTTGTTTTGAGTGGAGAATACGTAATGGCAGACAATTCATAATTTTTTGTTTTTTGTTGGAGTAGGTCACAAAGGAAACTATTTATTTTCATGTTTTCAATTTTTCACAAATTTTTTTCCAATAATAAAATGTAAATTGCATTAAATTCAATAATAATACAAATTATTTACTTTTTTTAACATTTAATTCATTTTCTTTCATTTAGTGTGTTTTTTAATCACCTGGATTTAGAATTTTTCATACAAAAAATGGATTTTAAATCCAAAAAAAAAACTGGATTTAATAAATCCACAATAAAAGCACAAATATATGAAACAGCCTATTAATTTAATGTCAGAAAAAAATACGAATGAAAATTAAAAGACAAACAAAAAAATTGAAAAACTAACAAATAAAAGTTTTTTCTTAAATTTTTTTATGAAATATGTTTAGAAAAAAAACTACACCTCACCAAATACATATTTTCCATCTTGGACATGGAGAAATAGCTGAAATAGAAATGGCAATTTTTCACTCTACTGTAAGTAATTTAATTAAATCCAATTAGTGAATATTAAATATTGCAATGGAATTTTTCAATTGTGTAAAAATATAAATTGAAGTGATAAAACTGAAAAGGCAGACTGTTTATCGCTGTTTTATGTAAAATATTATTATAAATTAAAAGTTAAAGTAGAATCCTTCATCATCGAATTCGGTATTAAAAATTAGGGTGAAAGAAGTGTCGGACAGAAAATTTTTTTAAAATAGGAAGAATCTAACCCCATCTGTTGAGCACTTTTAGAAATACTTTTTGGATTTATTAAACCCAAGTAAAAAAAATTGATATGGAGCCATATGAAGTTATATTTAATTATATATAATCTTTTATGTAATTAGATATAATTATATCCGAAAAATGAGAACGTCTTATTGTATCATATTGTATCAAATTGTATACAATTGTATACAATTTGGTACAATTTGATACAATTTTATGCAATTCGATACAATTGTATCCGAATTTTGTCCTCATCCAATTACATCAAATTATATCTTTTTGTATAAAATTATATAAAATGTTATAAAAGTGGACATAGTTTGATACAATTATATCTAAATATTAACCTTATACTTTTTATCATATTATATAGGACCATATCTAACAATATACAAAAATTATTTTTTTAAATAAAAAAAAATGTTCAATTACTTGTAATTGTAATTGTTCTTTTCTGAATTGCAATTACAATTAATTGTAGTTGAGTTTTTTTTCAATTACAATTACATGTAATTGAGTAATTGCATGTGTAATTAATTACAAAATGTAATAGCAAATTGAAAGAAAATAACTCAATTAGGCTAACATCAATCAAATTCTAACAATGCTATTTCTATCTTCTGTTATTTCTGTTTTTGCTGTTATTTTGTTTTAGTTTTTGCTGATTCCTATGGAATTCAACTCTGATCGACAACTTATAAAGCACAGAGAACGACAACGAAAATATTTCCTAGATAGTAGTTCGCGATTTAAACTGTTAAGCGAACTGTTCTAGAAAAAGTGGAAGTCATGGATGTTTTATATTTAGCCCTTCTTTCAGAATATATTAAGTAGATTTTGTCATTTGTACAACCAAAGATGAACTTTGTCGGACGGTGTTTTAATAGAAATCGAGTTTTTCAAGTACAACATATGTCGGATTTATTTATTTTCTATTGAGCGGGAATTCCCGGGATCCCGGGAAATTCCGAAAAAAATTCCGCTGTCCCGGGAAAAGAAAAACCCTATATACAACCAAGATATAATATAAAAAATCAGTCAAGTGTAAGTTATAGAATAGAGAATTTCGTATTAGAGCTTCAGTGTTGTTAATGTTACGGGTGCGTAAGCCATTTTTGACTCATGCTCCTAAACAAAAACAAATTACTCACGCACGAGCATTTCGTTTCTTACTCAGCACACATGAGTATATTAAAAACTTACAATCAGAAAATTCTCACGCAAAACAGTAAAAATTACTAAAAACATATGATGCAAAAAATAAACTCACACACGAATCATGCACGGATTATTCTTACTCACGCTCACGCACGAATCACTTAAGTATAGTAATTATTACTCACGATCACGTGTGAATAACGTGACTCACGAACATTTCGTGTCACGCGCCAATCCCTAGTAATTACTAAATCTCAAACTAGTTCAAAATCATTGATAACATGGAACCAAATATAATATAATGCGGTTTTATATGGACCTTATATATTTTTATATAAAATCACTTTGAAAAAATTGCCTATGTGGGATGATATATAATTATAGATGATTTTATAAAGAACGTTATAAGTTATATATGGGTTCATATTCGTCAATATAGAATCATAACTAACACAAATTATAAAATATTTTTTATATGGATCCATATAGTTTTATATTATTATGTATAGTATCATACTAAATTATATATAAACGTATATGTAATTATATCTTTTATATGTTACTTTATGTACTTACATATAGCACATACATATATATGTAGGCCAGTATGTAATAATATAAAATCACATATGTCTCCATATTAAAACCTTTGAGGAAAAAATATCTA
Source organism: Leucophora obtusa (assembly GCA_949987735.1). Taxonomy (NCBI): domain Eukaryota; kingdom Metazoa; phylum Arthropoda; class Insecta; order Diptera; family Anthomyiidae; genus Leucophora; species Leucophora obtusa. Next base: position 52,930,266 of record OX465295.1, read on the forward strand.
ATATATGACTATATAAAAGTATAAATGCTTGAATTTAAAATCATATGTGGCCATATGTAACTATAAGTTACTATATGCAATTAGATAAAATAATATGTGATTATATCAAAACTTTTTTACTCGGGAACCCAAGTGATTAGAAAAAACGGCTATTTTCTTTATTTTTTAGTAATGCCACTAAGTAATAATTAGATCTGGCATCGTGGTTGTTGTTGCAAATAGTTGTGAGAACAATTGTGCTGACAACGTTGTCTGAACAAGAACAAAACATGAACAAGAGTGGTCCACACGAGACAAATTCATGAGCGAACAAGAAATTGTTCGTTGGTTGAACAAATCGATGCTTCGTCAAGAAAAATGATTTGAATTAATTTTTTATTTTTTGGAAAAAATTTAATAAAATATTATTATTTGAAAAGAAAAAATCATACACTAACTACGTGGTTTACTATTTATATTTTGAGCCTACAAATGAAAGAACAGAAATTTTTAATGAAAATGTCTTTATTGAAACTACTTGCCATAGCATTTTTTCCATTCCGCGTGAGACACCTCCAAAACACGGATGTTGAATGCACTACGGCATCTTCTGCTGGCAAAAATCATTGTCCACGTAGTTTATTTTTGATGAACGGGAATAAGAAATAGTCAAGCCAAGCTTTGGCTTGTACAGTGTTTTTTCTCATTAAAAAGCAATGATAAGTCAACACACGAAATTGCTTTGAATCGATTGTTTTCAAAATCGCAAAAGTAGCGTCACTAAAATAGCTGTAACTTGAAGATGGCGCTATTTCTTTCCCTTCCGATTTTTAAAAATGCCCCATATCTCGAAAACTAAGATATAGAGCAAAATTGACGAAAATTTCGACTACCCTTAACCAAGTAATACCCCCGTCAAAAGGTTATCTCTATCCAAAAACTAACCTCGGTTGGGCTTTGGACCTTTTAATAAAAAACTGTACACTTTAATGCTCCATCTCGAAAACTAAGCGAGATAGAACAAAACGGACAAAATTGTTTCTCCTTTGGAGTATCCTTACATACACACAGAGAAAAAATTTGCCATTTTCCAACTGAAATTCGGTTACATATACTAAAATAGGTTGGTACAACTAAATATTGGTTATTACCACAAAATTTGGTTTATACAACTGAATGTTAGTAGCAATACCCAAAATATTTAGGAATCGTATTGGAATTTATGAGTTGAAACAACCAAAATAAGCTTAGCAATTCGGTTGGCAACTTTTTTTCTGTGTGTAGCCTTAGATGATATGGACCAGGGGACCGGGGACGGTGCCTAGATCACATAATTTGAACAAATTTTATGCTCAGCATACTTACCAAAGCAGCGACTTTCATGCAAATGCATGTTTGTAGTCATTAGGGCGGGTCGATTTAAAAATCGCCCAAGTGATAAGGAAAATCGTATTCTAGGGATCAAAATAAAAAACTTTGCCCGAGGAACCATACCTCTAAAACGAATTCTGTGACATTTGGCACTCTGATTCACATGGGCCCAAAGACAAAGGCAATTGATTTTAGAAATTGAAATTTCGGATCCAGACCAGAGAAACAAGCCGATCAAAATAATCGGCGGCGGCGGCGCAAGCAAAAAATCGGCGGCGGCGGCGGCGATTAAGGTTGAGCCGGAAAAAATCGGCGGCGGCGGCGCAACCAAATAATCGGCGGCGGCGGCGGCTTGATCGGCTTGATAGAACATTATACACGTAATTTAAAGATGTTTAAGGTTTTTTCCAAAATATAGCAGTAGAAAATTGTACAAAAAATTTGGAATTATCAAATAAAAATAATTTTAAGTTAAATTCATCGATAAAAATTACAAATTTAGGATTTTTAGTTTTTGAACGGACCTAGAAGGTGAGATAGTTGGGCTTTCCAAATATATACATATGTTTATATATTCAACAAAATAGTGTGGAAATATTTTCAAATAAAACTGATTTTCTTAATTTTTTCTTATTTTGTTTAATTTTGACGGCTTTTAATTACAATATTTTGTTAAAAAATTTGTTATTCTTAATTCAGAGTAAAATGAAGTTCTACTTTAATCGCTTTAAAATTGTCAAAGTTATACATTTATTTATAAACATGGAATCTCTGCATTTATAAGAAAATTGAAAAAGTTAACCTTAATGAGTATGCAAACAAGAACATCGAGATGTCTTATAATATCTGAAATTAAATGTTTAGAAAAATTACGATAACTTTTTCAATTTTAAATTAATTTAAACAAAAGAATCTAAAAACTAAACCCACTTTCAGAATAAATAGTAAAGAATTTTTTAATACTGTAAACAAGCCGTCAATATTTTTAAAAAAAAAACTTTCAACATATTTCAGTTACAAATAAATAATTCTATATACATATACAATTTGGAAAGCTAATTTTTTTGTCATTCCAAAAACGTTCCAAGATTCAAAATCGGTTGAAAAATTGCTGAATTTAAAATTGTTAAGTGCTTGAAGTCGCTCAAAAACAGAGTTTTGACACTATAACCCCTGTTCTGAATTCCGAAACTTTTTAATTAGAGTAGTTTTGTGTTTCGAACAAATTTTAGCATACTGAAAAATTTTAAAATAAATTTTAACATATCAATTTTTGCAACAAAATATTCCTTTTACTTTCACCAAGCTTTTTCAACACGAAATAAAACGAAGAAAATAATTCGGATGTGGATCACAGAAGAGCAAAAAAATTCGGAATGTTTCACTTTAGAATTTTTTTATGTGGATTCGGAACTTAGAAATAAAGAGACTCTATTTTCACTCAAAATTAGATGTGGTTTTAGAATAAACTACAAAAAAATATGGTTCGAAAAAAATTATGCTCGAAAAGATGTCAAACTTAGAAAAGTAAAAACATTCAGATATTCACCCCTGTTCTGAGTCCCGAAACTTTTTAATTAGAGTTGATTTGTAAAATCACACGGAATTAAAAATTTCGAAAATTTGCTCTTCCTACCAAATTTTAATATTCATAGACTAATTTTAAAATAAATTTTTATATAATAATTGTTGTTAAAAAATATATATTCGTTTCACTATCATCAAGCTTTTTCTACACAAAATAAAACGAAAAAAATAACTCGGATGTGGATCACGGAACAGCAAAAAAATCCGGAATGTTTCACTTTAGAATTTTTTTGTGAATTCGGAACTCAGAATAGCGTCGATTATTGTAAATATCTCCCCAATTTTATAAGTCGGCCGAGAGATAACTTACTTAACATTTTTTTCGTCCGCAATGTCTTAAAAATGTGTCTTTTGATAATAATTTTAGGTGTACTGAAATTTCTGAAAAATGTGATGTGATCTACTTAACGAAACCTACGACCATAGATTCGAATGAATTAATTCTTTAATTCAGTTTTGGATTTTTAATTAAAATTTACTAATATATCATTCGTTTATACCATTCCTTATGAATTCATTCACTGGCATCATTCTTTTAATTTTTATGCATAGTGAATGAATTCTTTAATGAATTCATTATTTTTATAATTATCTTTCACGTTTTATTCGGTTTTTAAAATATTAAAACAAATGTTTGCGTCTTTAAATTTTGGTTAATTACCTTCATTATTTTTATTATTTGATATCAATATTAAATCCCTAAAATAAGCCACATTTTTTATTTAATTTGTAATTATAAACTAAAGTGTTGTCAGAATCATTTGTATATTCATACCTTAGTCTTTTACGGATTGAATAAAATTACTTGATTGATAAGCTATTTTGTAAAAGATTAGAATTAATGAAAAAAAAAATAGGAAAATTCTGTGATACTAGTCGTTAGGTTAAACTGTGATTTATTTATTTTGTAATTATTTATTTAAAGTTTTTATTAAATTGCGTGTTGTGATGTCCAATTTTTATTAAATTTTAAATAAAATACTTGACAATGTAAATAAGTAAAATCAAATTAATAAAATTCGCACTCCAGAAGAAGTTGAAATACCGTCATGATTTTTATTTTATGATTTTTATTTCATTTTAACATTTAATTGACCATAATTAGCCCGTGGATAGAAAATTCTATAAATAAAGTTTTGGTCACAAAATAAACTCGAAGAAATTAATTATTTAAATTGATTGTAATTCTATAAGGAATGTATTCAACATAAGAATGCATTCTATTTAATATTAAACTTTGGAAATGAAACATATGAATTAATTATAAAGGAATGGTTTGATGGAATGAACCGAATTCAGCTGTAGAAAGCTGAATTCGGTTTTGTGCGAATTAAGCTATTGCATATCCTAATTTCAGCGAAATATGTCAGAAGTTTTCAAGCAAAACTTCCAACTTAAGAAATATTTATGACAAAAATCCTTCTTAGCTCTGACTATAAAACTGGTTCTTTTATTTCTTTTGAACTAAAAAAAATACTCTTGATGGTTCAGAATGATGAAGTAGAAAATTTGTTTTAAAAATGACATTTGTTTTTAATTTTTTTATTTTGGAAAATTGATACTTCCAGCCGAAATGAGCCGAAAAAAATCGGCGGCGGCGGCTGAGGCAAAAATGACCGGCGGCGGCGGCTTAAACGGCTCACGGCGGCTGGCTTGTTTCTCTGATCCAGACATTAGTTGACTTTCAACCAGACTGGTGCAGGGTATCATATAGTCGGCATGCCCGACTTTAACTATCTTATCCGTTTAGTAATTATTACATGAACATAAAAACAAATCTGAATATTAGATATACTTAATTAAATGAATAAAAAAGTATAAAACAAAATAAATAAAAAAAAAACTATATGCATCTACAAGAGTACTTTTAATTACAGAAGACAGGATGTGCGGATCAGTAAAGAATTGGTTCATCTGCTTGAAAAAAAAAAAGATGAAAAATAACGAAAAATTAAAAATAACATAGAAATTCTGAACATTACAGCAACATGAATGAGTACAGAGCAAACAATAAACTTTTTAAACAAAACATGAACATGAGGAAAAGCATTTTTGAAAAAGGAATATAATTATAGTTTGAGAAATTAATTGAGGCTGAGGAGTGGGATTTTGTGAAAAGATGACATATTTTATTAGAGCATAATTAAAATATTAACAACATTCAAGTTCAGTTCATTTTAGTTTTGTGAAAGAAAACACAAGATAACAACCGGAAATGGTTACTTTTAATTTTAAAATATATAGAGAGAAGGAGAACAAAAGTAAAAAAGAAAAAACTAGGTTATTGCACTACTCATTATATATGAGCCAACCGCCTTTCTCCACCCTAAAAATAAAATAGCTTCAAATAATGAAATACTTTACAAGAGAATTGGGGACAATGAGAAAATCTGATTCATAAAATTAATCTCAAGTCAAGTATGAGTTTTGTAACATAAAATTTTTGCCTATTAATCATAAATTAATGTTGTAATATCATTAAGGAGAAAAGTTTTTGCATTCATCTTTTTTATTTTCTAGACAAATTGACGTCTATATTTTATGGTGTTGGTCAGTCATTTACAATAAAGTTTTTGTTGATGAAAGAACTTGAATATAAATTACAATAACATTATTATTATGATTTTTATAATCAAACAATATGATTTAATGAACCATAAACAAAGTTAATTTAGGTACACTAACAGAAAAATTCGGTAACATTTTTTGTCAAAGCTACTGAATATTAGTTAAAAGTGTTACTGCTGATATCACGGTACCGTACACTAATAGAAAAAAGCCTGTAGAAATTTTAGTTTAAACTACTAAAAATGAGTTAAAAGTGACCTTGCAGACAAAAACTGCTTAAATTAGCAGATTATTTTTGATAAGTTTTAGTAAGATTTGGAGGGACCGAAAATAACAATTATCTTTGAATTTTTAAACAAAAAAAGCATAACGAACCAAATTTTGGAGAACAGCTTTAAGTATAAGTGTATTTTTTAACAAAAATAAAAGCTACTTACTTTTATTTTTTCGAGCAAATATAAAAGTTATTTTATGATTTTTATTTTTTCAAACAGAAATAAGTTATTTTTTGCGATATTTAGTTAGAATATTGTTCTACCTCAAGTCCAAATTCTAATATGATATCGTCATATTGGATTTTATTTGTTGCTTCAAAAACGTTGACCATTTTCATGATAGAAAATACAATTGTTTCGTGGGCATCACTCCAACTCATTAGTTGTCCGCAATAAGGAAATGGTGATTGAAATACACAAACCGAGACATTCAACGGGACGAGAATTTTGTACTTTTGTACATGATCTGTCTGATTTGGTAAAACCAGTCATAAATCAACACTTTTTGAAAAGCAACATTTTACATAAAAGTACCCTTTGGGTACTATTCAACCTTTAGAGTTTGGACTTGAGTTGGAACAATATTCTAACTAGGGATGCCAATCGGGATTCATATTTGAAAATCCCGAAATTCGGAATTTTCGGGACTACGGGATTTTTCGGGTTCCGGGATTTAAATTTTCCTTTATTTATAAAAATTATGTAACTAATTTTTTTTTATAGAATAAAGCGTTTTATAGTTATTTAATAGTTGTTTATTAATAATGTGGTATATTTTATGGCAAAGAATGGGCTTAGAGTGCAATGCCAACGTTAGCAACCAGTGGTTATCCTAGTCAAAAATTGCAGCGGTACAAAAATCAGTTCACTGGTACAGCAATGATTTTATAAAAATGATGACGCTTTGTTGAAAAAAGTTTGTAAGAGAGAAAGTTCCGAGTTCACATCCGGTTGCAATTAAAAAAAAATTTTTTTAATCTTTTTTTTTTGTTTTAGTAGATTAAATTTTTTTTTGTTGAAAAGCTCCTTTTAGGCAAACTTTCTTTTTGCTCTCCCAACGCTGGCATATTAGTCCCAGAAAATTGTTTGCCAGTACTAGCATTTTAGCACAGCCAGTAGTTGTCGCTCAAATTTCGGATCCAAAGGTATATGGAAATATATGAGATCATGTATGGTCATACACTGAACTATGCATGTACGTATATGACTATGTATGCCCATGCATGATCACATACGCGCCAATGTATGATAATGTATGCTCATATATATTTCGATTTTCACATGGGTATTTAAATATGCGCATTTTTAACTTAATTTTTATATGACGACCGAAAAATACAACTTTCTTAAGTTTCTGCAGTTTAGAAATATTTAAAAATATGTTTCCGGATTTTTAAATTTAAAGGAGTTGCATAAAATTGTATTTTTATTCAAATACAAAAGTGTAATTTTGGCCAAAGTTCGGATTCGGATCGTCCCTAAAAAATTGAGTTCGGTCGGACTCTATAAATTACCTACTTATGCAATGTTGGTAGAAATTAATGTATGCACTAATAGCATGCAAATAAAACAAACCATACACAAATATTACGGCTAAAGCCAAAATGAGTTGAAAGTACAGAACATTTTAATTTTAATAATATTATATAAATAAAAAAAATCAATGATGAAACTGTTTACTTTAGAGCTTTCTGGATTCATAAAATGTAAATTGTCATAGTTTTTGTTAAAACACCCAACACAATGTGTGTGAAGTTAAATTCCAAAGTTAAATTCCATTTAACATAACACTGTTATTTTAACAGTTTTTGTTTCTCACTCTCATTTTAATGTTTTTTGTTGCATGTTTTTCAGCGTTACATTCCACAGTTAAATTCCATTAGCTGAACACCGGAAACAGTAACAGAATTTGCTAAATATATATCAAATGTAATATTTAGGAATATTTTTGTTTTTTTTTTCATTTCTAAATTATAGCTTTAATAAAAAAATGTAAATATATTTATATATACATATATATTTATAATTTTTTTTGTTTAACCAGAAAACATGTAAAAAATTATTTGATCTAAAATATTGTTTAACCAACGGTTTAACCCTTAAATGCATGATGTAGCCATTTGGCAACATACCAGTTTTTTAATAAAAAAAACACTTGATGCACAAAAACTGCAATTTTGGGCATTAGGGGCCCCTTCTGAAAATTTAGCGCAGAATTTTTAAAAATTAAATGACCACTGCGGCCATGTTTGACGAAAAGACGAAAGCACACCTAATACATTTTAAATCCACTGAAATTTAGCTTCCGTGGACATACTCCATATGACCGTACCTATCTCTGGAGCGCAGTAAGAAATTATTAAAATTTACCATATTTTGTAAATTTTTTCTGGGCATATTAAAACTTAAATTACCACTGCGGCCATGTTTGACGAAAAGACGAAACCACACCTAATACAGGTTAAATCTGCTGAAATTTAGCTTCCGTGGACATATTCCATGTGGCCGAAGCTATCTCTGGAGCGCAGTAAGAAATTATTAAAATTTACCATATTTTGTAAATTTTTTTCTGGGCATACAAAACTTAAATTACCGCTGCGGCCATGTTTGACGAAAAGACGAAACCACACCTAATACAGGTTAAATCTTCTGAAATTTAGCTTCCCTGGACATATTCCATGTGGCCGTAGCTATCTCTGGAGCGCAGTAAGAAATTATTAAAATTTACCATATTTTGTACACTGCGGCCATGTTTGACGAAAAGACGAAACCACACCTCATACATTTTAAATCTATTGAAATTTAGCTTGCGTGGACATACTCCATGTGGCCGTAGCTATCTCTAGAGCGCAGTAAGAAATTATCATATTTTGTAAATTTTTTCTGGGCATATTAAAACATAAATTACCACTGCGGCCATGTTTGACGAAAAGACGAAACCACACCTAATACAGGTTACATCTACTGAAATGTAGCTTCCGTGGACATACCCCATATGGCCGTACCTATCTCTGGAGCGCAGTAAGAAATTATTAAAATTTACCATATTTTGTAAATTTTTTCTGGGCATATTAAAACTTAAATTACCACTGCGGCCATGTTTGACGAAAAGACGAAACCACACCTAATACAGGTTAAATCTGCTGAAATTTAGCTTCCGTGGACATACTCCATGTGACCGTAGCTATCTCTGGAGCGCAGTAAGAAATTATTAAAATTTACCATATTTTGTAAATTTTTTTCTGGGCATACAAAACTTAAATTACCGCTGCGGCCATGTTTGACGAAAAGACGAAACCACACCTAATACATTTTAAATCCACTGAAATTTAGCTTCCGTGGACATACTCCATGTGGCCGTAGCTATCTCTGGAGCGCAGTAAGAAATTATTAAAATTTACCATATTTTGTAAATTTTTTCTGGGCATATTAAAACTTAAATTACCACTGCGGCCATGTTTGACGAAAAGACGAAACCACACCTAATACAGGTTAAATCTGCTGAAATTTAGCTTCCGTGGACATATTCCATGTGGCCGAAGCTATCTCTGGAGCGCAGTAAGAAATTATTAAAATTTACCATATTTTGTAAATTTTTTTCTGGGCATACAAAACTTAAATTACCGCTGCGGCCATGTTTGACGAAAAGACGAAACCACACCTAATACAGGTTAAATCTTCTGAAATTTAGCTTCCCTGGACATATTCCATGTGGCCGTAGCTATCTCTGGAGCGCAGTAAGAAATTATTAAAATTTACCATATTTTGTACACTGCGGCCATGTTTGACGAAAAGACGAAACCACACCTCATACATTTTAAATCTATTGAAATTTAGCTTGCGTGGACATACTCCATGTGGCCGTAGCTATCTCTAGAGCGCAGTAAGAAATTATCATATTTTGTAAATTTTTTCTGGGCATATTAAAACATAAATTACCACTGCGGCCATGTTTGACGAAAAGACGAAACCACACCTAATACAGGTTACATCTACTGAAATGTAGCTTCCGTGGACATACCCCATATGGCCGTACCTATCTCTGGAGCGCAGTAAGAAATTATTAAAATTTACCATATTTTGTAAATTTTTTCTGGGCATATTAAAACTTAAATTACCACTGCGGCCATGTTTGACGAAAAGACGAAACCACACCTAATACATTTTAAATCCACTGAAATTTAGCTTCCGTGGACATACTCCATGTGGCCGTAGCTATCTCTGGAGCGCAGTAAGAAATTATTAAAATTTACCATATTTTGTAAATTTTTTCTGGGCATATTAAAACTTAAATTATCACTGCGGCCATTTTTGACGAAAAGACGAAACCACACCTAATACATTTTAAATCCACTGAAATTTAGCTTCCGTGGACATACTCCATATGACTGTACCTATCTCTGGAGCGCAGTAAGAAATTATTAAAATTTACCATATGTTGTAAAATTTTTCTGGGCATATTAAAACATAAATTACCACTGCGGCCATCTTTGACGAAAAGACGAAACCACACCTAATACATTTTAAATCCACTGAAATTTAGCTTCCGTGGACATACTCCATATGACCGTAGCTATCTCTGGAGCGCAGTAAGAAATTATTAAAATTTACCATATTTTGTAAATTTTTTCTGGGCATATTAAAACTTAAATTACCACTGCGGCCATTTTTGACGAAAAGACGAAACCACACCTAATACATTTTAAATCCACTGAAATTTAGCTTCCGTGGACATACTCCATATGACTGTACCTATCTCTGGAGCGCAGTAAGAAATTATTAAAATTTACCATATGTTGTAAAATTTTTCTGGGCATATTAAAACATAAATTACCAGTGCGGCCATGTTTGACGAAAAGACGAAACCACACCTAATACATTTTAAATCCACTGAAATTTAGCTTCCGTGGACATACTCCATATGACTGTACCTATCTCTGGAGCGCAGTAAGAAATTATTAAAATTTACCATATGTTGTAAAATTTTTCTGGGCATATTAAAACATAAATTACCACTGCGGCCATGTTTGACGAAAAGACGAAACCACACCTAATACATTTTAAATCCACTGAAATTTAGCTTCCGTGGACATACTCCATATGACCGTAGCTATCTCTGGAGCGCAGTAAGAAATTATTAAAATTTACCATATTTTGTAAATTTTTTCTGGGCATATTAAAACTTAAATTACCACTGCGGCCATTTTTGACGAAAAGACGAAACCACACCTAATACATTTTAAATCCACTGAAATTTAGCTTCCGTGGACATACTCCATATGACTGTACCTATCTCTGGAGCGCAGTAAGAAATTATTAAAATTTACCATATGTTGTAAAATTTTTCTGGGCATATTAAAACATAAATTACCAGTGCGGCCATGTTTGACGAAAAGACGAAACCACACCTAATACATTTTAAATCCACTGAAATTTAGCTTCCGTGGACATACTCCATATGACTGTACCTATCTCTGGAGCGCAGTAAGAAATTATTAAAATTTACCATATGTTGTAAAATTTTTCTGGGCATATTAAAACATAAATTACCACTGCGGCCATCTTTGACGAAAAGACGAAACCACACCTAATAGATTTTAAATCCACTGAAATTTAGCTTCCGTGGACATACTCCATGTGGCCGTAGCTATCTCTGGAGCGCAGTAAGAAATTATTAAAATTTACCATATTTTGTAAATTTTTTCAGGGCATATTAAAACTTAAATTACCACTGCGGCCATGTTTGACGAAAAGACGAAACCACACCTAATACAGGTTAAATCCACTGAAATTTACCTTCCGTGGACATACTCCATGTGGCCATAGCTATCTCTGGAGCGCAGTAAGAAATTATTAAAATTTACCATATTTTGTAAATTTTTTCAGGGCATATTAAAACTTAAATTACCACTGCGGCCATGTTTGACAAAAAGACGAAACCACACCTAATACATTTTAAATCCACTGAAATTTAGCTTCCGTGGACATACTCCATGTGGCCGTAGCTATCTCTGGACCGCAGTAAGAAATTATTAAAATTTACCATATGTTGTAAAATTTTTCTTGGCATATTAAAACATAAATTACCACTGCGGCCATGTTTGACGAAAAGACGAAACCACACCTAATACATTTTAAATCCACTGAAATTTAGCTTCCGTGGACATACTTCATATGACTGTACCTATCTCTGGAGCGCAGTAAGAAATTATTAAAATTTACCATATGTTGTAAAATTTTTCTGGGCATATTAAAACATAAATTACCACTGCGGCCATGTTTGACGAAAAGACGAAACCACACCTAATACATTTTAAATCCACTGAAATTTAGCTTCCGTGGACATACTCCATATGACCGTAGCTATCTCTGGAGCGCAGTAAGAAATTATTAAAATTTACCATATTTTGTAAATTTTTTCTGGGCATATTAAAACTTAAATTACCACTGCGGCCATTTTTGACGAAAAGACGAAACCACACCTAATACATTTTAAATCCACTGAAATTTAGCTTCCGTAGACATACTCCATATGACTGTACCTATCTCTGGAGCGCAGTAAGAAATTATTAAAATTTACCATATGTTGTAAAATTTTTCTGGGCATATTAAAACATAAATTACCACTGCGGCCATGTTTGACGAAAAGACGAAACCACACCTAATACATTTTAAATCCACTGAAATTTAGCTTCCGTGGACATACTCCATGTGACCGTAGCTATCTCTGGAGCGCAGTAAGAAATTATTAAAATTTACCATATTTTGTAAATTTTTTCAGGGCATATTAAAACTTAAATTACCACTGCGGCCATGTTTGACGAAAAGACGAAACCACACCTAATACAGGTTAAATCCACTGAAATTTACCTTCCGTGGACATACTCCATGTGGCCGTAGCTATCTCTGGAGCGCAGTAAGAAATTATTAAAATTTACCATATTTTGTAAATTTTTTCAGGGCATATTAAAACTTAAATTACCACTGCGGCCATGTTTGACGAAAAGACGAAACCACACCTAATACATTTTAAATCCACTGAAATTTAGCTTCCGTGCACATACTCCATGTGGCCGTAGCTATCTCTGGACCGCAGTAAGAAATTATTAAAATTTACCATATTTTGTAAATTTTTTCTGGGCATATTAAAACTTAAATTACCACTGCGGCCATGTTTGACGAAAAGACGAAACCACACCTAATACATTTTAAATCCACTGAAATTTAGCTTCCGCGGACATACTCCATGTGGCCGTAGCTATCTCTGGAGCGCAGTAAGAAATTATTAAAATTTACCATATGTTGTAAAATTTTTCTGGGCATATTAAAACATAAATTACCACTGCGGCCATGTTTGACGAAAAGACGAAACCACACCTAATACATTTTAAATCCACTGAAACTTGGCTTCCGTGGACATACTTCATATGACCGTACCTATCTCTGGAGCGCAGTAAGAAATTATTAAAATTTAGCATATGTTGTAAAATTTTTGTGGGCATATTAAAACATAAATTACCACTGCGGCCATGTTTGACGAAAAGACGAAACCACACCTAATACATTTTAAATCCACTGAAATTTAGCTTCCGTGGACATACTCCATGTGACCGTAGCTATCTCTGGAGCGCAGTAAGAAATTATTAAAATTTACCATATTTTGTAAATTTTTTCAGGGCATATTAAAACTTAAATTACCACTGCGGCCATGTTTGACGAAAAGACGAAACCACACCTAATACAGGTTAAATCCACTGAAATTTACCTTCCGTGGACATACTCCATGTGGCCGTAGCTATCTCTGGAGCGCAGTAAGAAATTATTAAAATTTACCATATTTTGTAAATTTTTTCAGGGCATATTAAAACTTAAATTACCACTGCGGCCATGTTTGACGAAAAGACGAAACCACACCTAATACATTTTAAATCCACTGAAATTTAGCTTCCGTGCACATACTCCATGTGGCCGTAGCTATCTCTGGACCGCAGTAAGAAATTATTAAAATTTACCATATTTTGTAAATTTTTTCTGGGCATATTAAAACTTAAATTACCACTGCGGCCATGTTTGACGAAAAGACGAAACCACACCTAATACATTTTAAATCCACTGAAATTTAGCTTCCGCGGACATACTCCATGTGGCCGTAGCTATCTCTGGAGCGCAGTAAGAAATTATTAAAATTTACCATATGTTGTAAAATTTTTCTGGGCATATTAAAACATAAAGTACCACTGCGGCCATGTTTGACGAAAAGACGAAACCACACCTAATACATTTTAAATCCACTGAAACTTGGCTTCCGTGGACATACTTCATATGACCGTACCTATCTCTGGAGCGCAGTAAGAAATTATTAAAATTTACCATATGTTGTAAAATTTTTGTGGGCATATTAAAACATAAATTACCACTGCGGCCATGTTTGACGAAAAGACGAAACCACACCTAATACATTTTAAATCCACTGAAATTTAGCTTCCGTGGACATATTCCATGTGGCCGAAGCTATCTCTGGAGCGCAGTAAGAAATTATTAAAATTTACCATATTTTGTAAATTTTTTTCTGGGCATACAAAACTTAAATTACCGCTGCGGCCATGTTTGACGAAAAGACGAAACCACACCTAATACAGGTTAAATCTTCTGAAATTTATCTTCCCTGGACATATTCCATGTGGCCGTAGCTATCTCTGGAGCGCAGTAAGAAATTATTAAAATTTACCATATTTTGTACACTGCGGCCATGTTTGACGAAAAGACGAAACCACACCTCATACATTTTAAATCTATTGAAATTTAGCTTGCGTGGACATACTCCATGTGGCCGTAGCTATCTCTAGAGCGCAGTAAGAAATTATCATATTTTGTAAATTTTTTCTGGGCATATTAAAACATAAATTACCACTGCGGCCATGTTTGACGAAAAGACGAAACCACACCTAATACAGGTTACATCTACTGAAATGTAGATTCCGTGTACATACCCCATATGGCCGTACCTATCTCTGGAGCGCAGTAAGAAATTATTAAAATTTACCATATTTTGTAAATTTTTTCTGGGCATATTAAAACTTAAATTACCACTGCGGCCATGTTTGACGAAAAGACGAAACCACACCTAATACATTTTAAATCCACTGAAATTTAGCTTCCGTGGACATACTCCATGTGACCGTAGCTATCTCTGGAGCGCAGTAAGAAATTATTAAAATTTACCATATTTTGTAAATTTTTTCAGGGCATATTAAAACTTAAATTACCACTGCGGCCATGTTTGACGAAAAGACGAAACCACACCTAATACAGGTTAAATCCACTGAAATTTACCTTCCGTGGACATACTCCATGTGGCCGTAGCTATCTCTGGAGCGCAGTAAGAAATTATTAAAATTTACCATATTTTGTAAATTTTTTCAGGGCATATTAAAACTTAAATTACCACTGCGGCCATGTTTGACGAAAAGACGAAACCGCACCTAATACATTTTAAATCCACTGAAATTTACCTTCCGTGGACATACTCCATGTGGCCGTAGCTATCTCTGGAGCGCAGTAAGAAATTATTAAAATTTACCATATTTTGTAAATTTTTTCAGGGCATATTAAAACTTAAATTACCACTGCGGCCATGTTTGACGAAAAGACGAAACCGCACCTAATACATTTTAAATCCACTGAAATTTAGCTTCCGTGGACATACTCCATTTGACCGTACCTATCTCTGGAGCGCAGTAAGAAATTATTAAAATTTACCATATGTTCTAAAATTTTTCTGGGCATATTAATACATAAATTACCACTGCGGCCATGTTTGACGAAAAGACGAAACCACACCTAATACAGGTTACATCTACTGAAATGTAGCTTCCGTGGACATACCCCATATGGCCGTAGCTATCTCTGGAGCGCAGTAAGAAATTATTAAAATTTGCCATATATTGTATTTGATATTTTTAAATTCCAAAGTTAAATTCCATTTAAGATAACACTGTTACTTTAACAGTTTTTGTTTCTCATTCAGTCTCAATGTTAATGTTTTCAGTAGCCTACTTTGCAGCTTTAAATTCCAAAGTTAAATTCCATTTAGAAACAGCGTTGCCAGAAAAGTTTGGGCTCATATCCCCATTTGACAAGTTGAAATCCCCAAAAATCCCCAAAACAAATTTAGAAATCCCCGAATATTTCCCCAATATTGTTTTAATACGAATTTGAAATGAAAACCCATTTTTATTGAAAATTAAATTTTATTTGTTAATATTAGAGATAATGATTTTCAATCAAAACAAAAACATTACTAAAATCATTTGCTTGCACAAAAAAATGAAGAAAAATCATAAAGTATTAATATAGTCTTAAACTAATATAAAAACATTAAAATGAACACATTCAGTAAAATTACCTACCCGACTAAAAAAGTTGTTCTATAATCATATATCACCATATATAAACCCATATATACATCCATATATAATTTGATCCGAATATTGGAATATAAAATTATATCAAGCGAGATAAGCATGTTATCTCAGCTGATACAATTTGATCCGAAAAATGGGTCTATCTAACTGCATCAAATTATATATAAATACATATAATTTTATGAAGATTTTCGAAGGAAATTTTAGTAAATATTATTGAGATCACTTATTTCATTCATACTAAATACTAATGCTAGATGTTTAGAACAATTTTTGCTAATATACTTGGAAATAGCTGACAAAATAAAACATTACAAAAATTTGTCGGAACAACTTTTTCTAGGTTAGAGTTTTGGTCTTTCTTATAAAATGTGTGTCTTTCTTATAAAATAAAAAATTAACTAATTAGAAATTTATTAATTCAGTTCGAGGCCAATTTTCTTATTATGAATTAATATAATAAGTACTTTTTTTCAAAAACTGCTATTTTTCTTCATCAGGATACTCTCCTGACAAATACTTCACAGTTTTTGCTTTCAAAAAGCCTCTACACTTTCAGGAATGAAAAGACGATCGTTTCGGGGATTACGCCACCACTTTCTAAAGAAAACTGATGAAGGGGACCTGGAAAATCCCCGAAACGATCGTGTTTTCATTCCTGAAAGTGTAGAGGTTTTTTGAAAGCAAAAACTGTGAAGTATTTGTCAGGAGAGTATCCTGATGAAGAAAAATAGCAGTTTTTGAAAAAAAGTACTTATTATATTAATTCATAATAAGAAAATTGGCCTCGAACTGAATTAATAAATTTCTAATTAGTTAATTTTTTATTTTATAAGAAAGACACACATTTTATAAGAAAGACCAAAACTCTAACCTAGAAAAAGTTGTTCCGACAAATTTTTGTAATGTTTTATTTTGTCAGCTATTTCCAAGTATATTAGCAAAAATTGTTCTAAACATCTAGCATTAGTATTTAGTATGAATGAAATAAGTGATCTCAATAATATTTACTAAAATTTCCTTCGAAAATCTTCATAAAATTATATGTATTTATATATAATTTGATGCAGTTAGATAGACCCATTTTTCGGATCAAATTGTATCAGCTGAGATAACATGCTTATCTCGCTTGATATAATTTTATATTCCAATATTCGGATCAAATTATATATGGATGTATATATGGGTTTATATATGGTGATATATGATTATAGAACAACTTTTTTAGTCGGGTAGGTAATTTTACTGAATGTGTTCATTTTAATGTTTTTATATTAGTTTAAGACTATATTAATACTTTATGATTTTTCTTCATTTTTTTGTGCAAGCAAATGATTTTAGTAATGTTTTTGTTTTGATTGAAAATCATTATCTCTAATATTAACAAATAAAATTTAATTTTCAATAAAAATGGGTTTTCATTTCAAATTCGTATTAAAACAATATTGGGGAAATATTCGGGGATTTCTAAATTTGTTTTGGGGATTTTTGGGGATTTCAACTTGTCAAATGGGGATATGAGCCCAAACTTTTCTGGCAACGCTGTTTCTAAATGGAATTTAACTTTGGAATTTAAAGCTGCAAAGTAGGCTACTGAAAACATTAACATTGAGACTGAATGAGAAACAAAAACTGTTAAAGTAACAGTGTTATCTTAAATGGAATTTAACTTTGGAATTTAAAAATATCAAATACAATATATGGCAAATTTTAATAATTTCTTACTGCGCTCCAGAGATAGCTACGGCCATATGGGGTATGTCCACGGAAGCTACATTTCAGTAGATGTAACCTGTATTAGGTGTGGTTTCGTCTTTTCGTCAAACATGGCCGCAGTGGTAATTTATGTATTAATATGCCCAGAAAAATTTTAGAACATATGGTAAATTTTAATAATTTCTTACTGCGCTCCAGAGATAGCTACGGTCATATGGAGTATGTCCACGGAAGCTAAATTTCAGTGGATTTAAAATGTATTAGGTGTGGTTTCGTCTTTTCGTCAAACATGGCCGCAGTGGTAATTTATGTTTTAATATGCCCAGAAAAATTTTACAACATATGGTAAATTTTAATAATTTCTTACTGCGCTCCAGAGATAGGTACAGTCATATGGAGTATGTCCACGGAAGCTAAATTTCAGTGGATTTAAAATGTATTAGGTGTGGTTTCGTCTTTTCGTCAAAAATGGCCGCAGTGATAATTTAAGTTTTAATATGCCCAGAAAAAATTTACAAAATATGGTAAATTTTAATAATTTCTTACTGCGCTCCAGAGATAGCTACGGCCACATGGAGTATGTCCACGGAAGCTAAATTTCAGTGGATTTAAAATGTATTAGGTGTGGTTTCGTCTTTTCGTCAAACATGGCCGCAGTGGTAATTTAAGTTTTAATATGCCCAGAAAAAATTTACAAAATATGGTAAATTTTAATAATTTCTTACTGCGCTCCAGAGATAGGTACGGCCATATGGGGTATGTCCACGGAAGCTACATTTCAGTAGATGTAACCTGTATTAGGTGTGGTTTCGTCTTTTCGTCAAACATGGCCGCAGTGGTAATTTATGTTTTAATATGCCCAGAAAAAATTTACAAAATATGATAATTTCTTACTGCGCTCTAGAGATAGCTACGGCCACATGGAGTATGTCCACGCAAGCTAAATTTCAATAGATTTAAAATGTATGAGGTGTGGTTTCGTCTTTTCGTCAAACATGGCCGCAGTGTACAAAATATGGTAAATTTTAATAATTTCTTACTGCGCTCCAGAGATAGCTACGGCCACATGGAATATGTCCAGGGAAGCTAAATTTCAGAAGATTTAACCTGTATTAGGTGTGGTTTCGTCTTTTCGTCAAACATGGCCGCAGCGGTAATTTAAGTTTTGTATGCCCAGAAAAAAATTTACAAAATATGGTAAATTTTAATAATTTCTTACTGCGCTCCAGAGATAGCTTCGGCCACATGGAATATGTCCACGGAAGCTAAATTTCAGCAGATTTAACCTGTATTAGGTGTGGTTTCGTCTTTTCGTCAAACATGGCCGCAGTGGTAATTTAAGTTTTAATATGCCCAGAAAAAATTTACAAAATATGGTAAATTTTAATAATTTCTTACTGCGCTCCAGAGATAGCTACGGCCACATGGAGTATGTCCACGGAAGCTAAATTTCAGTGGATTTAAAATGTATTAGGTGTGGTTTCGTCTTTTCGTCAAACATGGCCGCAGTGGTAATTTATGTTTTAATATGCCCACAAAAATTTTACAACATATGGTAAATTTTAATAATTTCTTACTGCGCTCCAGAGATAGGTACGGTCATATGGAGTATGTCCACGGAAGCTAAATTTCAGTGGATTTAAAATGTATTAGGTGTGCTTTCGTCTTTTCGTCAAACATGGCCGCAGTGGTCATTTAATTTTTAAAAATTCTGCGCTAAATTTTCAGAATTGGGCTAAATGCCCAAAATTGCAGTTTTTGTGCATCAAGTGTTTTTTTTATTAAAAAACTGGTATGTTGCCAAATGGCTACATCATGCATTTAAGGGTTAAACCGTTGGTTAAACAATATTTTAGATCAAATAATTTTTTACATGTTTTCTGGTTAAACAAAAAAAATTATAAATATATATGTACATATATATAAATATATTTACATTTTTTTATTAAAGCTATAATTTAGAAATGAAAAAAAAAACAAAAATATTCCTAAATATTACATTTGATATATATTTAGCAAATTCTGTTACTGTTTCCGGTGTTCAGCTAATGGAATTTAACTGTGGAATGTAACGCTGAAAAACATGCAACAAAAAACATTAAAATGAGAGTGAGAAACAAAAACTGTTAAAATAACAGTGTTATGTTAAATGGAATTTAACTTTGGAATTTAACTTCACACACATCCCAACACACACACATGTGTATGCTGTATACATTAGGGTGACAGCATTTCTGACTTCTTGGTTATTCGAGGATTGCCTGGCAGAATTTGGTGGCGCTGGTTGCAAAATGTCTGAGCTAAAAATTTAGTCCAAGTTGAGAAATGTTAGTCCAAGTTGAAAAATGTTAGTCCAAGTTGAAAAATGTTAGAAATTTCAGATTTTTCGAACAAATAAAAAAAAGAAACGAATAAAAAGCTTAAAGTGTGGTTGAAAGTCATGTTAAGTTTGGATCCTTTAAGCAAGAAGTGTATAGACATCGGACAAAACAATTGAATCAATAACGGTATGAAGCACACACGAATTTTCATAGAAAAAAATTAAAAATGTGGAGACGAAAATTCTCTTAAATATGAGAAAAAAATAAAAAAAAATATTGATAATCGTTTTTGAAATCCCCACCATAATTCGATTGGAAACCGAATTGGAATTTGTAAACGGGCTTATAAAAATTAACGGAAATAGCATTGCAATGACGTCATAAAACTGTTAATATATTTAAGTTTTAAAACATTAAATAAAAATATATAATAAAGTGCTTATGTATAATAATTTTAAAAACCTATAACGCGTTTGTAAAATAAATTTTGTATAAAAATTATGTTTTATAAGTCACTTATAAATTTTGAAAGTGATTATGCATATGACCTTAAATATACAACACTTAAAATTTTTTGTTAAAATTAAATGAAAACAATTTTAATTGGAAATTTCGTCATCAAATCCGTAGAGAGGATTTATAGAATCCAATATCGGAAATTACGGTATAAAAAATTCCGTGCAAAAAAACAGAATGAAAAAATGGTCTACATTTTTCTTGCGGAAATTTTCGATTGTTGGATTCTATAAATCCACTCTACGGATTACCGATCAAATCACTCAGAATCACTTTTTGGTTAGATTTAACAATCTCCGTTTGTCCGTTCGACTTTCCGTCCGCCCGTCCGACAGTCCGTATGCGTACTCTCCTAAATACACCTAACACGCAATATCAAAATTTGTTATTGATTTTCTAATTTTTTACAATTTTATAGACAAATTTTGACACAAGTACATTTCAACCCATTCAAATTTCGGATCCAAATATAAAGTCTGCATGCCCAAATTTAATTTTTTTACTCGTATTTTTTGTGCCTGTTTAAATCCCTTTTTGTCGTTTATTTAACCTTCTTTTTTAATTTTTAACTCCACAATTTTCTTGAGCGTAAGGTTTGTTTTTTATATATAAAATGTTTTTTATTTTCAATGTTTCGCTACTCCATTGTGTAGCATCTTCACGAAATAACAATTAAATTAACAAATTATAAACAATTTTATATTATAAGCAATTTTATAATTTGTTAATTTAATTGTTATTTCGTGAAGATGCTACACAATGGAGTAGCGAAATATCGAAAATAAAAAACATTTTATATATAAAAAACAAACCTTACGCTCAAGAAAATTGTAATTAAATCAAAACAATGTGTTTTCGAAATATCGCGTGATCCAAATTGGCCAAAATTTTTAGCATGGATATTTTCGATCACGTGCCACCAAATTCCGCCTGGCAATCCACAGAATTGTGGAAAATTAATAGCTGCCACCTTAGTATACATATCTGAGGTCTTTTGAGAAAACCATTTATTTCAAAAACACAAATTTTACAGGAGAGCTAAAAAACATATTCAAAGTTTTATAGAAATATTTCTACAAAAACGTTAGAATTTATTACTTTTTAAATTTAGTTTAGTAACAGAGCTTTACAGAGTTGCAACCATACTGCAAAAAAAAATAATAAAATCGTTTAACCCAAAAAAATTTAAATATCTTATATTTTTGAATAAAGATTTGTCCATTAAAATATAACAAATTCATATCCTATCAAACTTGAAACTTTGGTAACCAATATTTCCACTAGAGGATGCTATAAGGCAAAAACAATTGCAGAATTTGCTTTATGAAACATTGGGCTAAATATCTGCAAAGTTTGGTTGATAAATGTCCACCGGATCAATGACGTGTCCTTACCGAAGTGCAAAAATCTTGGAAAATTTTCCTAACTCCACTTAAGTCCTTTTGTTAAAATTCCGCAGATATACACACATTCATGCATACATAGCATGGCTATGTGTATGTGACCATAAATGCATGCGTGAATGAAAATTGTACTAATTAGTAAAAATATGCATGTAAGCGTTAACAATAAATGCAAAAATAAAAAGAAATATAAAAACAAATATGTTTTTATATAAAATACACTCAAAATAATACTTCTGTAATTTAACAGAACTATTTCTAATTTTTGGTTTAAAATAAATTTTTTTGTTAAAATTAGTACTAACAAGATATTAACACAAAGTAGGTTTACTTATTTTTAATAGAAAATGTTGTTAAAATTAAATTACAGACGTATTATTATGAGTTTATGCACTGATAGAATTTTGTGCATAGTATTAATGAATTTGTTCATTAATCCAATGATTTTTTTCATTGAAAAGTCCCCAAAGAACGCGTTCATTAAATCAATGAAACGTATTCATTAAATGAAAACTAATTGAAAAAAATATACTTTTTGCGTTACATTTTTATTTATTGTTTATTTTATTAATTTTTATTTGTACATATATTTCTTTTTTGTTTTTATAACGTTTTTGACATCTCCCTGAACTCGACTTGAACCCGCAATCACCAGAATGTAAACATTGCCGCGTTACCGATTCATCTAAATAGCCAAAATAAAATGATGTAATTATTTGGACTTTTATATTTAAATAATTTCAGTTTGCAACCCTAGCGTTCATTACTGGAACATATACATATCTATTTTAGTAATTAGCAAATTCAAAACCCTTATAAAAATTATAGCATATCTTACGGGTTAGTTGAAAATATATAATGAAAAAATTCATGAAGTTACTGAATTTTTCATTAATTCAATGAACATTTTTCATTAACTAAATGAATTCAGATTAATGAAATCTATTCATTAATAGTATGAACGAAAATTCTATCAGTGTGTATATAACTTGAAATTGGAAACAGTATTACGAGGGGTACTATTAGGGTTTTTCTTTTCCCGGACTTTTTCATTTCCCGGGACAGCGGGATTTTTTTCAGAATTTCCCGGGAATTCCCGCTCGTTAGAAAATATATAAATTCGACATATGTTGCACTTGAAAAACTCGATTACTGTTCAAACAGCGCCCGACAAAGTTCATCTTTTGGTTGTACCCATGAGAAAATGCACTTAATATATTCTGAAAGGATGGCTAAATATAAAATATCCATGTCTTCCACTTTTTCTGGATCAATTCGTTTAACAATTTAAATCGTGAATTAATATTTAGGTAATATATTTATATGGAAGGCCGTCTTAATTTTAAAAAACTCTTAGAAATATATTAATTAAATATTAATACGCCGTTTAAACGGTTAAACCAATTGATATAGAAAAAGTGAAAGACACGGGTATTTTATCTTCATCCCCTTTTTCAGAATATATTGGAATTGTTAATGGGTGCAAAATTGTGTCGGACCAGTTTTATAGTCAGAAATAAGATCGATTTGTTGCTAGAATATTTCTTAAATATGAAATCAAAAAATTTCTATTTCTAGATATTTTATATATACCTTTCTATGCAGATTTTCAAAAGTATCCGTCTAGAATTATTTTTATAAAAAAGTTTAAAAGTGAGTATTTTTCATATAAATTTTTAGGCAAATTCGCCTAAATCGTTATATAAAAAAAGACACTACAACATTATTAAATAGTTTCTTAACTTTAATTGGTTTTCTTGAATAGAAATTTTTTATGCCACAGCTACTTAAATATAAATTATTTAATTTTCGTATTTAGTTGCATTTTAAATTAACATATAAAAAATCCAAAATAAATTTAAAAAGCATCTGATGGATTATTTTGAAAACAAATAATATTTAAAAAATACAATTGAAATAAAGGAATAACAATTGAACTTAAAATTAAATTATTTTAAATAAAAGAAATTTAAAATACTTGTTAATTGAAAATATGAAAACATCACAAATTTTTTAATTTTAATGTAATAATGGAGGTATTTGGAACTGAAATAATGAAGTTGGAATGTTGAATAAGGCTGGTTTACACTATAAGATTTTCGGTACGATTTTACTTTAGTACACATGCAAAACATATAGGCAAGGTTGCAAAATTTTTCAGAAAATATAGTGTAAACCAGCCTATACAAATATTTCTTTATTTGAACAAAGATCATTTTAAAGAAAAAAAAATTTCCGAAGTACATACAAGAATTTTTGTTGGTAAACTTGGTAATGGCTGATACAATTTTTTCGGTTTAACTAAACCAAATTCAACTGGTATCTAAAAACAATTTGGCCTAATTCAGTTTATTAAATTTTAAATCGTATTTTTTTAATTTTAAATATTTTTTAATCAAATTAATTTCAAAAAAACAATGCTTTAAATTTAAATAAAGCTTCCAAAATTGCAATAATATAAGCTAAAACTTCTGTAAAAGAATAAAAAAAATTCCGGGAAATCCCGCACAAAATTCCCGGGAATTCCCGGGACATAAACCCTAGGTACTATTTATATTTCGGGAACTGGCAACACTACCCAGCAAAATATTGGTAATGACACCTCATTACTATCTGCATTACCAAAAATGATATATCATTACCTTTTGCATTATTTTATAATATAAAATAATGACTTCCTAATAACGGCCTATTGTATTCATTGTTTCTAAATATAAAATAATGACTTACTCGTATTAGTTTAAATAAGTACTTTTTACACAGTTAAATTTTTTTGTTATATATAAAAATGTTTTATGTTTAAATTTTTATGACGAGTCCTAAAATTACACACTAGAGAAAACTTAGATTTTTCTGAATGTATTTCCTTAAGCTAGTAGTATTTGCCTAACTCCTTATTTTTAAGAATCAAGTAAGCAATCGGATAACCACTTATAATTAAACTTTTTGTAAGCATGTGTGTAACCACTTATTATTCAAAATCTCATAACTACTTATTACTCATTTTATCGTAAGCGAGTGGGTAAGCGTGACTACTTATAAAAACGACCACGCCAAACAAACATAATGAGTTTAGACGCCAAAAAATAAGTTGTGTGGAGCTATGAATTTCTATTATATAACCACTTATTTGGTAATGAAAGATTTTGCTGGGTAAGGTCAATAGCTAAAATCTGGCAACACCATAATAAAATTTGACATTTTTTAGCATAAACGTACTCACAATGTTTTGATGTACAAGTGCTAAATGTTTTGTTTACAGTGAGTTAAGAAAATCAATTTACCAAAAAATGGAAATTTCATGAGAAGGAGATTTTCGTTGGATTATTTTTCACAACTTTCGGCGTGGATTATTATCTCAACAAGAATGTGTCGATGAACTCAGTTCTTTGTATGGCGTTAAATCACCATTAAAAACCACAGTATTTCGCTGGTATAGTGAATTCAATGGTCCAAAATCGGTTGTTGCGCCACACAGTGCGTGAACTGATAATGGAAGATCGTCATGTGACATATCGTGAGATAGAGGCATCCTTGCACATTAGTTCCACTTCAATACATTCGATTTTGCATTAAAACTTAGTTGTAAAAAAATGGCTCTCGTTCGATACCCCATAATTTATCAATCGCTCAAAAAAAGGCTCGCGTCGATTGGTGTAAGGGAATGATTAAAAAATTCGACCAAGGTGCTTCAAAAGACGTGTATAAAATCGTGACAGGTGACGAATCATGGATATATGCGTATCAGCCGGAAACAAAACAGCAATCGACCGTGTGGGTATTCCAAGACGAGCGAAATCCAACAAAAATTGTTCGTGGAAGAAGCACAGCGAATCAAATGGTCGCCTGTTTCTTCCGCTGAATGGGTCATGTGGCCACTGTTCCGCTTGAGCAACGTATGACGGTCAATTCTGAGTGGTACACGACCATTTGTTTGCCGGAAGTCTTCGGAGAAATTCGTAAAACCAACCGCCAAAGACGAATCATTCTCCATCATGACAATGCGAGCTCTCACACATCTCTTCAAACAGATGAATTTTTGAGCAGTCAAAACATCGAATTGATGACTCATCCTCCGTACAATCCTGATTTGGCACCCCCCAATGACTTCTTCTTGTTCCCGAATATCAAGGGTAAACTGCGTGGTCAAGTATTTACAAGCGCCGAAGAAGCAGTTGAAGCGTTCAAAAACCACGTTTTGGAGGTGTCTCAAGAGGTATGGTAAAACTGCTATGACAAATGCTTTGAACAAATGCAAAATTGTATTGATCATCGAGGGGAATATTTTGAAATACAATAAAGCCATTTTCATTTAAAAATGTTTGTTATTACATATTTGCAATTTCCGAAATACAGTAAAACTTAAAAAGTAGGGAAAATAAATCAATATATTTTAAAATTCTAAATTTTCGGCATCCGAGGATCCCGAAATAGGGCTGTGACAACCAAAATAGGGTTGTGTGAACCGAATTGGGGAACTAAAAGAGCGATTAGAAGTGAACTAGATCTTTCGATCAATTGAGGGACTAGTTCAATTAAACTAGTTCGTTCTCGAACTACACAAGTCTAGGGACCACTATAACGATTTGTCAACGTTCTACCGATTGTATTTTTCTGACTGGGAATTTTCAATATTTTCAGCAATTTTCACCAATTTCCATACAAAAGGGCGGTTTTTAGAAGTATTCGAAAACCGGTTTTTCAAATAGGTCGAATACTTGACAATTCTAATTATTTATTAATTTTTTATGACATAAATAGCTGTTAAATGTTGCCACTTTTTCTGCAAACTTCCCTACTTTTCTCCAAATATGGGAGAAGAATTGGATATGGATAAGATTTTGCCGAAATCCAAATTAAATTAGGATTACATTACGTATAGGAAATCTGTTTGAAATCCCAAATTTTTATTGGATTTGCGTCGAAATCTATCAAAATATACTTTCAACTCGATTTCGAATGTAATGTAAATTCGGTATTAGACATTTCACCGTTTTAACTTAACTTCACTGTAAAATTGTGAAAAATTTATAAAAACAAGTGGACGATTATAGTACAAAAAAGCAACAAAAGCGGAACAGTTGAAAAGTAATTTCACAATGCTTTTTAACCGGTGTTTTTTTTTTTCGATATTGTTTTTATTATTATGATGATCACAGCGATGATTATGATGGGTTAATGTCATGGTGCCAAACAAAAACAAACCACAAAATGTTGCATATACGAATTTATATACTACCCTAACCATTTTCAATTCGTACGGCCTTTTATTTCATACACTCAACCAAAAAAGTCTGTAATGGATACTGAAAATTTTGCTGTTATTACGGGAAATTTAACTGTTGTGAGCCCAGCGGTATTTTTTTGCTAATTTTAGCAACACATGTCTGCTGATCTGTAGTACAATAAAATTAGTAGAAAAAATTAGTAGCCGCTACTAAATTTTAGTAAAATTTATGTAAAAAACTTACTAAATATCACAATTTTAGTACAATAAAATTAGTATAAATAATTAGTTGCAGCTACTAAATTTCAGTAAATTGTTGTAAACTGTAATTTAAAATCAATCTGCTGAAATAAAAAAGATTTATCTTACAATTTTATTAGCCTCATTTGTTTCTTCCAGTGTAACTCTACACTGGGAGTGTATACAATCATTACCAGACATGTGTTTTTTTTTTTTTTTTTTTTTTTTATAAAGAGAAGCAACACTTAGGAAATTCTTCCTATTAATTAACGTGTTGCTTCCTTTGGAAAGGGGATAGAGAAGAAGTGAAAGGTGGGGAAAGATGAAGGGCTTCAAATATGGCAACACTGTAATTGCGCGAGATGTTGAATTTTTTTAGAACAGTTGTTGCGCGCCATCTGTCGGTGAGTTGGCGAACTTTGTTGAAGCTTTTTAGTTCATAGCCCTGTTATATTATTTTACTTCGGTGGGGTTAAGTGCTATGGGAACACCGAAGGAGGACGCTGCGATATGTACGAGGGATAGAAAAAACTCATACATAAATTTCATAAATTGATGTTGCCTTGGTTGGGGCTCGAACCCGCAACCTCACGTGTAACAGTCCAACGCGCTAACCATTACACCACGCCGCCTTATCAATTTCAATTCAGTAAGTAAGAGTCCCGCTTACTGAATGGGTAATATAGCTTTATAAGAGATGTGGTTATGTAACTACATACCTGGTAATGGTAACTAGTTACTTTTATTATTACATTTCTTATTGCCTTTATATGGCGAAGTCGCGAAAAATAATGAGTTACACACTAGCATACGAAAAATCAAAAAATATGTCGTTACCTATGTGACTATAGATTTCCAAAAAAATTAGTTTTACAAAAAAAAAATATTTTTTTAATGTAAACATTTTTTTTTAATAAAATCTTCTCGTGCGGAAATCGAACCTGGGACTCCAGACTGGCAGTCTATAACTGTACCATCTGAGCTATCTCGACATGTAATATTTGATAGATAAAAACATAATTGAATTGCTGCGCACAAGTCAGTTTACTCGCCAACATACAAAAAATCAAAAAATATGTGATCACATATATCATTACCACCCAGTCAGAAAACTACAAACGGGAAAGCGGTGGCAAAGCACTTTAACAGGTGGTACAAGTACTGGCAAAAAGTGCTTTTCCATTCCCAAAATGATAACATCATTAGACAAAAGGACCGGCTGTTCAAAAAGCGCCGGAAAAGCACTGGAGGAACAAAATTTTTAAACGTTGGCAAAACGCTGGCAAAACCAATAAATACGTGGTCTGGAAATATATTTTCCAAAATAAAATTTAAAAAAAGTTCATATGTATTTTTTTTGGTCCTACCGTGATTTGAACCCAGACCGTCAGATTGGCAGACGATTGCTCTACCCACTGAGCTAACGAGACATATAATATTTAATGGCTAAACACATACATGAGTGATAATAGCTGGACAACTACTGGCTGTGCCAAAATGCTAGTACTGGCAAACAATTTTTTGTAACTAGTATGCCAGTGTTGGGAGGGTCTTGAAGGAGCTTTCCCACAAACAAAAAAATTGATTTTATAAAACAAAAAAAATTTTAAATTAAAAAAATCCAAAAAAAAATGTTTTGCTTGCAACCGGATTTGAACTCGGAACCTTCCGACTACAAACATTTTTTAACGAAGCGTCAGCATTTTTATAAAATTATTGGTTTTCCAGTGAATTGATTTTTGTAAGCCTGGTAGCATTGGCTAGGTAGCACTGGATAACCACTGGTTTCAAACCTTGGCATATCACTCTAAGCCAATTCTTTGCCAGTGGCTTTTTTTTATAAACCACCGAAATTTTTGTAAAACAAATACTGGTAAAACGCTTTTCGCAAACGCTGGCAAAGCGTCCCAAATGCGTGTTCTGCCAGTCATTTATTTTTAATACCGTAATTACCCAGTGGTATGCCAGTGCTTGATTTTTTGTACCACTGGCGATTTCTGACTGGGCAGTGTTGAAAAAATATTGAGTCTAAAAATACATTTCAAAAAATTTACAAAAAAATCTAGAACATTATTTTATTTCTGAAATAATGATAAAAATAAGTGTCATTACTGGTAATACATTATTTTTTATTTTGAAATAATGAAAAAAGGAAGTATTTATTAGTAACTCATTATTATATATTTTAAAATAATGCAGAAAGTAAGTCGGTGTCATTACTGGTAGTCCAAAAAAATAATGATATGTCATTACCGTTTCTACACTGGGTTCCAGCTGTTTTTTTTCATAACAATGAAGTTAATAATTTAGATTTTTTTTCGCCATACGAATTAATTAATTAAAGGCCATATAAGGTAAGCACGGAAAATGTTTTATAATGTGGTAATTATTTTAGAATTCAGACGAATAAGCTTTCTTTTCAGCAAAAAAAAATATTGTGAATTTTTCATCTTGTAATTTTAGTAACTAAGTAAAAATTAAACTTGAGAACTACTGTATCCTGCACGAATTAATAGTGGTTAGAGTAGTATATGTATTTATATATGTATATATTTTTTTGTGTTTTAATTGTGATGACATCCACAATTAATATGCTCGTACATGCTCATTAGGAGTATGACTTTTCTATATGTTTTGCCATTAATAGAAGAAGAGGCATTTAAATTCAGGATAAATAGTGTTACCCCTACTGCTCATATAAAAGTTAAAAAAAAAAAATATTAAAAAATTTATAATATAAAATATGAGAGAAAAAAACTTAAAGTTGCAGAATGACGATGATGTTGATTTAAATACCGCCGTAAAACTGGCCAAGTTAACAACGTCAAGTTAATTTTTTTTTATTTGACTTGCGCGCCATTTTTTCCTTTTTTATATGTATCATATAAAAAATGGGTGTAACATATTGGTTTGTGGTTTAATTTTAGCTTTTCATAAAAGCTCAAGGTAAAATCAGGAAGTAAATGTAAAGAGTTGTGACCGCCAAAATAGCTTAAGCGATAAAAGTAACATTTTACAGCTTTAAAATTGTTTTGTAATATAAGGCTAATAGTGCACTTAGACAGAGAAATTAATCTACTTGATTAAAGTTAATCCAACTTTTTAATCGTCATCGTTTGCACATGCATTTTTTGATTAACTTGACAGTTAAAAGTTTAACTCTGTCAGTTTAAAATACCAAGGTGGCGCCGATAGCGATTCGGCATATGATGAACACGGAAAATGTCGGCGTTAGCAACAGATTTGTCAACAGCGCCAAAACATTTTTGCGACAGCGTCTGATTTTAGTTTGTGTGTTTTACAGTGCTGCCAACCGTAATTATAACAAAAAACAGCACTGCATACAATTTGTAGTATGAATACAGATTAAAATAAAACAGCTATTTTTTCTTTTAATCATTAATTTTTTCACCGTTAGGTGCTTTCAATATTTGTTTACTTTAATTTGTGAATAAAACAACACTTGTGTTTAAATTTGGTAACTTTATGAAATATAAAAAAATAAAGCTTGTCAAAAAACACTTTTTAAAATGTGTGTTCCAATTAAAAAAAATGTATTTAGAAACCGTAAAAAAATCGAAATTAACTCCCTTCTTCATATTTTTTAAACAAAAATTTATGGTTTCTACATAACTTTTTCTGCCAACCAGCGTTATTTAACATAAAAAATGGGACATTTTGACACCATGCTCTGAAATAGGTTAATTTGGATTTATTTTTTTCAGAAAATGCTTAATTAATGGTTTTTATATCGATTTTCATGCCAAATGGAAATTTTTTACATATCAAAAATTTGGGGTAATTTTGACCACATGTGCCTATAAGGGTTAATTTCTAATTTTTATATTACTATGTATAAAATTTGGTATTAACAGAGTTATTTGGACAACTCTTATCAAATTCCGCAAGAAACAACACATTGTTTTGATATACTTCCAAGGAAAAATCGAAAAATTTCGAAAATTTAACGGTTGACGTTATTGGAGTTTTACAAAATGTTCGGAAAACAATCTCTTGTATCAGAAATAAAGGAAATCGAAGGTGATTTTGTTCCAGCTAGCTAAAAACACAAAAATTAATACTATTATGTAAATTATTGGCCAAAATCACACTTTTCTCTAAAATTTTCAAATTTAAAACACCGCCACTGTTAAATTAAAAGAGGGATATGTGTAATTTTTAGTAGAATTATTCTCTAAGGTGTATTTAATAAACCCCTATGCGTTGACCACTTTTTTTTATATTTTGTTGAAAAAATTTTAAAAAACTCGAAACTAGAGTTTTGCAAATTTATAAAAAAAAAACAAATCCCATGTTTTGCCATACCTTGGACTAGGTTATCATAACCCAAGAAAGTCAAAAATTTATATCTAAAAATTTGTGGATCTTAGAAATGAAACTGAGTACAACTTTGTAAATTTGTTGAAAAGATATTTTTTTTTACGATTTTCATAATTTATCTCATTTTGCAATTACTAAAATATTGCAATTACTAAAATATTTTCCAACCGATTTTGGATTTTTATACTTTACCAGAAAGGTAATTCAGTCTAGATTATGATTCTATTTACATTTTCCAAAAATACGGTTATTAAAGAGCCAGTATTTTGAAAGAAAGCCAAAAAAGTGATTTTTCGCCTTGTAAATAGTATTTCAAATTTCAGGGCCGATGCGGCACGTTTTCCCGCTATCCGATCACCTAAATTTTTTGCCTGGTGTATTTTTATATCCAAGGGCACATTTCTAGGGGGAGGGACTGACTGCCTAAAATCACAAGTTGAAAAATAAGGTCCTTCCTAGTGTACAGTGTAGAAGTCTGGAACTTTTTGTACTCAAAAAGTTTTCAGGCCACCGTCCGTTAAGACATTGCGTACAAAAAACTCCAACCAATCCACTTTCTGAGCGACTTTTTTCACTGAAATGTTGGGAATCTTCTTCAATATGGCACTAATTTTGTTCGCCTTTATCTGGTCACGGATGCCCTTTTTTCGGCCAGAAACTGCCTTTCGAGTGATCTCCAAGTCATCCTTAAACTTCTTTAAAACTCTAGAAACCGTTTTCGTGCCAACTTTTAGTAAATAGCTTTTTGTGTATTGCCATGTGAGTAGACTTTGAAATGAATGTAAGAAAATTTCATAGTTTAAATTTTCTTCGCTAGAAGTTTTTAGTCGATTCAAAATGGCAAGCGAATTGGAAGTGCAAAAAAAAAACATTGTGAAAAATTTTCAAAACTACCCTCAATGGACAAGCTATTTTTTTATATGTCACATGGCAATACACAAAAAGTTTTTTATATACCCAGCCAGCAAATTCGGAGCGCTCATATATAAGATTCTTAAATAGCTCATAGAAATGATTGTTTTTTTTTTGAAAACACTCTTTTTTTGGCAGAAAATATGAACCCTCAAAAAACAATCCAAAAAGTTGTCTCTACAATCTAAAAAGCTGTCTCAAAATGAGGGTTCATTTTTCGGACTCAAAAAAGATTCCAAAATTATTTAAATTTATGAGGAAAATTTCGATTTTATACATTCTTTTTTCTGAGTCATTTCTGATTACACAGGGGGCTCTTTTGGACGGACCACTTTCATAGGAAAAAGTGAAAAAATGTTTATGTTTTTGGAGCTCATTTCTGAGTCATTAATGATCATCTTTGTGTGCTGGGTAGAGACAAATTAACAATTAAAAAATTACTTTGATCAGTTGACACATAAACTAACCACTGACGAGTCTTTGGGTGAGACGAAACTG
This sequence comes from Leucophora obtusa, assembly GCA_949987735.1. Taxonomy (NCBI): domain Eukaryota; kingdom Metazoa; phylum Arthropoda; class Insecta; order Diptera; family Anthomyiidae; genus Leucophora; species Leucophora obtusa. The sequence continues at coordinate 52,963,644 of OX465295.1, forward strand.
CGGCAGTCTGGTGATTCCCTTGTGTCTGTTAAATTTTTCAATAAGAATGTTTTCTTCTTCTTCTTCCTATAAATCAACTCTAGAAAAAATTCTTTAGTAATTAATTCTAATATTAATTACGATTGTCTATGCGACGGTTACAAACACTTAAATAAAAAAAAAAATTTAATTTGAGTGATTTTTAAAAAAGTTATTACAAAAAATCTGAAGGATAAGTTTTTCAAATGCAGTCTTTAAATATCTTCCCGGGTAAAAAATCTTAATACGGTGTCATATATAATTATATCTTATTTGATAAGTCCCCATATACAACGACATACAACTTGATCCGAAAAATGGGTCATCTAATTGTGTCTAATTATATCAAATTAGATATTATTTGATATAGTTTGATCCGAGATTTGTCCATATCCAGGACATCAAATTACATCTAATTCGATATAAAAATATCTGATTTTATATAATTTTGTCTAATAGTAGGTACACTTTTTATGCATACCGGCTTTAAATTGATATTGAAATTTCTATAGCTTAAACAATTTCAAAGGCCCAAATTTTATAACATAAAATAAAAATCTAATCTAAATCGTTTGCATCATTTTTAATTTAATTTAATATGCAAAAAAATCACTTGAAAATTATTTGGCTGTGGATAAATTAACTCTTAATTTATATTAATTTGTACGAGATCATATAGAAAGTTATATAAAATTACAAGAAATATATTTTTAGTATGACGATACATACAGTGTTATATAACTTAGTATCGAACCATATAATCATATCGGTCACTACATATATTTTGATTAGTTTTATATGGCTTATATCGTTATATATGGAGTCAGATTTGGGGATATGTAATAACATCAATTACCGTACAACAAATTCATTGAAAAAATAATATCAGATGTTTTTGTATATAATGATATGTGTCTTAATGTGAATCCATTCACCGTCAGATATAACCCAATCACATTATATATAACAATATATAACTATTTTTACCCGGGTTATTAGTGTCATGGATTTATCTCACCGGCGATAATTTGTCGAAAGTAAATGTCTTTAAATATCGCGAATTTATCTTCCAGGGGATCTAAAATCTTTCCAACGTAACTTAAGAAAAATATCTTCTCACAGAGGGAGGGAATAAATAATATATTACTTCTTTGTTTCCTTGAGGGCGACACTTTTATACCTCTGTTGCATTTTTCCACAGTGGGTTTCAACAATTTTTTTGTGTACTTGTCTTTGATTCTCCATTGTAAACTAATAAACAACTCGGATTTGACAAACCGATGCATTTTGAAATCTGGCATATTTCTCAAACATATTATGATCAAGAAAACTTATTAAAGGTGGAAAAATTTATTAATAAAAATGTGTGGTAGGTACACTTTTAATGGCGCAAAGGTAAAAAAGTCTTTTTGGGTTATCTCTCAAAAAAACGGACGACATATAAAGCCGTCGCCAATAAAAATGCATGATGTGTTGCACTGTTTTCTTCTAGTGACTTAAAAAACAAAAATACTTCTTGGAAAAAAAATTACGCAATCGAATCTAAAAAATCGCTAGATATAGCGAGGAAAACCTACGTGCTGGTAACACTGTCTCAAATACATATACAGTTGTGTTCATAAAAATAGGAGTGCCCTGAATTAAAAAAACAAAGCTTAAATTTTTAAACAAAAATGATAATTTTATTCAGTTTTTTTAATTAAAAATTTATTCTTTAATTTTTAGACAAATTTGTAATTTAATTAAAGCTATTAAAAATAAAAATAAAATATTTAAACAAAATTATTGCAAAGTTCGCTGTTCAAAATAATAGGAGTATTAGCGGACGGGTAAATTGTTTAAAATAAAAACACATAAAAATTGGTAATTATCTTACAAAAATTAAATACTTTTAGTATTTAGTCGAATAGCCCTTATTTTTGATGACTGCGGCACATCTGCGAGGCATGGAGTCTATAAGATCCCGACATCGCTTTAACGGGATTTGCTGCCATGCATCTTGCACTGCAGCCCACAATTCTTCTGCATTTGACGGTCTTTGCTCTGCCACACTTTTCTTAACGTCTCCCCATAGATGCTCTATAGGGTTAAGGTCAGGGGACTGAGCAGGCCACGACATAACCTCAACCCCATTGACCCGAAACCACTCCTTTGCCAATTTACTAGTGTGTTTCGGGTCATTGTCTTGTTGGTACATCCATTTTAGTGGCATATTCCACTCTGCATATGGCAGCATCACTTCCTCCATTATTCCCACATACACTCGCTTATCCATTATTCCTTTAATTTGGTGAATGGGACCAATACCGTTGTATGAGAAGCTTCCCCATATCATTACTTTTGCACCACCATGTTTAACGGTTTTTTTTGTAAATTGTGTTTTATATTCGGTATTTGGTGGACGTCGAACATACTGTCTAGAACCAGTACCACCAAATAAAACGATTTTGCTTTCATCTGTCCACAAAATGTTTCTCCATTTTTCTTTCGGCCAGTTGATGTGTTCTTTGGCGAACTTTAAACGTGCAACTGCCTGTTTCTTTGTCAACAATGGCACCTTTCGAGGACTTCTTGCGAATAAATTATTTTCCACCAAGCGCCTACGGATAGTAACGGTACTTACGGGAAGATTAAGCTCCTTTTGAATCTTTTTTGACGACGCCGAAGGATCACCTTTGCTATATCGTACTATGCGACGGTCATCTACATTCGTTGTTTTACGTTTGCGGCCACGTGTTTCGGTATTTTTTTTGTACGATAAGGCATTTGCAATCATTTGGTCAGAGCATCCCAAGATTTCTTTAATTTCTCTATAGGTTTTTCCTTGTTTTCGAAGGTTTTGAATTAATTCGCGCTTTTCTTCAGAACAGTGTTTTCCTCGTCCCACTATTACAAAAAAAATAACGAAATGATATTTAGAAACTATAGAAGATGTCCTTGCATCACTTTCCCGTACTTACTTTTCACTTTTTTTTTATGAATTTAAAACTAAACCACTTTAATTATTCACAAATCAGTATCACTCCTATTATTTTGATCAATTCAACTCAAGGAAAAATATAGAAATGAATGAATAACATCATATATACAATAGTTATCGTAAGTTTCTCTTTTGTGTTTTCCTTCTAACATCCCGTTGGAAGTACCGTTAGAAGATCGCGTGGTTTATAAGTTGCTACACTAACAAATTGAACTTGTAAAAATATTGAGTACGGGCACTCCTATTATTTTGAACACAGCTGTACATACATCTGTAGTTACATTCTCCTATACATTTATGTGGTTTAATAATAATTATTTGGCCGGGAGGTCTTAACAATTTAACTCTACATGTCACTTTATGTGCATGTTGTTTATATTTTGTTGTATTTTCTTTTTGCTGTTATTATTATTGTAATATGAGGCTTGGCCCTGGCTTGACTTGTCAACATTTGTTGTTGATACATTTAATAAACCAAAAATATATAGTTTCAAATATTCGTACACAGAGATAAAATTGGTAGACACAACAATTTAACAAGCAAAAATTATATGAAACTATGCACCTCCGTACGATTGTGATCATATTCAGGAAAGTGGATTAAATTTCAGGAAGGAAATTTCAATGGACTGTGAAATATACAAAAAGGCGTAATAAAAAATGGTTCTCGGTGAAATATTTTGGGTAGTAATAAACATCAGCACAAATTAAGTGCAATACCACATAGCGTAGGGTATAATTTTAAGTTCAAATCGCGATTTGTCCGGAATTTTTGGCGGCCCAATCTAATGTTTAGGGATTAAAAAGTGGGGTCACAAATGACCAAATTTTTCGTTTTTGAAGCCGATTCTTACTATTTCACTGAAAAATAGTCAAATTGGGATACAAATGAGGTTTTTTGGAGACGTATCTACCAGTATACAAAACATGTCCAAACATTTTAAATATTTCTTGTTATTCAACTGTTATTTTTTCGAATAGCAAGCACATACATTTGTATGGAAAATTGTTGTGAGTTTTAGTTGAAATTTTCACATTTATTTTAAGTTTCTTCGTTAGTGAATATTAAGTTTAACGATAGTCCTTTTTTATATTTTTAACAACTTTGAGGTTAACGGTATTTTAAGTAATCTGTTAGTGGTATTTTAAGGTTAACGGTATTTTAAGTTATTATATATCGTTGGTGATATTTTAAGGCCAATTATAGTCATTTGATCGGTAACGGCACATATGGTTAGTGTTTGCGTGCCACGCCTGCACTTTAAATAATATGTCGGCTCAATACAAAAAATTTGTTAACTGGATGAAAAAAGTTTCATGTCACTTCATATCTTATTTGATCCGAAAAATTGCTTACATAAACTTATCTCGTGGGATCCCGTGGGATCTTATCTGATATAATTGCATCCGAAAAATGGATTTATCAAATTTGATAATTGATCATTTTATTATTGACTTCCAATATAAAATGTCAGAAAACCTTTGAAGTGTCGAGTGCAATGGTCAAAATAATAAGTACACCTGCTTATTTTTTCTTTATGTTTAATTTTATTGCTTTAACGGAAAGTAACCATGTCAATTACTTTTTATTTAAATAACTTTAATATGGCAATGCCTTTAAAAGTAAAAACAAGGCTAGTTATTTTACTGTTGTTTATCATAAAGAAATACATAGTAAAAAAAAATCAGTGATGGGTCGAAAAAGTCATTGTTCTCCGGAGGAGAGAAAAATTGTTTCAAGACTAAGAGAAAGTGGCCAAAATCTTCGTTCTATAGCAGAAACTATTAATCGGTCGCTATTTTTTGTTACAAAATGCTTTAAAGCCTAAAAATCCCGTCGAAAATCGCGGGATTTCAAAAACAACAGATATCCCTATTGTAACTCTTGCGAAGAAGGACCTATTTGTGACTTCAAGAGCGATTTCAGCAGATATTGGAAATGTAATTTCATCTCGAACGGTTCGTCGTAGACTACAAGAAGCTCATTTACCAGGACGGATAGCCAGAAGAGTCCCTTTGCTTAGACAAAAAAATTTAAAGGCTATGTTGGCGTTTGCCAGAAGTCATTCCAATTGGTCCGGAGCAGACGGTGAAAAAAAATGGCAAACTATTTTGTGGAGCGATGAAACAAAACTTTATTTATTTGGAAACGACTGTGCCCGGAATGTTCGACGCCCTAAGGGTATGGAATTCCATGTTCGCTTTACAAAGAAGACGGGGTTGTTTCTCGTGGTATGGTGTCGGTCCGATACATCGAATTACCGACACTATGACCAGATTCCACTACAAAGATATCTTGGAAAATATGATGTTGACCTACACTAAGAGAATTATCATCATCTTCATAGTTTCAATGAAAATTGTCACTGGAACTTGTCCATTGAAACTTTTCATAGAATCTATGAAACAGGTTTCATTTAAGTCAATGTTTATGAAAAGTTCATAAAATTAATGAAACTCTTCATAAAATTAATAGGCCACTCATCCAATGAATAAATCATCCAGCCAATGAAGAGCTTCATAAAATCTATGAAGCCATTTCATTTACTATTATTTATTATAGTTGGTTGTTGTCGTTGCTAAGCTGGAGTGGATAAATAAAAAGTACTTAGCAAATGCAAAAGGCGTAATAAAATCGTAGCATATTTTACGGATGTACAAAATATATCTAAAGAAAGAATTCATTAAATTAAAAAGTTTCATAAAAAAAGTTTCGAAAAAATTTATGTGATTTATAAAAAAATTTCATAGTCCAAAATTAATATAAAAAAATAATTTAAAAAAAATAAAAATTATAAAAGATTATTCTCTCAGAAAATGACGATATTTTATAAAAAAAGTTAAAAAAAAGTAAATACTATTGAACAATTTCATATATACCCAGTAGCAAAAAATACTAGTTCAGAACCAGTTATGTACTAGTTTATTTGAACCAGACAACTAGTACGAGTTCTACCGCCTCTCCATACAAACAATTGTAGAATTTAACATGGAGATGTCATAGGGATGGGGACAATTGTCCCCAAACTTCCACTTTGGTACTAGTTGTAGAACTAGTTTGAAAATTACAATTTAAGGACGAAAAATAGGGAGCAAAACTGGTACTAATGTGACCCTCGCGGAACCAGTTCCGAAGTGACTCTTTGGAAATAGTACTGTACCAGTTGGTAAAGATCTAAATTATATACGTAGATAAAAAACAAACACTTTTTCTTTGATGAAACGTAGATTAGACCGATAGTTTCCTTACGGAGATAATTAGGTCCATTTACCAAACGAAATCTAAAATATTTTGTGTTTATGATTTCTAATCACAATAAAAAATTTTAGTGTTTATTCGCAACTTCAGACTATATTACTAACAAAAAATGTAAACAAAACTAGAATTTCAAAACTCCTATTTAAATTTAATCTTTCGAAATAGTCTCGCATTGTTTCAATCAAACTAATAGGTACACAAATGGTTAAAAATTGTTTTAAGAATAAAAACAGGGAGCTGTACTGGTACTTATAAGAAATTTACCAAACTAGTTCCGGAGTGACTCTTCGGTACCAGTACTGTACCAGTTGATTTGCACCTCAAGGCAATTTACATTAAACAAAATGTGGGTGTTTATTTGCAAACTCTGATGTTCTATTAAATACAAACATAAACGAAATGAGAATTTCAAATTTCGCATTTTAATTTCTTTTACAGTCCCTACATAGATCGTATTTAACTAGTACACAACTGGTTCAAAATGGTTATTTTGAGAACTAGTTTTGTAGTTTCTAGTCAAAAAACTAGTACTTTTTAGAACTAGTTCGACCATTTGCTACTGGGTATATAAAGAACATTTTCATTAAATTTATGCAGACCTAATTTATTAAATTCAATGAATTTTTTTAATGAAACTATGAAATTTCTATATTTCTAATATTAATATTTCTAATTAATGAAATTATGTAATTTTAGGAAAGAAAAGTTATGAAAAATTTCATAATATTAATTAAATATTATATATAATGAAATTCTTCATTGGTTCTTCGAAAAAAAATCTATGAAATTATATCATTAATATCATGAAGGATAATTCTATCAGTGTATGCTGAGGAAAATATACCTCTTAGATGGACATTCCAGCAGGATAACGATCCAAAGCATACTTCTAAGTTGGTAAAGGATTGATTCCAAGACAGCCATGTGGCCCTTCTTGACTGGCCAAGTCAATCTCCGGACTTAAACCCCATCGAAAATGTTTGGGGAGAGTTAAAACAAAGAATTGAAAAGGAGCTTTTTAAAAATAAGCATCAGTTATGGAATTTTGTTCAAAAAACTTGGTATGAAATACCAGTAGAGACCTGCAGGAAGTTATTGCCAGCATGCTAAAAAGAGTCAACAAAATAATTCAAAATAATGGTGGATATACCGGCTTTTAGCGGAACTCAGCTAAAATCACTCAATTTAGCAGAAAAAATTTGAATTTTTTACTGGTTTCCTTATTTTAACTAAATGTGTTTATTATTTTGTTCAATGTTTTTTGATTAATTACTTACTTTTTGAACGAGACTGACTGCCTGTTTTTATAAAAAGAATCAGTGGAATACGTTAAAACATTTGTGTGAAAAACACAAACTTAAAAAGATTTATCTTTAAATTTTTTTAGCTGCATTTGTTCTACATAAAAGTCCTAACAAATTTGTCCAAAAATTTTTAAAGAAAAACGTTTTTAAATTATCCACAAAAGAGAGTCACTTTCAATGCCATTTTTCTCCATTTTTAATATAAATTTTAAGATTTAAAATTTTTGTGAAATTGTGTTAGTTAATGTAGTTTATAATTAGTTTATCTACTCTATATAATTTATTATATACTTAAAGACTCCACATATAATTTTAATTTGGTAATCGCTAAAATTTTCATTAACAAAAATTAGTAACAAAACATTATGCAACTTCAAATACCTTTTTTGGTATTCAATCTTTGGGGATAATCATTAAAAATGTATAATCCGACCAACTTATGCAATGATAACGATGACCAGTCAAAAAACATGAGTGCAAGCAAAGCTTATTATCACAGGGGAGTTTCAATCTAATTAATTCCAAATATTTTAACAACAACAAAATAATACCAACCAAATAACCAACAACAAGACAGGTCAATAACAACATATGTTCAATGAATTTGCATAAATTGTTGGTAAGAGATTTGGAAACAATAGCACACAGAAATGAAAGCCCTCCAGTGTAGACAGGTATGAAAAATGTAGGAAAAATATGGAATCAATAACTGACTGACCACTGGTCAATTTTATTCTACTACTATGTTGTTGTAATTGTTATTAGTGTTTATACTGTCTGGTCAATTTTGTAAATAATATAGATATTAGGGTGGCCTAAAATACAAAAATGTCGAACACTCAGATTCGGGTTCAGAAGACCGAACTATTTTAAATAAAAATAATAAACAGTAGACCTACATCACAAAAAAATTTTAAATTTTCAAAGATTTTTTCTTCCATTTTTTTTTTATGCGAATAAAAATCTAGCATTTAGAAATCAGCAGTTTTGCTATTTTATTTAGTAAATAATCTGCATTCAACTAATTATAGCAAAAACTTTGTAGATACAAAGTAGTATACTAATATATAGCAAAATTTTCTGCAGATCTTACAGTATAATTTCTTATTTTCACTTACCTAAAATTTAAGTCAAAGATAACTAAAATCGTGTGAATTTAACAATTTTATTTTTGCTGTTCTTATATTACTGTATTCAACAAAATCAGCTAATTTCAGCGGTTTTTTTCTGCTAGGTCATTTTTAACAAATTTTTAGTAAAATTTTGCGCTAAAAATTTACAGGTTTATTTCCATGAGTGTAGTAAAAGTCATAGAAAAGAGTGGAAGAATTATTTACAATGATGAAATTATATTGATTACACTACGAAATATATATCCAGGGTGGCCCAAAATTACCGAAGGGGTTTGAATTCCTTATAACTTTTTTATTATTTTTTCAGTATTTTGTAAAGAAGACTTGGGGAATTTAAAATGGAACAGTATACAATTGAACAACTACTTGCCCTTAACGTGGCCTTAAAAAATTTTCCACCATTGTCCGATATCGAACACCAGTGATGGAAACGACGACACGGTGTTCAGTTTCAAAAAAATATGACCCAATTATCCTTTCCGACGAAACACCACATCAAACAATACACTAATAGAAAAAAGTCCGTAAAAATTTAGTTAAAACTACTAAAAATTAGTTAAAAATGATGCTGCAGAAAAAAACTGCTAAATTAGCAGATTATTTTTGCTATATATTAGTTATATAGGAACAGCAAAAATAAAACTGTTAAATATACAGAATTTTAGTTATATTTGAGCTAAATTTTTGTAAATGGAGAATAGCAAATTAACCTGCTAAATTCAGCAAATAATTTTGCTAAATAATTAGTAGCCTAAAAAATGACCAAAAAATTAAAAATTTTCGAAGTTTTTTTTCAATTTTTTTTAAATGCAAATAAAAATCGAGCCTTTTGGAATCAGTGATCAGTTTACAATTTTTTAGCAAATATTTCTGCTGATTTTAGCAGAACAGACTGCTATTTGCATTCAACTAAATTTAGCTTAAAAATTGCAAAAATTTTGTATATTTAACAGTTTATTTTTACTATTTTTAGTCTACAAATATTGAGCAAAATTTTCTGCTGATTTTACAGTACAATTTGCTATTTTCAATGAACTAAAAGTTAGCCTAAATATTACTAAAATTCTGTAAATTTAACAGTTTTAATTTTGCTGTTCTCATTTTACTAGTATTTAGTAAAAAAAATCTACAAATTTTAGCAGTTTTTTCTGCAGCATCATGTTTAACCAATTTTTAGTAACTTTTTCTGCTATTTTTACAGATTTATTTCTATGAGTGTACACTTAAGTGAGTGTAAATGTCGCTGTTGAACTACTCTTGGATTTTCCGTATCTCATATCCTGCAGTTTTACCTATTAACGAGCCCATTTAATTGGAAATGGGCTCCGTCGCTCATAATTAAATTATAGTCTTCTTTACAAAATACTGAAAAAAAAATAAAAAATTATAATAAAAAAGTTATAAGGAATTCAAACCCCTTTGGTAATTTTGGGCCACCCTGTGCAAGTTTAATTCCTTACTGAATTAATTCCTTACTGAATTAATTCACCACTGAATTCATTCAATTTCATTTTCATTCAGTGAATTAAAAAAAAATAAAATTACATTCAGTGAATTAAAAAAAAAAAGTAATAGGTTCACTGAATTAAAAAAAAAATAAAATAAGTTCACTGAATAAAAAAAAATAAAATAAGTTCATTGAATTCAAAGCCTGTTTTCTGCCGTTTAGTAGAAGAAAACAATAATGTACAAATAAAAGTTTTAAATAAGCAATTTTACAGCGTGTGCTAGTAACAAATTAGAATCCGGATGCTGTTTATCATCCTACATGATTCAAAAATAAAGCTTTTTACTATTAAAAATAAAAACTTTACAGATATAGATAAATTTGGAAAAAAATATAACTATTAATTTTTCAAACTAGTTATATAGTTATATTTTTTTCCCAAATTTATCTATATCTGTATAGTTTTTATTTTTAATAGTAAAAGGCTTTATTTTTGAATCATGTAGGTTGATAAACAGCATCCGGTTTCTAATTTGTTACTAGCAAACGCTGTAAAATTGCTTATTTAAAACTTTTATTTGTACATTATTGTTTTCTTCTACTGAACGGCAGAAAACAGGCTTTGAATTCAGTGAACTTATTTTATTTTTTTTTAATTCAGTAAACTTACATTATTTTTTTTCAATTCGGTGAACTTATTATTTTTTTTTTTTAATTCACTGAATGTAATTTAATTTTTTTTAATTCACTGAATGAAAATGAAATTGAATGAATTCACTTTTTTCCGTTCGATTTATAAAATTGAACTCGTTCACCGGCGAATTAATTCATTTGATTTAATAAAAAGAACTATTGCAATTGAATTAATTCTTTGAATTTGTTTGATGAACGCATTCAGTTGAATGAATTCAGTGAATTACTGAAGAAAGGAATTCATTCAATTCTAGAGAAAATTGAATTCGATTGGTAGTGAATTCATTCAAAAAGGAATTAATTCTTCAAAGCTCTGCTACAAACATGCATTTGCATAAAAGTCCCTGCCCTAGTCATCACAATCTGAAAATATTTATATAGGATATAGTCTTGAGAATCTGAAAATTTGAATACAAGAAAAAATTCCTTAGAATCGGAAAATTTTTCTGTAGGTAAAAGTTATCAGAATTTGAGAATTTTTCTTTAGAAAACTTAAGATTCGTTAGAAAAAAAATTATATATCTAATATCTTAAAAACGGAAATGTGTCCGATATGTTTAGACATATTTTTCACTGGTCTATAGACCACTGTATAGAGCAGGAATGGGCACATAAATTGATTGAAGGGCCAAATTTGGGATTTCACAAACTTACTGAGGGCCGCACCAATTAATACATTACTCGACAAAAACAAAGTTTTTGTAGGTACAGCCTTCTGCTAAAACTTTTTTTTGAGTATTTTAGATTCTTAAGCCCAGACCTAAAGTCAAAAAAGTCCATTGAATAGCCTTCGAGTTGTAAGTCTTTCTTTTTTTTTATCCCCAGGGAAATACTTTATGATTTCTATATTTTTAATCGAAATATATTTAAAAATGTAGGCACAGACTCAATAAATGTTTTAAAAATTTTTTGCCGTCCTTAATACGAATCTGAAGTCAAAAACTTTGAAATCAGCAGTCTACTATTTTTCATCACATATTTCTGTTGATTTTAGCTGGATGACTATTTTTATATTTAACAGTTTATTTTAGCTCTTCGAATATTACTGATATTTAGCAAAAATCGGCGAAAAATTTTCTGCAGGCACCTTTAAATAATAAACCTGTAAAAATAGCTAAAAAAAAAAAAAAAAAGGTACTAATTGTTTTGCTATTTTCACAGGTTTATTTCTATGAGTGTATGAATCAAATTTCATTGTGTCTAACTGTTTTACCAAATTTAGGTGCTTCAAGGACTATTCTCAAAAGTAGATTTTAGAAATCCTTACGAGGTCCTTAGAACAGCTTTAAACAATTCCTAAAATGAAAGGTAATTTTTTTGAATTCAAAATCATAAAAAATAAAGACTTCTACGTACTTCTAAGTACTTCTATGTCATATTGAGCCATAAAGTATTTTTACCAGGCTTAAGGTTTAAAGAAGAAGGTATTTTTCACTTAATATTCGGATGTAGGAGGCGAAAATGCTTTAAAACGTTTTAGAGGAACTCTGTTCAAAAAAGTCGATATTTGTTGATCGGTGTAATTTTTTTGAGGCTCCATTGAATGTTTATTTTTTTACCGCTGTTTTCTACATTATGTATATTTTTAAATTCTGATTTTAATTTTTTTTAATTTTGTTTAAAATTAAAAAAAAATTTTTGATTGTTTTAACATTAATGAAGTGCCGCACGAAATAGGTTGGCCGCATTTGCCCATGTATGGTATAGAGCATTGAACCACCACTTGTTAGTTTCATAAAAGGGCTAAATGTATGATTATTTTAAATAAAAATTTTGGTGGTGAAAAGTTACTGCCCACAGGAAAAATCAATAGATGAAAATTCCACTATTTACACATACATACGCATACAAACCTATAGGCACAATTATACAACACATACACACTTATTATGTTCACACTCATTCGAGCACTTATTGAGGTTGACAATTAATTGTCAATTTTTTGTCGATGGTTGCATGCGTATAGGTAAGTATGTATGCAATGTTTGTTATTATTAACAACAGCAAAATAACGAAAAGGGTGGCATAACATTCTGAGACAGACGAATGGATGACACATGTGTTTTATATCTCACCACATAATTTAAACACAAACACATATGTGACCTTCTCCGAGAAAAGGGACCTAGTGTGTCAAAAAACGGGTTTCGATAAAAATGAGAAAAACATTAAAATTTTATTTTTAATTTAACTTTAAATGCGTTCTTCTCAAAACTTCATTTTCAACACACTAGGTCCCTTTTCTCGGAGAAGGTCACATATATGTATAAATAATATTTGTTATAGAAGAATTTAATACATAAAATGTTGTTGGGCGATTATAAACCCCTTTTATTCCTTCTTATTGCTGTTGTTTTGATTACCGCTGTTGTTGCTGTTGATGTTGCTGACGATAAAGACTCAGTATGATGATGCTAATATGTACTGAAAGGAATCCTTCCTTCCTTTACAAGTTGTTGGTTGGTTTGTTTGGTAACTTGGATGGTGTTGTTGTCAACATCATATTTGAAGCGTATACTTCAAAAAAATTATACACACAACTGAGCTGTTTATTCGTTTCGTTTGTCTGTCTATTTGAATATTTATTTTGCTTATAATATTGTTACAATATGCTACAATTCATAAACGACTGACTGATTTGCAACTACAATTTCATGTCTATGTATAACACTTATATATTGTGTTTTGAAGGATTTTAAACCTTTAACACCGTTACAGTTTGTTGACTTTAATACTGTTTGAGACAAGGAATCTAAACAATATTTTTGATTAGACTTTGTTACCTAAAAATTAGTATTGCCACTTCTTGAACAACTATTCATTCAATAAGTGGCAACATATTCGTTAAATATTTTTTGTGTAGTTTTTGATTAATCTAAATTTTTACATAAATTTACGTAAATTTTCTGGCAATAATTCTTTGTAATTTTTGTTTACACATTAAACAATGCAAAAGGCTCACGAAAACAGGGATCAAAATCCTAAAGATTTTACAACACACATTGCATCACTCAAAATCTCGAATATGCAAGTGCTTGTGCAAATTTAAATGTAACTGCCAATTATAGAAAACATACGATTTTCATTTATTGGTTATACATAAATAGATGTCACTACATTGCTAGATCTGTCAAAACAACAGAGTAGTATTTTGGAAGATGACAAAGCAAATTGTGGTCAAATTTTTTTTGTGGTTTTTGTTTTTTTCTTCCATCTTTGTCTTCTTTATGATTAATGGCTAAACGCATTTTTGTTGTATTCTTAGATTCCCTTGTTGTAACATATATGTATATTTCATTGAGTAAATTTAAAATTAATAACAAAAATTTTATTTGTCAGATAATAAGACTTACGCAAAAAATTCAAGGACAAATTTCACAAAAATCTACTTCACGGCACCATACTAAACATTACTCCCTATAGCCCCCGCTCTAGTTACTTATAATACACATTAACATAATGTGATAATTTCTCATGCACAAACACCATGCAGGCATGCATGAACATATGGACGGATGAATAGATGGAAGAAGTATTTTTGCATGTATGTTCTTATCATTAAAATGCTTTTTAAATTAAAACAGTATTACATTGATGTAACAACAACAAATATCATCATCTTTATTTAATAAGATACATTATTGCATTTAACATAATAACATTATCAACATTATCATCATTATTATCATTATTTTTACCATTAACACTTTCGCCTAATGATGCCAACTTTTTTTTTTGTTCATTTACTATGAGTTATAAATACAAGTTGTGAAGCCTTGATTTTTTCTTTAATCTTTTCAATACACAGTAGAGGGGACCGAGTTTAAATAATGATCGAGTCTTAAAACGCGGCAGAGATTGAGGTATTGATTTAAAAAATTTTAAGATTTTTAAAAGTGTTTTATATTTTTTTTAATATTCCCTAGATTATTATGAATATTAAAGAAAATCTGATTAATATTAAAGAAAATATAAATATTTAAACTTAAACACTTTTCGTGTATTTTGAATTTTTCGAATAAAGAAAATCGGGAATAAAACCGTGAGATTTTTGGAGAAACAAAAATTAAATGTAAATCTTTAAGTGGTTCCACATAGTTTCACGAAAACTATGCTAATACATTTTGTCACTCTATAAATGTGCTTTAGCTAGAAACCCTTATGAAAAGAAATCGGCTTAAAACTTTCAATTCTCTGAAGTAGATTCGTAAATATTTGCATAAATATATCAAAATATAGAACTAACCTCGCTCAATATAAATTTTTATTTTAGTACAGTGTTGGTTTAACGTCATATAGACAGCTGCAATTAATATTATAATTAATATGCATTTTACCAATTATAATTAGGTAGGTTTGAGGTTAAGGGGAAGAATAAACCTTTTTATCTAAAAATTATAAATTACATTAATTTTCAAATCAGACTAGATCTAGTTTCTGTCTTTTTCTATGGACAGGCTTCATCAGTGAGTTTCCATTAAATTGTATTATTGTTTATATATTTTATTGTCAGATTGTCTCTATATGATAATTTTTTTGCAATCGAACATGTGCCTATCCCGACATTACAAACGTAACTATACAAAGGTGCGACCGCTTAGTCATCTCACCAGATGTGACGATTTTTTTAGTAAAAATTTCACAAATGACGATTGACGATTTTTGAATAAAAACTCCGTATGTTTTGACGATTGAGGAGAATTACTAACTTTTTAACAATTTTTAAGCAAAACTACAAAGAAAATCGTTTAAAAAAACCATTCTTTTCGAATCGTCTGAGTGGAAAAATATGTTCGTGGTTGAAAACAATTAACAAATCAAAGTTCGGACTAGGTTAATATTTAATGTACACAGCTTTACAAAAACAATTTTTGCAGGGATTTTAGATGTGTTTTTTTTGTGTTTTTCCAATGTCTCAATTACGTCACATTTTTTAGAAAATCACGGTTTAAAGTGCCGAAATACGTTGTGTTAACTTATGTGTAAATTATAGAACAATTATGACGTGATTAAAAGTTTTAAAAACAGAGTTTGGAATCACGAACTTAAAGCTTATATAAACTATTTATGAGAATTTAAACCACATAACACATGATGAGGTGTTTTATCTATAACTTATCGTAGCATAAATACCACCTTTTTATAGATGAAGTAAAAATTAACCTGCAGTTATATATAATTCGAATTTATAAAAGCTGTGAATTAAGAGCGCTAATATAGGCAAGCAGTTAAAATGAATTGAATTTCGAATAAAAAAATATATGAAACTAGTGTTTTTATGATATTTAACTGATGACGATTTCCTGACGATTTTTCATAAAATTGCTGACGATTTTGACGATTTATTTTTACATTTTTGACGATTTTTGACAAATAAAGGTCTGGCACCACTGCATCTCACCGAAGTAAGGCCTTGAATGCTATCCTATCCTATCCTATTCCGTTCTCGGTTATTGTTCTTACTCAGAAGTGATCAAACACAAACACATACAAACATTCTACTTTTACATTTTGTTTATCTTGCAATCTACTCCGTGTCTCCTTTTTCGCAAACGTTGCCAAACTAACGTATGGTTTTTACGTTAAAGATCAGGAGACGGGTTGCCACAGGGCAAATTTCATAATGTATTTTAGTGAGGTATTGTTTTAACGTCATATAGACAGCATTTTTTTATTTTTACTTTTGTTACAATATTTGAACTTATAACGAAAACTATTAAATTTTACTCATGGCATAACTAAATTCTTAAGCTCATTTACAGGAAGAAGAAGAAAACATTTTTATTGAAAAATTCAACAGACACAAGGGAATCACCAGACTGCCGCAGTTCCGTCTCACCAAAAGACTCGTCAGTTGTTAGTTTGTGTCAATCAAAGTATTTTTAATTGTTAATCTTAAAAATTTTTTGTGTATGGCATGACAGAGAATCGAACCGGCTACACTCTACACAGGCTACGACTCGTAGCATCACATCTTAACGGGATACACCACGGTCGAATTGAATTAGCCACGTGGCTAATTGAAGTTTTATCAATCACAGCCTACACAATGTATTTTTGTAATCAGAAGAACCAAAATTAACTAATATTACATGATGAATTTATTTTTCAATTAGAATGTTTCCTCTCTTAATCCTATTATTATCTCCTTTTCACAAGTAGGTACTTGTCACATTATGATGAGCTTTATTTGTATTCAATAGTTGGATACCAAGTGTTGATCTCAGATGTTGTTGCCGCTGGGCAAGTTTTAAATTTTTTTTAGTTAAGTGTTTGCAACCATCGTAATTACCCAGCAAAATCGTGGTAATGACAAGTCATTACCATACGGATTACCAAGTATTAACAGGTCATTGCCTTTTGCATTACTTTAAAATACAAAATAATGACTTACTGATAATAAGTTATAGAAGTACTTATATATTCCTACAAAGTAATCACTTTCTGGTAATTGATTAAATAAGGACTGATTTAGTTTTTTTTATATTAATATTTTATTTATTAAATTGTATCGAAAATTCTTCCAACTGAATAGAAAATTTTCCGAGGCAAAAAGTTTTTTTTTTTTTTCAATACGACCAACTATTTAACAATGTATGGTAACCACTTATTTCCTAACTTCTGAGTAACCACTTATTTTATCTTTGTGAGTAACTACTTATTCCTTCACTATGGGTAACTCGTTATTCGCACTTTTCTTGTAAGCAAGAGGGTAATGACCACCCATGAATTTTTGGAGATCGCGAACAAAAGTAATGTTGCGAGTAAATAGCTTGGTAAGTAGTGAAACCCTATGTGTGCTACTTACTCGATTAATTACTCGGTATTGTCTGTTTTTGCTGGGTAATATTAGAATTAATTACTAAGGATTTTTTTCTAAAGCTCACTTACAGTAAGAAGAAGAAAACACTATTCTATTTGAGCTTGGAATGTTTCACAGAAGACCAACCCTTGGCCCTTTTTTTAACCTATTATTAAGACTCGTGTTGGCAATGGTCCAGCTTGAAATATTGTTTAACTGATATTTAACAGTAATTGTTATTGTTTTTGGTAATAAATTCATTAAAAAAAGGTATTTTATTGTAATTAAAAAGTTGTATTTATGAAGGACATTCAAATTTACTACAAAATTTTTATTCATAGTGTCACATATTTCCAGATCTATTACACGGAATATCAATATCAGAATTTGTTTATTCGAGTGTCTTGTTTACGCGTGAGCAGAAAATGGCAAATTTGATCGGCAAATCCTCGGCTTATTATTGGTTTGACAAATATGCCAAAAACTTGTTATCGAGAAAAGGTAAAGAAGTTTTACGTTTTGTCATTTTTGTATGCAAAATGGGCAGATAGGTCAAATTTGATACTGTATATCTCAGATGTGATGCGAGATATCGAGAAACGGATTTCGGAATTAGAAAGAGAATATTTATATTATATATAATCCGTTCATAACTCAATTTTTTTATAAGTGGTCAGTAGGTCAAACCAATATTAAGCCCACGAAATGACAAATTTATACGGATTTTATATAGATTTATTATGAAGTAAAAATTTATAAAAAGGAGGTATCGGAAATAGCCAAATTTTTGCCACAAGAGGATTTTTTTGGCTGTTGTATTGTGTAACCGTATCGTTTCGCCCGTAACATATCATGAGGAAAAATTTTTTTTGAATCAGCCTACTCTAATCGACAGCAATGAATGAAATTCTAGTACTTAAGTGACGAAAAAAAATCTTGTGGGAATTTTTTCTGGTTTTCAAAGTTATGTCATGTTGATTTTACCAGGTATTCCAAAGATTCCCTTTCGTTTTATGCTCATAATCACACAGCTTTTGTGGGTAGAACATAAAAGTATACTCAATAATGCGTAGGTACTTAACTTGAAAGCTATTAAAAGACACAAATATTGTTTTAAAAATAATTCGGCTTTAGTTAAATAACTAATAAGGACGCATTAAAGACAAAATTCCATCAATTTACAAAAAATAAAACAGTCTCTCCCCCACAAATTGAGCAAATTAAAGTCGAGCATGCCGACTATATGATACACTAACCCAGTCAAAAAAATTCAAACGGGAAAACGATGGCAAGGCCACAGTATACTGGATAACCACCAAAATTTTTGTAAAACAAATACTGGCAAACGCTGGCAAAGCGTCCCAAATGAGTGTTCTGCCCAGTCGTCAAAACTGGCCAAATGACGATTTGACGATTTTTTCCTTCAAAATGACGATTTTTTTAATACGAAATACAGCAAGAAATGTGCAAAAATACTTTACTTTTTAGTTTTTAGAATTATGCATAATTGCAAGCAAATTAATGTGGGAACAAATTAAAAAACCGCTGCAAAATCAGATAATTTTTATTCAGCAAATCTATACGATTTTTGAAAAATATTTTAGAATTTTGGATTTAAAGTGTTCATATTGAAATTATAATTAAAAGTATATCCACAAAAAATGCAAAAATCCGTTCGAGTTCATCTTAATTTTTTATTTATTGCGAAACTGCCAATTTTTCTTTAAGATGCGTATTTTAAAATCTAAAAAACTTACAGGAAAAATAATAAAAAATATGATAATTTTTGTATAAAACTTCTGTCCTAAAACTGTAACGAATCTCAATTTTTTTGGAAGAATGTTTGTGAAATACATAATAAATATATAAATTTAAAATCTGATATTTTTGTTGGTATTTCTTTTTGTTTAAAGCAACTACTTAAGGATATGGCAAATTTCGATGACGTTTATAAACATTTTAGTAAATATGTTAAATCGAACAAGCACGAAATTATTATAAAAGAATAATTTTTAAAATGCTTATTAAGTTTTAAGGGTCCTTATAACACAAATGGTGTTATTTTGACGATTTTGAACTAATTTTTCAAAAGCTATGACGATTTTGACGATATTTTACAGAATTTTTGACGATTTTATGCCTAATAAACCTGGCAACACTGGTTCTGCCAGTCATTTATTTTTAACACCGCGGTTACCCAGTGGTATAGTAGTTTTTCATTTTTTGTACCACTGGAAATTTCTGACTTGGAAGTTTAATTTGCATTATGCTCCGGAAAGGGGTCCAAATTCCTTATTTTATAGGCAGAGCAGGTCAAAATTCTCAAAAAAATCAAAATTTGATGAGAATCTGCTAAATGTTTGGAGGTGTCCCCACTGCTACACAGGGAAAAATTTCACCCCTGGGACGGCTTACTAAGAAGTATATAAAACAATACGATACAATCGTTATCGGATCGCACAGCGGAGAAAACAATATGGCCTTGTCGGACAACGACATAATGTTCTTTCCAGGATCGTTATTAGACAATTAAAATATTAAAGAAAAAACAAAAGTGAGAAGAAATATTTACCACAATTTGCTTTGTCATCTTTTCACTTTATTAACAAATTGAAGAAATTCTACAAAAAAGGCACCAAACATGCACTTCAAGTCATTATAAGCAAAAACAAAAAACAAATGCAACTACAAATCGATGCTATCTTGTTCTAAATTTTATGATTGGGATAAATGTTTAGTCCACAGTAGTTTTGGATCATCGATTAAAAACATGGAATTCTTTGCCCTACACAGAGAAAACAGATTCGTTGTGACAGATGAATTTTATTGTCCACCAAATGGTTTGGTACACTGAGAGAATTATCTGCATGATGTTAATCCAATGAAGTGTCACTGGAACTCGTCCATTGAAACTTTTCATTGAATTAATGCATTTTTCATAAAATGTTGTGAAAAATTTCATTTTATTTATTAAAAGTTTCATTCACTCAATGAAAAAGTTTCATTAAAACCAAATTCATAAAATATATAAAGCTTTTTCATCAAATTTAAGAATATTTTCATTTACACTGTGAAGAAAACTTCATTAGTTTGCTGAAAAATTTCATTAAATTTCTTCCAGCGAAATTTTCTCTGTGTAGCAGCAACGGAATTATTTGCTTCTCCCAACCAAAAGTAGTCGTGGGTCAATTGAAAAATAACTCTCCAACTGAAATTATATTGTATTAACCGAATTTCAATCGACACAAACAAAACTGTCAGTTGGCGAAAAATTCGGTTGTCGCAATTAATCTGTGTTTTCTGTGTAGTGATTATATTTTTGACAAATTTAAATTTTTCTCTGTTTTACTAGTTTTTTACTAGTACGGAAACATATTTTTTAAGAAAAATTATTTCTTGTAATTTTTTTTTACGTTGAATACACAAATACTAAAAATGCAAATGTCATAAACTATGTATATTCAAATTACAAAAATAAAAGCAATTGTTTTCTGCAATATTTATTATTAATTAATTTTTGTTTTTGAAAATTGCAATTATTACACCTGCTGTGCATATACAATACAACAAAACGGAAAAAACGACGACAACAGTAGCAGCAACAATACCGACAGCAGCAACATATATTCAAAAACACACAAGTCAAGTTTCTCAAACAGTGTGACGCAAAAGTACCGCAACAATTTAAAGGTTTTTAATTTAAGAAAATATATATATAGCACCTCATGACAACGCACCTTTGACATTTAATTTAAGGACATTAAAGATTTTTTTAAATTTTATTGTTGTTGCCTTTATTTTTAAAGATGAAAATAGTGGCTAAATTCGCCACGAAAGGCATGGACATGGTTCAGAAAATTGTACAGAATTTTAACGTAAAGTTTGATTTTTCATTTTGTCACTTGTTTTAAGTGCGCGTGGGCGTTTTTTTTAACGAAAAATTATCGATATCAACCTTTTATCAAATTTCATAGTAAAATTTAGGCAGTACTGATCGGTTCTGTACAAACTGTATATTTTTGGAAATCCCATAAAATTTCCTTAAGTCTTGCATTATTTTTATCTACAAATAGTAGCCAGACTTAAAATTGCAGCACTTTAAACATGACCAAATTTTTCTTTGTTTTTAGCGATTTTTAATAAAGTTAACAGCACTGAAATTTTAAAGTGAATAGTTTTATGCTTTTCTTACCACAATATAACAAATCAGTGAAGATTTTTTTTACGTTATAGTAAAAAGCATTTCATGTTAAAATTTCAGTGTTGTTAACTTTCTTTTAAAATCGCTAAAAAACAAAGAAAAATTTGGTCATGTTTAAAGTGCTGCAATTTTAAGTCTGGCGACTATTTGTAGATAAAAATAATGCAAGACTTAAGGAAATTTTATGGGATTTCCAAAAATATACAGTTTGTACAGAACCGATCAGTACTGCCTAAATTTTACTATGAAATTTGATAAAAGGTTGATATCGCTAATTTTTCGTTAAAAGCCACGTTAAAACAAGTGACAAAATAAAAAAACAAACATTATGTTAAAATTCTGTACAATTTTCTGAACCATGTCCTTGCCTTTCGTGGCGAATTTAGCCACTATTTTGATCTTTAAAAATAAAGGCAACAACAATAAATTTTTTAAAAAAAACTTGAATGTCCTTAAATTCGTGCCCACCACTGTATATATTATTAACAAATTATGGATCGATGAAGCAACTTTTAAACAAAAAGCAAAAATTTTCCGCCAGATGTTTTTAGAAAGCATAATTTTTGGTGAATGAAATAGTAAGGCAAATAGTTACAAGACTTTTGCTTTATCCTGTAAACGTTTGCAATTCTTTTGATGTAATTTTTTTATTTTATAAAGTACAAATTTCTCTGATGTACAAATATACATATAATAAATATTCTTCAAAAATTGTTGGTTTAAAATGTTTAAATGACAAATATTAAACCAAAATATCCTTTTGAGGTTTTTACTTTTGTGCAAATATAAATTTAAACATGCATACTACTATAACGCGTTTAGACTGCATAATCTTAATCACGTTTATCTAAATGTACTTAAATTTACAGCTGACCTCAAAAGATTGTAATTATTAAAATAACTTAACAATTTTGTCAAATTTCAAGTATCAACTTCAAAGGATTTTATGCAGATTTTAAAAAAGGATTTAAACTAATATTTTAAGAAAGTGTAAACGAGTGTTAAACATTTTCAGTATAATAACCAGGGCAAAGGACTACATTTAAATATATGTTTGTTTGCATTTAGCAAACATTAGGACAGAATACATTAAATAAGTTTGTAAATCAACAAATTTTTATCCACATGTCATCGATTTGTTAATGCCTTATTTTTAAATTCAGAGATTTTAAAAACATATTTTTAAATATTTCAAAATTTCAAAAAGCCAATAAGTTGTATTTTTCAATCATAAAATAAAAATGAAGTTAAATTCATGCATTAGAGCGGAATTTCTTTTTTAATATGTGATTTCAGCAATTATTGTTTTGAATTCTCAACTTTACAAATTCCGGACAACTTTTGGACTCGATCAGATGGAAACGAATCTTAACGTAATTTGATGCGCTGAATTCGAATGTTCGATTCGTTTGTCGAGATTGGTTCTAGTTTTAGCATGTTGGCTACACTGCAGCGACATAACGATTATCAGCTGCTGGCTTCGCTTCGATACGTTTTGTTTTACTTAGAATATTTATATGAAAATGCACACTCAAAATAATAAGTCTGTTGGTTGGATAGAAAAATTTGTTACTTTAACAAAATTTATTCCTGTTTTTTTCTCAAAACAAAATTTGTTGATTTTACAACATGTTTGTTAAATTTAAATAAAAAATTAGTAAAACTATAGTTTTATTTGCAATTATACTGAGTAGTAAAATTTGTTCAAATTTATGATATCGGGACTCTCTGAAATAGAAAATTTTCATTAAAAATTCCCGAGGGTCCAAGGCCCCACCAAAGTCCATTTTTGGCCAGAAACAAACTTTTCAAGGGGTATTATATGGTTAGAGATAGCCCAAATTCTCGTCCATTTTGCTCTATCTCTCTTAGTTTTCGATATCGGGCCATTTTAAAAAATCGGGAGTGAAAGAAATAGCGTCATCTTTAAAACTTCGGATACATTGGTAGCGCCATCTACCGGATAATAACAGTAAAATGAAAATATTATATTTGAATAAAAATTTAAAATTAGTTTTAAATAATTTTGAAAATTAACACTCAAAATTAGTTAAAGCACTTAAAATTTCTAGTATTGTGTTAAATGAAGATAACTAAAATATTGGCTTAAATCAAAGTTTCAACTAAAAATTAGTTAAAAATTAGTCAAATCGATTTAAAACCGGTTTGACAGATTTTTCTTCTGACGTATTATTTTAAGTGTACATCCTAAAAAACTAGGCCACAAATGGTTCAAAATGATTATTTTGAAAACTACCCATGTGAAAATCGAAATATATATGAAGACACATGATCATTAGGGTATTCAATTAATCGACTTTTTATTTTAATCGATTAATCGTGCAAATAATTATTCGAATTTTTTTCTTAACCGGTTAATCGAACAAAATTTTAAAATTAATCGATTAATCGAAAAAAATTTCTGTAAAATAATATACGTACACTTGTTGTGTTTTTAATTATTTTATTTAAAAAAGCAACAAAAATAAATTCAGTAACTCTTCTGAAATTCATAAAAAATATTAATAATTGTGATAAGATTTTTGTCATTATTTTTATTTTTTCTGTCCCCTCTTTCATATATTAAAATTTTATCCAAATCGGGGAGAACCACACCGCAACCAACCAAGAACAATATAAGACCCCGTACATTAATTTGTATCTCTTTCGTATGCATTGAATACATAAAAACGTAAATGTCGAGAGGAATTCTGATGAGTATTGATTTTTCCTCTACGTTTATGTACCTCCATCGCTTTATTTTATTTTATTAATTTAGAGTGCTCACTAAACACGCTTTATTACATTGAGCATTAACTATAATTAATAATTATAATAATCATTAATTACAACAATTATTATTGCTTTCGTTTAATATCAACGTTTAAAAAGTCGTAAAAAAATAATTAAAAATTTATTATAAGTCACAACAACAGAGTAGTAATTTGGAAGATGACAAAGCAAACTGTGATAATTTTATGCTGGTTTTGTTTTTTCTTTGGGATTTAAGATGTTTATTAACGCTCCTACTTGAAAACATGAAATTGTCATTGAGTTGAAGCTAACAAATATTTCTAGAAATTCTAAAAGGTCGTCCCTTAATTATTTTCTTAGGCCAGAATGAAATCCGGATATGTATAAGCCTACAGCAAATTTTTTGACACAATTTTTTAAAAAAATTTTAAGATTTTAGCATATTTACTTTAATAAAAAAATTATATTTTTTAAACATTTTTGTAATTTTCTACCAATTTCGATTAATCGATTAATCGAATGAAATTATTCGAATTATTCGTTATTCGAAATTTGGACATTTTAAATTATTCGCACAATTTCTGAGAAAACGATTAATCGATTGAATCCCCTAATGATCATACATTGACTTGTATATGATCATACATAGTCATATACATCCATGTCTAGTTCGATGTATGACCATACATGATTTCATATATTTCCATATATCTTCGGATCCGAAATATGAGGGTATATGACTTTACATGTTCATATATGACCATTAGGCTGGGTCGATTTGTGGGGAGGCAAAAAAATCGCCCATGGCTCAGGGAAAATCGTATTCTAGGGATCAAAATAAGAAACTTTGCCGAAGGAACCATACCTTCAAAACGAATTCTACTACCCCTAACTGTTGACTTTTGTCCCGTAGGGTCAAGTTTTGAAAAATCCCACTTTGACCCATTTAGAGTGCCCCAATCGAGTCCAAATGTATGACCGACCCCCACTAACTTTGGAGGGCCGATCCACCCATGCCAGTGGTACACCCCCTGGAACTCCCCTGGGGGGTTCCCCATACAAACATTTTAAAAAATCACCATTTTTGGCACTTTATTTTATTATTTTTTATTTATTTTATTTATTTTTATTATTTTATTTATTTTTTCTCCTTAGAAATTTATTTAGTCAGAACATATGTAAATGAAAAAATTAATTTAACTTAGTAATAGAAAAGAAAAAATGCCCAGACTTGAAAGCAAAAAAGACTTCAAACAGTAATTTTTTTTATTTTCTTTTCTATTACTAAGTTAAATTAATTTTTTCATTTACATATGTTCTGACTAAATAAATTTCTAAAGAGAAAAAATAAATAAAATAATAAAAATAAATAAAATAAATAAAAAATAATAAAATAAAGTGCCAAAAATGGTGATTTTTTAAAATGTTTGTATGGGGAACCCCCCAGGGAAGTTCCAGGGGGTGTACCACTGGCATGGGTGGATCGGCCCTCCAAAGTTAGTGGGGGTCGGTCATACATTTGGACTCGATTGGGGCACTCTAAATGGGTCAAAGTGGGATTTTTCAAAACTTGACCCTACGGGACAAAAGTCAACAGTTAGGGGTAGTAGAATTCGTTTTAGAGGTATGGTTCCTTCGGCAAAGTTTCTTATTTTGATCCCTAGAATACGATTTTCCCTGAGCCATGGGCGATTATTAAATCGACCCGCCCTAATGACCATATATGCTCATACATGATTCACATATGATCATATATGATCATATACCTTCATATACCCCCAAATTTCGGATCCAAAAATATATGAGATCATGTATGATCATACATTGAACTATGCATGGACGTACATGACAATGTATGCCCATGCATGATCACATACGAGCCAATGTATGATCATGTACGTTCATATATATTTCGATTTTCACATGGGTGGTTTTGTACTCGTAATTACCCAAAACTAGTTCGACCATTTGCTACTGGAAATATTCCGAATTTCTAGCATCATCTTTTGGTGGAACTCCGAAGCCGAATACTCGGTTGGACATTATAAATCATAAAGAAATGCATGTTTTTAAAATTTTTCATCAAAATTTTTCAATTTTAAATACATGAACTTGCTTTTCCTGACAACACAATCATTGGTAGTGTATGGACGAACTAATGTATGTTTGTAGATCCGAACTGACGATTGAGTAGGTTTTAGAGAAAAAAAATTTATTTTACAATTTCATATTTAATTCCAATGAAATATGTACTTGTTGTTGTTAAGATTAATATTGATTTTTGGTGTGTATGTATGCATCATACGCATACATTTGTAAATGGTAGTAGTTATTTTTGTATAGTAGTCAGTCGTCATAGAAAGAGGACACACATACATATTTAAAATAT
This sequence comes from Leucophora obtusa, assembly GCA_949987735.1. NCBI lineage: Eukaryota > Metazoa > Arthropoda > Insecta > Diptera > Anthomyiidae > Leucophora > Leucophora obtusa. The sequence continues at coordinate 52,990,624 of OX465295.1, forward strand.
TTTATTAACAGGAGTCCATTCAATTTCCTATGGATTTTTGTTTGTTTTATAATATATAAATTTTTAATATGATTTTATTGTATATTTCAATAAACTATGAACAATAAATACAATAGCATGGATTTTATTTGGTTTTATTACATTTAATTTAAAAATGTATATTTCATTTTGTAAACGTTTTATTGTCGAGAATAATCAGAGAATCTTTCACCTGCAGACAGGTTAGTTCAAGAGGAATGAATTAGTGGCCCAAAATATTCTTTATGAAAAGTATGCATTATTCGTAGACGTGCCAAAATAAAGGTTTTTTGTAACTAACAATTTCGAAATAAAAATAATTAAAAAATTTTCAGAATTTGACCCAAACTCAAGAATAGATTTTAAAAATTTAGTAATTTTCCTAACAAATTTCAGAAAACAGGTGTTTGTTCAATAATTACTATTAAAAAAAAAACCGGTTTCGATTACTGTTTTTAAGAAAACCTGTTACAATCTATTTCGGTTTTTTTTAGTTTTTTAAAAATAACAATTTACTTCCTATTATTATTTGTAATATTAAGATATTACACTCATGGAAATAAATCTTTAGAAATAGCAGAACAAGCTAATAAAAATTTGTTGAAAAGGACCCTAAAAAAAAACTACTGATATGGGCTGAATCTATTTACTGAAGCGGGATTTACATCATCTGATTTTAAATCTATTAAATGAAACACAAAATACACAAAAAATTAAACAACCCGAGTAAAAACGTTGTTATATAATAATGTATAATTTTATATACCCATATATGTTTTTGTACACCAGTCTATATAAGCGGACAATATTATATGTATCCATTACAGGTGTTCTGTAACTATGTGAGAAGTTTCTCACATAAAAATTGCAACTCTTCCATATTTAAAACAGAGTGAGTATCATAACGTCAAATTTAGCCAGAGGTATGTAAAAAAAATTTACTTATATTCAGTTTGAAATTTTGTGACTCACCCTGTTTTAAATATCGTAGACACATCGTAGAGTTGCAATTTTTATGTGAGTAACTTCTCAAATAGTCACAGAACACCGGTACATATATAATTTTTTTTTTCTCAAAAAGTTGTAATATGATGTCGTATTTAGTTGCATCTTATTACATATCGATCAGTACATAATTGTATATTGGATTTACAATTAAATACAGATAATCCAATTTTATATGACGTTATATATAACTATTTAGTACATAATCCAAAATAATATATGTTTTTATACGATATCATTTTTCAAAAAAACACGATTTCGTTTTGGATAGAATTATATATACCCCATTCAGAGTCACACTAAAACATTTGTCAGTCGCCTTTTGGACATAATTTACATAATTACAATGGAAAGAAATTGTTAAAAAATTTTACAAATAGTTTAAAGCAATACTAAAGGCGTTTGTGCTTTCCTGTAAAATGTCTTTTTGTCAAAATCCAAAAAAAAGTTTAAAAGCTTTCATGAAGTTTTAGGTCTGACAAACTGTCAGGTAATTATTTCTGTAAACATTTAGGATTTCATTGAAATTTATTACACTGTGAGACAAATGGTAGGGGTCAGTGATCGGGAAGGGTTCAAACTACCGGGGAAAGTTATATCGGTAAAAAAGAAGTTATACGTGTCCCGGCGTTTCGCTGGGTCACCTCTAGGAATCGAGATATATCAATTTGACCTTTTCTGGTCTTTTTTTTGACATAACTCGAGAACCACTAGTCCGATTTTGCTCAAACAATTTTAAAAAAATTAAAAATTACAATTCCTTTAATCTGTTCATATAACGTTTTTCTATATACTCAACAGTTTTGCCGGTAAAAATAAATGTATGAAGAAAAAAATATTTTTTGCCTAAAATATTAAAAAAAAGTAATAAACAAAAGGTTATTGATTTTTATGGTAGCGGTAACAAACATTTATTTTTACCGGTAAAACTGTTGAGTATATAGAAAAACGTTATATGAACAGATTAAAGGAATTGTATTTTTTAATTTTTTTAAAATTGTTTGAGCAAAATCGGACTAGTGGTTCTCGAGTTATGTCTCGATTCCTAGGGGTGACCCAGCGAAACGCCGGGACACGTATAACTTGTTTTTGACCGATATAACATTTCCCGTTGGTTTCATCCCAATCCCGATTTTGACAATCGCATAGTGTTATTTTTAGTGTATTTTTATCGAGTATTGTTCTATTTTGTCTATATTTTTATCTATATTTACCAAGGTTGGTTACCGAAACGAATAACGGTAAGGGTAACGGTATCAGATTTCGTTTGTTTAGGTAACGGTAAAGGTAACGGTATTTAAGACTGTTTCGGTAACGGTATACCGTTATCGAAACAACAATACCGGTACGTACCGGTATTAAAAATTATGTTAAAAACATATAAAAACAAGTAAAAACATGGCATATTTTTAATTTTAAGTACTGAAAATACAGATTTTAAGCTATAAATTCAATACTGGTAGTTTTAATAAGTAAAATTATTATCTATAAATTTTTTGTAAAAAAAAAACACTCAAGATTATAAAATAAAAAAATTGTAATTTTTATATAAAATAATAAATACCGGTAAAATACCGGTAACTACCCATAAAAATAACGGTATCGGTAACGATAACGGTATTTAGAAAATTTTTTAGAGGTATCGATAACGGTAACGGTATTCAATTTGAAACGGTATTTTAGCGATAACGGTATTATAACGATAACGGTAACCAACCTTGATATTTACAGTTCGTTAAACTTTAAAATATGTAGTTTTCATTTACAAAAATATAGATAATTAAATTTTTCATAAGTAATATGTTGTAAAAGCATTTGGCATCAAATAATGCTTCAATTTCCATAATCAATTAAAATATTTTAAATCAATATTATAGAATATTTGTACGTACGTCTATTTCGTAGTATTTAATTAAAAGTTATTTTGTGCACAGAAATAAATGAATATCCCACAAAATATGTCTGTTAGTTATACACTCACAATATATTTTCCATAACCGATTGAGGTTTATTTGAAAAGTAATAAGTAAAATTTGCTTAGAAACAAATATGTATCGCCTGTAGGAGTTGTTATTTACAGTCAAATATTCCATTTTTAGATTTCTATTTTTAGAAAAAATAATTTAAATAATTTCGTTGTTTTCTGTTTTAAAACAAAAAATTCAAATATTTTCGGTTTTCTTTTTTGTTCAAATAGTTTGTTTATATTCAAAATTATTTCAATTCAAATTACAAGAAATTCTTTACTCATACACACAAACATAGCCAATAAAAATATGAACGTGTGTGTTGTGTATGGTGTAGTGTTTTGAAAATTAAAACAAAACAAAAACTTTCAAATATGGAAAAACAAACCACAAAATCGTTTTTTTTTTACGTTTTGTCAGTTAAAAATTGTTGATTGTTTTAATAGACTTTTCAATTATTTTTATTTCTTTTATGGATTGTTTAAACAATGTTTGAAAATAAATAGGTTGTTTTTAACGATAAAATATTGTGAGTGTAGTACAAATTGAATATATTCTAATAATAACACAGTGCAACAAAACATTTCAAATTCAATGGTTCCAACGCGAAATGAAAGTAAACCATCACCCAAGAGGGTTTCGCAAAGTGGGCTGGGATTTTTACTTAATAAGCTCATGAAATATCTGTAGACTTTAATGTCGACTACAGTGCGAAGACGCTCATTTTAACAAAGTTTCTTATTTAATGGGAATTCGCCCCATGTATCAGATATTTTCTCACACAAAAGTAGTCAATACAAAGGTGCACTCAAAATAATAGGTCTGTTGGCTAAACAGAAAAATTTGTTACTTTAACAAAATGTATTCCTGTTTTTTGGCTTAAAATAAAATTTGTTGATTTTAAAACATTTTTTGTTAAATTTAACAAATCTAAATTTAAGTAAAAAATTAGCAAAACTACAGTTTTATTTGTAATTATACTGAGTCGTAAAATTTGTTCAAATTTAGGGGTCTCGGAACGTTTATATCATCTAAGCATATGTAGCCTAGTGTCTTCAAATGCAATAAATTATATGATATGAAATGTCAAAACCATTGCAGCGAAACGTCAAAATGATATCAATTGCAGAGTGGTGGAGAACACTTGACCATTTCATGGATAAGAAATATCATAGATTTTTCTTCGAAAAACACCAAATTTTATGAAACATTAATGTTTACCGACAAATAATAAAAAACTAAACACTTTTCCATTCCTTTTTACCAAATTTTTTGTTGTTTTTCTATTACAAAATTAAAATGAAATCTAAAAGTGACATTTGATCTCTGGCATCATTGCAAGATCCGATGGCATGTCATGATATCATGATATTGCAATAAAATTGAAATTGAGTGTCTTCACTTGAGATGAGAGCATTTTGACAATTGCTTGATATCATTTTATTGCATGTCAAGACACTAGGTAAGGACACTCCATAGGAGAAAACGTTTTGTTCGTTTTGCTCTATCTTGCTTAGTTTTCCAGATATGAGGCATTTTATGAAATAGAAAATTTTTATTAAAAATTCCCAAGGTACCAAGGCCCCACCAAGTACCATTTTTGAATAGAGATAACCTTTTCAAGGGAGTATTTCACAGTTAGGGGTAGTGAAAATTTTCGCCCCTTCTATCTCTATCTCTCTTAGTTTTCGAGATATGTTACATTTCGAAAAAATCGGGAGGAAAGAAATAGCACCTCCAATTTTTTTTTTGTGCTGGGGTGTTAAATGAAATGTTTCAACTAAAATTTTGTTAAAAATTAGTCAAAAAATTAGTTGACTGACGTATTATTTTAAGTGTAGTCACAAAATTATCAGTGGAACAGTAAGTGGCCAAAAATGGGTTAACAGGTGTTTGATTATAAATGTTTCGACTGATATATTTTAGTAACGAGACGTGTGAGTAATCAACAAAATTTTAAAATTTACAGAATTTTAGTTATGTTTAAGTTAAATTTTAATTAATAGAAAATAAGACCTTAATTTGCGAAAATTTTCCAAAATATTAGTACACTCATAGAAATAAATCTGTAAAAATAGCAGAAAAGTTACTAAAAATTAGTTAAAAATGATGCTGCAGAAAAAAACTGCTAAAATTAGCAGATTTTTTACTAAATACTAGTAAAATGAGAACAGCAAAATTAAAACTGTTAAATTTACAGAATTTTAGTTATATTTAGGCTAACTGTTAGTTAATTGATAATAGCGAATTGTACTGTAAAATCTGCAGAAAATTTTGCTAAATATTTGTAAACTAAAAATAGCAAAAATAAACTGTTAAATCTACAAAATTTTTGCTAATTTTAAGCTAAATTTAGTTGAATGCAAATAGCTGTCTATTCTGCTAAAATCAGCAGAAATATTTGCTAAAAAATTGTGAACTGCTGTTTTCAAAAGGCTCGATTTTTATTTGCATTAAAAAAAAATCGAAAAAAAAACTTCGAAAATTTTAAATTTTTTGGTGATTTTTTAGGCTACTAATTATTTAGCAAAATTTTTTTTACTGATTTTAGCAGGTTAATTTGCTATTCTCCATTTACAAAAATTTAGCTCAAATATAACTAAAATTCTGTATATTTAACAGTTTTGCTGTTCCTTTACTTACTAATATATAGCTAATTTAGCAGTTTTTTTCTGCAGCATAATTTTTAACTAATTTTTAGTAGTTTTAACTAAATTTTGTACGGACTTTTTTCTATTAGTGTAGCCTAAAAAGTCACAAAAAAATTCGAATTTTCAAAATCTTTTTTTAAATGAAAATAAAAATCTAACTAACCTTTTAACATCAGCAGTTTACTATTTTTTTTAGCACATATTTCTGCTGATTTTAGCAGGATATACTGCGATTTGCATTTAACTAAAAACTTAAAACTAACAAAAATTTTGTAGATATAACAGATTGTTTTTGCTATTTTTAGTCTACTAATATTTAACAAAATGTTCAGCAGATTTTACAGTATAATTTATTATTTTCAATTTACTAAAAGTTAACTTAAATATAACTAAAATTCTGTAAATTTAACAGTTTTATTTTGGCTGTTCTTATCTAACTAGTATTTATCAAAAAGCTGCTTTTTAGTAGCTTTTTCCACTATTTTTACAGATTTATATTTATATGTGACAGCGCATAGAGAAAGGGACCTAAGGGTAAAAAAATCAATTTTATTTTTTGATGTGGACAACATCTGAGCATCGAATGAGACCGATCCCATGCCCTCCTGAAATAGAAAGGGGACCTTAGGTCCCGTTCTATTTTGCGCGTCACATATAGTTATAGTTGTCTGCCGGTAATAAGGAATTCGTATTGGAATACGTTGGATATGAAAATAATTCTTTTTACAAGGATATACATTTTTCTTGACTTGGAAGATATTTTTTGACTTACGAGTTTAGTTATATTTGATATCCCCAAATTTTATATTTATTTACCTGGAAAGAAACAGAAAATAAAGATTATTAGGATTTCACAGAACTACAAAATATTGTTTTATTTTTTTTACACCGAAAATATAATTAATTGACAGATGACACTTTTTGCCAGCCGAAGTCCGCTACGCAAAAATGCTTGCTTCAGCGAATCCAGCTATGGACTGGAAACCGATACTTTTGAATACTCAAGTATTTACTCAATATTACCCAGTGTTGAAATGACAGTGACATATCATTATTTTTTGGACTATCAGTAAATTTGTGTTAGCCCAAGGATGAACACTATTGATTTTGGTTAAAATCGGTTCATGTTAAGGTGCCCATATAAGGGTCCCCCCAAATTGGCTTGTGTACATGTTGTAGGTCGCAAATACGAACATATTTCAATAAAATTGGGTTCGCTGACTCACAAGGTCCCAAGAACAAAGCCTATTGCTTCTAGATAGGATCGGTCCACATTTAGACCTATCGCCCATATGGGCTATATTTCCGATTTTCTCTTTTTTTACATCTCTGTCTAATAATACCATAAAGGCGTTAGTGGAAGGGGTACCAATTTGTAAAATAAAAATAATGAAAATTTGTATATAGTTGTAAAATAATCTTATTAAAAACACGGTTATAAAATACTTTTTAATTTTAAAATTGAATAACTGGTTCAGCAGATTTTTTGAATTATGTTATGGACAATTTTTTCAAATGCAGTCTCTAAACTGTATAAAAATCACTTTTTGTGATCACTTTTGGCGCCATTATGCTTTAGAAGCCAGATCTAAGTGTTTTTTTTTTTTTTTTTGATGTTGTTCAGATTTAATATTAAAAAAAAAGCTGTAATAATATAGTAACGGATACTTTGGAAGCAATGAAAGAAGTGATTTTTTCGAAGTTGTTCAGAATTAATTCCAAAAAAGCAGTAAAAATTCATTAATGGATGCTTTTAAAGTAGTGAGAAAGAAGTTTTTTGTTAAGCATGACTTTCATTTTTTTTTTTTTTTTTTTTTTTGTTTTGTAAATATAAATTTGTAAATATACGGAGGTTGCAAAAAAAAAAAATGAAAATGATGCCGAAGACCTTTAAAAACTATATTCAGTTAAAGGGTGAACACACCAAAACTGCGACACTTAGAAACTAATACCAGAAAAAAACTAGATGGCTTTGAAATAAATTGTTTATTATTCGTATACTTTGAAGTTTAGAGGTAATAAAAATATTAAAATATTAGTTATTATTTGTTCATATGCAACTGATCGCACACTCGCCATCATCTTTTGAGCGCTCTAGTAAAAAAGCGTATATATAACATATATTTTTTAATATTAAAATATATGATAATATAAAATATTGTGTGCGACCTTATATATTTTTATATGGTGATATATTAGAAATTTTTTTAGAAATTTTCTCATATGTAATCATATTAAATCATATATCAGTATTTGCTTTATTGCAAATTGTATATATAGGAATATATTATTGATAAAACCGTTCACAATTTTATATATAAATAGATACGAAAAATATTTATAATTTTATTTTTTATATAACAATAGCGTCGGCTTTCCTGCAAGTAGTGTTATGTGTTCTTTAACAGGTTTTTAGGAGGGCGAAAAAACTGGTTTATATTATCCTTTTAATATATTTCATTGACATCATATGCCTTAATAATGATTGTAATAAATAAGGTCGTGAATCATTAGGGCATATGATGTCAATAAAATATCTTAAAAGGATAATATAAATCAGTTTTTTCGCTCTCCTGAAAACCTGTTAAAACCAAAAACATAGCACTTCTTGCAGGCAAGCCGACGATATATTAGTTAATATCAGACCCATGTTCGAGATTAACTAATATATTCTAGATTAATGTAATATTTGATCAAAAACAATTTTTTATATGCTTTACTCAATTTTTTCATTAAATTAATATTTTCTGAGCTTTTTTACTTCTAAAAGTTTTTTTTTTTAATTTAAAAAATCCAATTTAAAAAAATTAAAATTAAAATCATGGCCCGGCTCGTAATGGGTTAATAAATTTATGCATGTTGCATATCATTGGAAAGGTATTTCAAGTACCTTTCCAAAGATATATATATTTTGTTCTGGTCCGATAAGTTTTGAGTGGAGAAATAAGCCATTGAATATTGTTGTAGATCATCTTCAACTCCATAAATCGGGAACTATGAGCCTCCAACAAAAAAGAAGTGCATTGCCTGGCTGACCATTAAAATTTTATTTAAAATAAAAAAGCTTAACATATTTAAAAAAAATTTATAAGTCCAAAGAAAATTGCCATATTTGATAAAAATTATTTAGTCTTTAAAGAATAACATATTTATACATTAACGTCTTTAATAGTTACTCATTATCAACAGTAGCCCTCGGCTGACAGTCAGGCATGTGATGAATATCGAAAACGAAAACGATCAGATTGGCAATGGTAAATATTTTAGGATCTGTACAATACCAATTATTTTTTATTTCCTAATTTAGATATCCGGAGTCAAACAAGACGATAAATAATAATTTGAAGCCAATTTGATTTTCGCGAAACAAATTATTATAGATTGAAAAACTGTTCCTTTTCGATTTTCATCACACCCCTGAGTGTGTAGGACCCGAAATCCTGCTGCTCTCCAATTCAAAGTTTTTTTTTTATCATTTAAATTTAATCATATCGTATTGGATTAACTTATATCCAATTTGATCGGGACAAAATTCGGATATAAGTTTATCATTTGATATAACTTTGTATCCTTGTAAATACAATTATATCCAATATGATACCATTTAATATAACCATTTTTCGGATGAAATTATATCCAGTTACATATTGCAAATATATCCATTCACATATAATTTTATATACACTTTTTTACTCGGGTGGTGAAGTTTTTCAGAAATACGACCCATAAGCGATTTTACCGTTGCTTCTGAGATCTTCCTTGTTCCAGTGTTCCACTTATTTCGAAAGTCTTGGATGTTTTTGGCTTCTTTTTTGGTGTCCTTTAATTGTTTTTTTACTAGAGCCCAGTATCGTTCTATTGGCCGTAGTTCTGGGCAATTTGCGGGATTGGCCATTTTTGTTACCAAATTGATGTTTTTTTGTTGGAACCATTCCAAAGCCCTTTTGCTGTAATGGCAAGAAGCTAAATCCGGCCAAAAGAAAGTGGAGATATTATGTTTTCTATTGAATGGCAACAATCTCTTTTCCAGGCACTCCTTCACATATATTTCGCCATTTATACTGCCACTCGTTACAAAACTTGCACTTCGAAGTCCACAACTGCAAATTGCTTGCCCAAATAAGAACTTTGACGGGAACTTTGATTTTTTTTAGTCCTGAATCGTTCTTCGACTCCTCCCCGTTGCGTGGCTGAGTAAAATTCCTGCCCTGGCAATTGGCAAAACTTTGAAATGACATAAGTTTCGTCGTCCATTACGCAGCAATTAAACTTTTCAAAAAAATCTGATTTCAACTATTTTGCGCGCCTCTGAGCTTCTAAGTTCTTTGTAGCGTTTCTGTCGGGCACTGATTGTACCTTATACGATTTAATGCCAGCACTTTTTTTATAATTCCGAACTGTTTTCTCACTACAACTCACTTTTTCCGCTAATTTTCGGTTCGACAACCCTGGATTCTTCTCTAACAGAGCTATGACTTTCTTTGGTGACCCAAACCCTTTTTTCCTTCCGCTACCTGGTTTTCTGGCAACTGTTAGATCATCATTAAATTTTTTAAGAACTCTTGATACCGTTGCCTGACCAACTTTTGCCTTTTTGGCGATAGTTTTCTGGTTACATTGCGGATTTTCTTTATATATTTGAATAATTAATTCACGTTGTTTTGTTTGCGATGCCATAACTCAAAGTTTAATTTACATAGACTAAATATTCTAACGTAATTTTGCATAGAATTGTTCAGCGCAAAGCCTACTGTTTAAATTATTTTATTTGAACAAGTGGTATAGGAGCTACAGTGGTTTAGCTGTATTCATTTTTTCCTTCCGCAGTCCTTATACACTTTTTACTCGGGCGTTCATTGTTCCAAATGTGATGAAACGGCTGCTTTTACGACCACAAGAGCAAATGGCTTCCCAAACCATGTATTTTTTTGGAAACTTGGACTTCATTTTCTATTTACAGCTTTCAGGAGCATCTTTACGACTTGCAGCAGTATAAAAATCTTGGCCAGCAATATATTTGAAATTTTGAAAGCAGTAGGTTTCGTCGTCCATGACAATGCATTCATATTTCGTGATATGGGATTCGTACAGCTTGCGGCTGCGGGATTTTGCCGTAACATTCTGCTTTGTGTCTCGATCTGGTGCTGTTTGAGCTTTAATTAGGGTTTTTCTTTTCCCGGACTTTTTCATTTCCCGGGACAGCGGGATTTTTTTCTGAATTTCCCGGGATCCCGGGAATTCCCGCTCATTCGAAAATAAATAAATCCGACATATGTTTTATTGAAAAAACTCGATTTCTATTACAACATCGTCCGACAAAGTTAATTTTTTGATTGTAAAATAAATATAAATATAAAATATCCATATATTCCATTTTTTCTAGCTCAATTCGTCTAACAGTTTAAATCGCGAATTAATATTGAGGTAATATATTTATATGGAAGGCCGTCTTAATTTTAAAAACTCATAGAAATAACTGAATATTAATTCGCGTTTTAAACGGTTAAACGAACTAATATAGACAAAGTGAATGACACGGGTATTTTATTTTCATCCCTTCTTTTAGGACATATTCGAATTGTTCATGGGTGCAAACTTGTGTCGGACCAGTTTTATAGTCAGAACTAAGATCGTTTTTTTGCTTAAACATTTCTTAAGTATGGAAACCAAAAATTTCTATTTCTAGATATTTTCTTTCTATGGAGATGTTCTGAAGAATTCGTCTAGAATTATTTTTATAAAAAAGTTTAAAAGGGAGTATTTTTCACACAAATTTTTAGGCACATTGGCTTAAATCTTTTTATAAAAATAGAAAATAAAATAATATTAAATAATCTTTTAAATTTAATTGGTATTTTTTGATTAGAAATTTTTAAAAATAAATTCCCAGCCAGCAATTTCGGAGCGCTCATAAATAAGATTCTTAAATGGCTCATAGGAAAAAGTGGAGAAGTGTTTGTTTTTTGAGCTAATTTCTGAGTCATTAATGATAATTTTTCTTTGCTGGGTTATTTAATTTTCATAGTTGAATTTTAAATTAACATATAAAAAATCCAAAATAATTTGAAAAAGCATCTGATGCATTATTTGAAAAATAAATAATTTTTAAAAAATACAATTAAAATAAAGAAGTACCAATTGTAATTTAAATGAAATTATTTGAAGTAAAAAACACTCAAATTATTTATATCAGCTGAAAATATGAAAATATTACTAATTTTTTAAACTTTAATGCACATGCTTTTTGGATGTATTTGGAACTGAAATAATGATGTTGAAATGTTTTATATATTGCTTTACTTGAACAAAGATCATCGCTTTAAAGAAACCATTTTTTTCCCGGATTACGAGTATTTTTATTGGTAATTAATGCAAATTCAGCTGACATTCAAAAACAATTTGGCCTAAATAATATTTTTTTATATTGTACTAATTCAGTTTATTAAATTTTACATCGTATTTTTTTTAAATATTTTTATTTAAATTGATTTCAAAAAAATCAATGCTTTAAATTTACATAAAGCTTCCGAAATTGCAATATATACTAGCTAGAACTTCTATAAAAGAATACATAAATCCCGGGAAATCCCGCATGAAATTCCCGGGATTGCGGGATTTAAAAAAGGGCGGGATTCCCGGGAATCCCGTCCCGGGAATTCCCGGGACATAAACCCTAGCTTTAATACTTCTCAGTGAAGCTTGCCGCTTTACCTTTTGAACGAAAGACTGCCTGAGGACCTTCCGAGCACTGTTTGTATCACTTTGGTCATGCTCACCTCCGCTACCAGGCTTTCTAGCAATTTTCAGACCTTCTCTGTAGCGATTTAAAACCCTGGATACTCTCTGTCGAGTGGTGCACTTTTACATTTTTCGCAATTTTACGCGCACTGAGAACCGGATTTTTTATTATTCGTGCAAAATAATTTGCTCGTTTCTAACTCGGTGGTCATTTTTGACGAAACTAAAAGTGATATTCGAATGAAATTTCTCATACATGAAATTTAGGTCATGGCCTACTCAGGGTATTTGAATTTCAAAATATATAAATTTTTTTCAGTAAGTTATAAGTTTTCCAAAGTGTCGCAATTTTGGAGTGTTCACTCTTTAAAATCCAAATCATTACGTTGACATGGAGATTGTTTTCTGTGCATCATTAACAGTTTTAAAAATCATGTTAAGAATTCGCAAAGAAATTAAATGTAGTTATTTTGAAATATTTATGATCGTAGAAAATATTATACACTAATTTATAAGCCACATGATATTTTCTGGCCATTATTTAGCCAAAAAAAAAAAAAACGGTATTTTTTCTTTCAAAACACTAATTAAATAATACGTTATTTTGATTAACAGCCACAAATGATATTTTACTTTAATTATTATGCTTAATTTACACCTACATACAGTATAATTGAGAGTATTTCAAATACATGCTACATACAATATTCAACAGTGTTACCAATTTATAGATAAATATTAAAAAAAGAGGACAGTCAAAATTTTTGTTAGACAGTTATAGGATAATATAATCGCAAATCGAGCCCCTCAGGCCAAAGACGATATTTTTTTTTATAAATTTTGTGGGATATTAATTAAAACTTGAAATTTTTCAATTAAATTTTTTTTTATTCCAATTTGTAAATCTTGCTCATTCTACACGATATAAATAAAATTCCAAGATTTTCGCAAAATATTTCGTTTTTATAAAAGGTACAAGATTTATGAATTTGAAATATTTTTTTTATCGAGTCACATGGTAACCATACTAATGCAATATTAAAAATAAACGAACTCATCACTTATAAAATAATTTGTGCGAGTTTCATTTCATTATTAATTTTATTAAAAACATTTTGCTTTCTCGTACATTTCACCTAAAACGTTTATTTATTTATTTTTTTTTTTTTATAATCTTCATCAAAATTGTAAACATTCTCATAAAACAGATGAAGAAAAATCGAAAAGTTTTCTCACTGCCAAGTTTGATTAGAATTTTATATATTTTAGTACATACTACAATATTTTTATTATTGTTGCTGCATTTGGGTTTTGATATTGGCATTGGGCCAAATACAAAATAATTTTTCTATTTTGAAAAAATGTCAATTTATAGCATGAAATGCTAATTTTTCACAACGTTTAAAAAAAGTTAAAATAAATGTTGATGAAGACTTGGGTTTTTTTCGTCTGAATTTTGATAATTTCAAAGAGTGAATTTTATATTCTGAAAATAAAATTTCATTCATGTTGATGTTAATGTTGTTTTTCCCTTTTTTGCGGTTATGGGACGTTGTTCTACTTTTTGATGGTACTAAATGCTGATTATGGGTTTTAGCCTGTGTGTGTATATTTTTGAACAATGCAATTAATAATATTTTTATTATTTTTATTATTTCGTTGCATTATTGTGATGTGTTCTTTGTTGTGCAGTTTTGTTTATCCAATGGTGTATCTAATTTCTCCACAAAGACAACTGATTTGTAGTAGCAACCGAATAATTTAGTTGTGTCATCCGAGGATCTAGAATTTGTAAGTGCCTTCAATTTGGGAGGTCTTTGTTGTTATTTTCTTTACCATTAGCTTAGCTTTACATCTCAATAGCTTTCGATCTTCACATCCTTTACTTTGTAGGTTCCTTGGTTAAATACTCAGATTTTAAGGGGCGATTTTTAAGTTAACACTAAGTTTTTAGTGTCAGAAATTCTATATATTTAGGAATATTTGGTTATTCAAAAACACTAATTCGTACAGCATACACTAATAGAATTAAATCTGTAAAAACAGCAGAAAAAGTTACTAAAAATTAGTTAAAAAACTGCTGAAATAAGATTTTTTTTTGCTAAATACTAGTAAAATAAGAACAGCAAATTCAAAACTGTTAAATATACAGAATTTTAGTTATATTTGAGTTAAATTTTTGTTAATGGAAAATAGCAAATTAACCTGCTAAAATCAGCAACAAATTTTGCTAAATAATTTGTACACTCACAATATATTTTCTATAACCGATTGAAGTTTATTTTAAAAGTAATAGGTAAAATTTGTTTTCAATTGAAGAACCAATTAAAATACATGGAGACATATTGTTTAACTTTTTGTATCAGTCAATAAAAAATAAACTACGTACGTATCGTCGGTAGGGCTTGAAATTTTCAGTCAAATCTTCTATTTTTAGTTTTCTATTTTTAGAAAAAATAATTTAAATAATTTCGTTGTTTTGTATTTTAAAACAAATAATTCAAATAAATTCCTTTTTTTTTGTTATTTTCAAATTACAAGAAATTCTTCACTCATACAAGCATAGCCAATAAAAATATGAACCTGTGTGTTTTGTGTTTTGAAAATTCAAATAAAAAAAAAAATAACTTTTTAATATGAAAAAACAAAACACAAAATCGTTTTTTTTTCTAACTTTTTGTCAGTTAAAAATTGAAGATTGTTTTGACAGACTTTTCGATTGTTTTTATTCCTTTTATGGATAATTTAAACAATGTTTGAAAATAAATAGCAAAATGGTTTGAATATAATGAAAAATCAGTTTAAAAAAATTGTGTTTTCAATTAATTTAATACGTATTTTAGGTTGTTTTTAACGATAAAATATTGAGTGTAGCCTAAAAAATTACAAAAAAATTAAAAATTTTTGAAGGTTTTTTTTTAGATTTTTTTTTAAATGCAAATAAAAATCGAGCCTTTTGAAAACAGCAGTTTACATTTTTTTTAGCAAATATTTCTGCTGATTTTAACAGGATAGACTGCATTCAACTAAATTTAGCTGAAAAGTAGCAAAAAAAATTTGTAGATATAACAGTTTATTTTTGCTATTTTTAGTCTACAAATATTTAGCAAAATTTTCTGCAGATTCTACAGTAGCATTTGTTATTTTCAAGTAACTAAAAGTTAACTTAAATGTAACTAAAGTTTTGTAAATCTAACAGTTCTAATTTTGCTGTTCTGATTTTACTAGTTTAGCAAAAAAATCTGCTAATTTCAGTAGTTTTTTCTGCAGCATCATTTTTAACTAATTTTTAGTAACTTTTTCTGTATCGTAAAATTGTTATAAAACAAATTTTATTTTGATTTACCCAAACATACACACAAAATATTTTGAAGGTAAAATTAACTAAAAATACAATTTAAAACAAATAAAATTCTGTTAAAAACCGGTCTACTCACATTTTCATTTAATTGAACAATTTTTTTTATTTGTTTTTGACTATCAATAATTGACTATAAGAAACCGTAAAATCAACTAAAATTTAATTTATTTTTACTATAAAAATAACAAGCAAAATGATGCGAAGAACTAAATTTATATTAAATTTTACAAAAAAATTTAAAATAAAAACAATTCAAATAATTGTATTGTTGTTTTTTTTTATTTCAAACAACTTTTACTACAAAATACCTTTTTTGGTTAATTTTTTTAGTTTTACTTTAAAACAATAAAAATTGACTAGAAATTTTGACTGTTACGAAATATCCGTATTTTCATTTAGTTAGATTTTTAAATAACTTGTGAAAAAAGTTAAAACTTATTTTGCTTCTACGAACAACTGTTATTATTTTTAAAAATAACTCAACGGAAAAACTTCAGAAACAACTAAAAAAAAGTGACTGTGTTTATTTTATGAGTGTACGCTTAAAAAAAAGAATCAAGAAGAGCGTCGTAAACTTTAATCGACAAATTGAAGAAAAATACCAAACACCCTAAATACTTCATCGCGAAAGACCTAAAAAATGCAGCTAAGTAACGTCAAAAATGATTTGAACAAGTATTTTGAAATGTTTTCTATCCAACGGAATAGAACTAAATCCGGTCCTCGCTGTCTAAAGTTGGAAGAGAAAATAGTTGCAGTTATACTCAACAACAGCAGCATGTCTGTAAGAGATACAGACAAAATATGTTAAACAAGCCATGCCATGGTGCAAGAAGCAAACTTAGAAATGGATTACGAACCCGTAAGAAACATAAGGCAGCAAAAGTGTCCGATTCTCAGAAAAAAAAACCGTCAATGTGTGTTATATTTTTAGGGTTTTTCTTTTCCTGGACTCTTTCATTTCCTGGGACAGCGGGAATAATTTAGAAAATAATTAAATCTATTCTAATTTGTACTTGATTTCTATTAAAACACCGTCCGCTAAAGTACAAGGTGGCGCAAAAATCATCACCCTATCGGAAGATGCTATAATTTTTTCAAATGGCGGTAGATGTCAGTTCTGCTTTAACATTTATGAAGTAAACAGATACAAAATACGTCAATAAGACATGAATCGCTATACTCCTCAAGAACGCGGAATAATTGTTTCGACGAGGCCCATTTCCATCTCTGTGGATACGTGAATAAGCAGAATTATTACTTCTGGGGTACCGAATATCCGCGTAAACACACGAAGAGCCATTACACCCCCTCAGAATTACTGTATTGCCTGGTTTTTACGCTAGAGGCGTTATCGGACCTTATTTTTCGAAAACGCCGCTGGCCAAATGGCTACTGTGAATGGCGAGCACTAGAGCCATGCTCAACGACTTTCTCCTACCTTAACTGGACGAATTGGGACTGAAAAACATGTGGTTCCAACAGGATGGAGCAACGACGCATGCTGCACGACCTACAATCAAAATTCTGAGTGCTGCATTTCTCGTTTTGGTGATTTTAACCGTTCTAGACTTCTCTTTGTGGGGTTTCTTGAAGTCGCGAGTCTATGTCAACAAGCCTCAGGCTCCTGAAGTCCTCAAAGAGAATATGCGTCACGAATGCGGGAACCTATCGGCGGACGTTCTGGCAAGAGTGATGGAAAATGCCATAAATCGGCAAAAAAAATATTTAGAAATCGAATAAACACAATCGTTTGTTTTTGCAAAACCAAAAACCGGTTTTTTTAAACGAGTTTTCGAATAAACCGAGACCCTGTTTCTGAAAAGGTTGTTTTTTAATACTCTATTTAGAAAGTCCTTCAAAAGCAAAATCATAGATTTTTCTGAATCACAATAGTGTAAAAAAACTTAACAAATTTTAATTTTTTTTAACTACATGTATGAAACTTAAAACCAAAGGCATTTTTCGTTAATGAATTTTAAAATAAAGAAAAACAATAACCACACACATATTATATTTCCGTTTCCGAAGCTTAATAATAATTAAACTGAACTTTCAAAAGGGGTAACTCCGCTAGCAATCAAACTAGTTGTAGTTAAGATTAAAACGAATGACCGACCTAAAACCAACCTAAACAATTCAGGTAAATTATACCAACATTAACTCAAGAGTGAAACTGAACTGAAAAAGTTACTTGTACTAACACGCACCAAATCCAAATAGTTCAGGCAGACAACCAGGCAGTTAGTCAGTAAAAAGAGGAGAGAATTGGGAGCATTCATCACTTTTGCTTTTAATGAATCTCGATTGTATCAGAACATGCACTATTTTTTGCCAAAGGGCTGTACAAAACAGATCCTAAAAATTGTACGATTTAAGGAGGTATTTGGAGAATCCATTAAGATTAAAATATTGGTCTGCTGAATCGGTACCACATAAATTTCTGTTAAAAAAAGGCGCGTTTGATGTTGGGAAAACACAAACACGCCTGTCTATGATCACTAGGGTTTGGGGTTCGGAAATTCCCGGGAAATCCCGGGAAAAGTTTGCCGCGAATTCGCGGGAAAATAATATATTTTTCCCGGGAAAACGGGAAATTTTAAAAATATTAAATTTTTTAAATTGTTTTTGTTTCGAATAGGATTTTTTTATTTTAGTCATAAAAAACATTTTAAATACCAAAACAAAAATGTCATTGTTAAAATCTTTTAAAAGGGATTACATTTATTTGACACACAAACAAAATCTCTGCCAAGTAATTAGGAGCATCTCAACTAATAAAGATTTTTCGCATAACTTATTCAAAATTTAATTTGTAAAACCTAAAAACTTGGTAAAATGTTTAAAAGAAATATGAAAAAAAGCTTTGTTTCTTACAAATAATCGCCCATACTATCTAAATTTTTCAAATGTATAATTTAGGTAAAGTCGACTTTAGTTAAAATATTGGGTGGCAGTATACCTTGACTTGGTTTATTTTTGGAGCATTCTGATTGGTTAATTTATTTTTAACCAATCAAAATATTTGAAAATATAAATATTTTTGTAAGGTTTTCATACACAAAATGAACAAAACCGTTTGATTAAAAATAAAGTCGACTTTAAACTTAAAATACTCCATTATATTAAGGGTCAATAATTTTATAAGTAACGTTTTCATTAATGTGAAAAGAAGACTAATGGTTAACGGTGGTATCTAAATTGGGTTATCCGACATCTAAATTTGGTTCACAAAAAAAAAAAAAAATTGATGGTCATGCAACTTCTCTTGAAGAAAACAACAACAGGAATAACGTTTCAGCTAAAATTAGCAAAGTACCTGAAGAAAAACGTGTAAGCTGAATAGGCATTAAAGGTTTTATGGTAGTGCAAACTTTTCCTGAAATGGTATCCAAATTAGCTGCAGTCAATCCGCACCATAACTAGATCTTCGTTTATTCGAGAAAGTTTTTATAATAAAAACCTGGCATTGCAAAAAAATTAAACCGATGTAAAGAACATTATATTAAATTACTACAATCATGTAAAAGATATAATGATAAAAGAAATATCGAGCAATATATCTAACAATAGAAGATTTACTATAATCTTAGATGAATGGACAAGAATATCACAAAAGAGATATTTGAACATATGTATAAACGGAAATAATTCATTTTATAACCTGGGGTTGGTTTATATATCAGGAACATGTAATGCTGATGAAATAAGAAGAATTGTAGAAATAAGACTAGAAGAGTTTTATTTGTCTTTGGAAAAGAACATTGTGGCCACCATATCTAATGGGCCAAGTGTGATGAAACGGTTTGTTTCCGACAGTCCAGTAGTAGGTGGTTTCTGCTGGAATCATGCAATTTATTTGGCAGTGCTGCGAGTAATTTATGTGAAATCAAATGTTCAACATTCTGATATTTTTACTTTGAATTCTCACTACACAGACTGCATTTGTATTGAAATAGTGTTTTTTTTTAACAAAAATTACTTATATAGGTGGTTTTCATTAACAATTTTGTTCAAAAACATTTACCGGGATTCCCGGGAATCCCGGGAATCAAAGTTTTTCATTCCCGTTTCCCGGGAAATAAAAAAGTCCGGGAAATTCCAAACCCCAATAATCACGTGTAAAGTAGAACCATCCAAGGTAGCGGTATGGGAAGAAATCGATAATTGCTTAAACTATTGACTTTTGTCAATTTACAATAAATACCAAGAAAAGCAGAAGTGGCAGATGCCCCCCATTTTACCCTAATTAAATTTAACTTGTAATTTTATAATATAATTTTGGTGTTTTTCTTAAATATAAGGAGTACGCCATTAAAAAGTGCAACACATAAAAAGCTGAATAAAAACTGATTTAAATAAGATAATATTAGCCGCTTTTTGTAATCACTTGGATTTAATAAATCCAAAAAGTAGTTCTAAAAGTGCTCAACAGATGGGGTTAGCTTCTCCCTATTTTAAAAACAATTTTCTGTCCAACACTTCTTTCACCCTAATTTTTAAGACCGAAATCGATGATGAAGGATTTTACTTTAACTTTTAAGTTTTAATTATATTTTATATAAAACAGCGATAGACAGTCTGCCTTTTCAGTTTTATCACTTCCATTTATATTTTTACACCATTGAAAAATTCCATTGGATTATTTAATATTCACTAATTGGATTTAATTAAATTACTTACTGTAGAGTGAAAAATTGCCATTTCTATTTCAGCTATTTCTCCA
This sequence comes from Leucophora obtusa, assembly GCA_949987735.1. NCBI lineage: Eukaryota > Metazoa > Arthropoda > Insecta > Diptera > Anthomyiidae > Leucophora > Leucophora obtusa. Next base: position 53,011,090 of record OX465295.1, read on the forward strand.
TGTCCAAGATGGAAAATATGTATTTGGTGAGGTGTAGTTTTTTTTCTAAACATATTTCATAAAAAAATTTAATAAAAACCTTTTATTTGTTAGTTCTTCAATTTTTTATAAGCTGTTTCATATATTTGTGCTTTTATTGTGGATTTATTAAATCCAGCTTTTTTTTGATTTAATAAATCCCCTTTTGTATGACAAATTCTAAATCCAGGTGATTAAAAAAAAACGCTAATTAATAGAAAAATTTTCTTGTTGTTGTATTTTTATAGATTTGTATTCTCTGTTATTTTACATAATATTTTAATCTCACGATATAAATATTAGAGTAAACCGAGTAAAGTATAAATTGCTTTTAACTTCTTCGATGAATTTTAAAAAGCTTCCGAACATTGCATGCGCCAATTACCAATCTGGAAAGGGATTGCCTGGTCAAGCGCACTTCTGTTGCAATTTTTGTATAAGTCCACAATGAATTATTTTGAATAGTTTCAATAATTATACCCTACACCACTATGTGGTCAGAATATTATAAGTTTGTGCTGATGTTTGTAACACCAAAAAATATCTTATAGTATACCGATCGGCTCAGAATTTTTTTTTCCGTCCGTCCGTCTGTCCGTCTGTGTCTGTCCATGCATTCTTGTGCGCACTCTACAGGTCGCAAATATTAAGATATTTTGATAAAACTTGGTACACCGACTTATGTCGGCCCAAGGACGAAGCCTAATGATTTTGGTGACCATCGGTCCATGTTTAGACCTAGTGCCCATATAAGGGTCCTACCAAAATTATATTGTTTATACGCTGCAGGTCGCAAATATTACGATATTTTGATGAAATTTGGTACACAGCCCTATGTTGACCCAAGGACGAAGCCTATTGATTTTGGTGAACATCGGTCCATGTTTAGACCTAGTGCCCATATAAGGGTCCCCCCAAAATTGGCTTGGTTACAAGCTGCAGGTCGCAAATATTAAGATATTTTAATGAAATTTGGTGCGCTGACTCACATTATAGAAAATTTTAACACAAGCCCCATTTTAACCCATTCGAATTTCGGACCCAAACATTAGTTGGCTTTTTAACCTTTTTACTCGTTTTTTTATGCACTTGTCTTTGATTCTCCATTGTAAACCAATAAACCACTCGAATTCGACAAACTGATGCATTTTTAAACCTGACATATTTCTTAAAGATATTTTGATCAAGAATAATTATTTTATTTAAGGGTGGAAAAAGTTATTTAGGAAAGCTGTGTGTTACACTTTTTAATGGCGTACTTCTTAAATTAAACACAATTAAATCATGTTATAATCATTAAATTTTTTTTTTTTTAAGTTTGAGCAGAAGAAATTTTTACCTTAAAATAACGTATCTAAATAGCAAAAAATACTTGAGAACATTGTATTCTTTACATAACAATAGCAAATGGACTTGACATGCCACAGCTAGCACAAAAGAAGAAAAAAATTTGTGACGAAGGGGGAGAAAATATAAAGAATATAAAATAAAATTGAGAATAAAAACCATAACAGTTTTATGAGGAAACATGAAACCCATTAAAACCACAACAAAAACCAATAAATAAAAATGAACAAAATGAAAAAGAATAGATTCTTGACCACTAACAACACGCAAAACTTGGAAAACTTTGGATGAAATTTGTTTCACACTGCAATAAAGAATTGTTAATACGCTACGGTAAGGTGTGCGCCATTTAAAAGTGTAACACAGAAAAATTTGAATAAAAGATAACTGGAATAAGTTAGAATTAAAAATAAAACTAATGTTGTTGCATTTATGTTAGAGATTAATATTAGGTGTGTTTGTTTACTTTTTCGAATTAAAAATAACGATACCGGTATTTTAGGGATAACGGTATTTCATTTATTTCGGTAATAATATTTTGAGCATATCGATATTTCATTTAACTCGGTATTGATATTTTGTGAGATCTGGTTCCCAAGAAATTAAAACTATTAACTTATGTTTTTAACCGAATCTACCACAATACCCAGTTGGAAATTTCGGGAATTGGTCTTCATGGTGGCTTAGCGAGATTTCACTATCATTGCTGACTTGCTGATCTTCTACCATACAAAATACCTATAGACACCCGCTGACATTTTCATACAAATGTAAAAATGTCATCACAACAAGTCACCAGGATGAATAATAATAATTTAGAAAGTCGTCACTAAAAACGGGGTCCACACAAAATGAACATATATTTTTGATAAAAAAAAAATGTTGGTTTTCAACATCTTAAACAATTTTATACCATGATGTAGGGTATAAAAACTATAAGTATTCTTAGAAATAAACTACATGACCGAATTAAGGTAATTATTTCAATCAAAACAAAATAATTCACCATAACAATAAAATATCAAACAAAAATGGTACTAAAAATAACTTGACATAAACAAAGTCAATGTTTAAAGTCATCAAAATGTCATTTTTGGGAAATAAAATATAAAATGGTAGAAATAAATGTAGGTTAAACAGTAGGCTGGGTCGATTTGTGGGGAGGCAAAAAAATCGCCCATGGCTCAGGGAAAATCGTATTCTAGGGATCAAAATAAGAAACTTTGCCGAAGGAACCATACCTCTAAAACGAATTCTACTACCCCTAACTGTTGACTTTTGTCCCGTAGGGTCAAGTTTTGAAAAATCCCACTTTGACCCATTTAGAGTGCCCCAATCGAGTCCAAATGTATGACCGACCCCCACTAACTTTGGAGGGCCGATCCACCCATGCCAGTGGTACACCCCCTGGAACTCCCCTGGGGGGTTCCCCATACAAACATTTTAAAAAATCACCATTTTTGGCACTTTATTTTATTATTTTTTATTTATTTTATTTATTTTTATTATTTTATTTATTTTTTCTCCTTAGAAATTTATTTAGTCAGAACATATGTAAATGAAAAAATTAATTTAACTTAGTAATAGAAAAGAAAAAATGCCCAGACTTGAAAGCAAAAACGACTTCAAACAGTAATTTTTTTTATTTTCTTTTCTATTACTAAGTTAAATTAATTTTTTCATTTACATATGTTCTGACTAAATAAATTTCTAAAGAGAAAAAATAAATAAAATAATAAAAATAAATAAAATAAATAAAAAATAATAAAATAAAGTGCCAAAAATGGTGATTTTTTAAAATGTTTGTATGGGGAACCCCCCAGGGGAGTTCCAGGGGGTGTGCCACTGGCATGGGTTGATCGGCCCTCCAAAGTTAGTGGGGGTCGGTCATACATTTGGACTCGATTGGGGCACTCTAAATGGGTCAAAGTGGGATTTTTCAAAACTTGACCCTACGGGACAAAAGTCAACAGTTGGGGGTAGTAGAATTCGTTTTAGAGGTATGGTTCCTTCGGCAAAGTTTCTTATTTTGATCCCTAGAATACGATTTTCACTGAGCCATGGGCGATTATTAAATCGACCCGCCCTATTAAACACTCATTCATCACATACACATGTGTAAAGGAACGTATGTAGTTTCCAAACTAATGAGAGATTTACATGTTTCAGTGTAAATGTCTATATTATTTGAATTTTGACTTTATGATTAGGTATGTTTAACAAATTTAGGTGCTACATATTTTGTTTTTGTTTGTTTGCAAACTGTCATGGTTATTTATGTTTTGTGTCAATGTATTTTTGTATCCTGTTGAAATATTTTCACCGTTTGCTTTCATTATTGTTCCGTTACTGCATAGGTTAGTTAGTACAAGTATGGAAGATTAGAATGTTCCTTATTTTGTCAATTTGCGAATTTCGATCGTCGCTCCCCCTCAAATTTTCCGTTGTCTATTAAAACGTGTTGAGGAAAAAAATTTGGATTATCGCATATCGGAAAGGCGTGGCGTGGAGAAAAACTGCCATTTTTCTAATTTTTATCATTGCGTTTTAAGTCAGGTAATATACATAAAAATCAGAATCTAAATTAAATTAGCTTTCATAAAATTATAGGAAATCTCCCAGGCCAATAATGTGCCGCAGGCCACTATACAACTAGGCCAGATTTTAAATGATTTCAAAACTCTTTATTGAAACACAAGGTTTGTTGACAAAATAAGGATCACTCTAATTGAGTATAGTGTGCATAGAACATTTAAAATGTTTATTGACGTTTTATATATTCTGGCATTAAGTGGAAAACTATTTTTTTGTTAAATATATTTTATGTCATGACATGATTTATGACATATTGCCCTTAAGTAAATAGTGTTCGCAAATTTCTGTTGTTTTTTTTTTATATTTTAAAAACTATAAAAGTAGATGGCATGTTCAAAGAAGGAAAATCTAATATAAACATATGGGTGATATCAAAAAATGTGATAAAAACCGTGTAACCACCTAATTTCTAATGCATGGATTACATTTGAGTTACATATTTCGATATATGTATATCAGCGCATTGTCACCTGTTTTACAAAATTTATAACAATCTGACCAATTTTTGGTTAATACATAAAATTTGTGACCAATTTTATAGGCCAAATGTAAACTCCGTAACAAGTAACTCATAAGGTTTTTTAACTTTAATAGCTCATATTTTAATAACCAATAAAGCTAAACACTAACTGTAAGAATTTTTAAGAAGAGAAAAAGTGCCGTTTTTAATAAAAATTAATACATTTTACAAAATTTTTCGTATATCTTAGCTATCACGACTTCAACTCTGTAACGATTTTTTGTAATAATTTTTGATAAAAATGCATATACCAGAATTTTGGAGTTATCTATTATTTATATTGCGAAAAGTATAATGTTATTTATACTCAAATGATCGTTGGACTGTAAGTAATCATCCAGTATAACAGACTTGAAGCTTTTCTGCAGCATGTAACATTCTCGAGATGAAAAAGGATGTCTTTAATAAGATTTGAAAAAATGTTGTAAACTCCGTTCCTAATTTTTACACCAAACTATTTAACGAGTAAGAAAAACAATGTCATATTTGGATTCACCTTGTAGGCATCATGCGATTTTGTTTCGGAAAAAAAATTCTGACAAAGCGTTTCTGAAAGAAAAAGAAAAAAGTAACCAAATGTAAACTCCGTAACTGTAAACTCCGTAACCACAATTGTTTGCATCAGATTTCATTCAAATAAATGTAGATAAATGTTTAAATTATTTTAAAACAACCATAAACAGAGGTGATTCAACTAATAATTTTGCGTCAAATCAAAAAAAGTTATCAGTTTTTTACCCTAAGCTGCTGGAGCGAAAACGATTGATTTTGTATTTCATTGGTTTTGAATCGATATTTCGAGTCATTACTGACATTAGTTTGACTAATTAAAATTGATTCACGCAATTTAAGAATTTTTTGATCGCGAAATGTTGTTTTTAATATATTATTTTGTAACTGCGCAACCGCTGTTTGGATTTTAAAAAATTTTATATTTTTGAAAAGCATTTAAAAGGACCAAAAATACAAAATTAAAAAAAAATAAAAATTTTTTTCGCGGAATGAATTGTATTTTTATTCGCGAAACCGCCAATTTGATAAACACAAATTATATATCATTGAAAAGCAAGTTGAAAACCCAAATACGAAAAACTAATAAATTGAAGAAAATTCGTACTCAAATTTTTTTGTTATATCTTTTGCTTGCAGAAATGTAAACTCCGTTACAACAAAAAAAATTAAAATTGTGCAAAAAAAGTTATTGCGACAACTTGTAGAAGAGATTTTTTGCAATTAGGTTTATAATGACTAAACTTCTCACAAATGTGGCCACAAAAATTTATCACATTTTTTGATTTCACCCATATAAAGAGTTTTGGTTCTAAAGCAGATATTGAAAAAGGAGTAAAGCTATATTTTGTTGAATATTAATAGAAAAGCGGATTGATACAGAATATTTTTGGTATGGAAAATTTAAATTTTAAAATTGTACAACATAACATGATTTTGTAGCTTATTATTATTAGAGGATAGTTGGATGGTTATGGAGAGGAAGAAGAGGACAAAAAATTAAATTTAATAAACAATATATCCTGCTCAAATCAACAGAAATATTAGCTGAAACAGTAGACTACTGATTACAGAAGGAACAAATGTTTTTTGCATTAAAAAAAATTAAAAAAAAAAAATCATTGAAATTAATAGATTTTTGTGATTTTACATAAAAAATGTCTATTAAATTTCAACAAATTTTTTTATGATTTCAGCAGGTTAAATTAAATAAATTAAAACACATCTAAAATATCAATTTAATAGATTTTTTTCTGTTTGTAACTTACTAATGTTGAGCAAACAGATTCTGCTGATTTCAGCAATATTTTCTGTAGGGACCTTTTGAACTAATCGTTAGTAACTTGATTTTACCTGATGTTAGGTGTTTTTAAGACAAATCTATACAAGGCCTTGGCACAAAGATGGACCGACTACATCCGCAATCAGTAGACTTTGTCCTTGGGTCCATAAGAGTCAGTGCACCAAATTTAATTTATATTTGCGAACTGTAATGTGAGATATATTAGCCGATTTCTGGATGACTTTTACTGGGCAGTTGGTTTAAAATTGCAACGATTTTAAACAAAATCAACAGGCTTTGTCCTTGGGCCTATGTGAATATCTGTAACAAACTTAAATAAAATATCTCCATATTTGCGATATGTAGCATGCGAACAAGCATAAGAGCCATTTTTTTAGGAGGACCTTTGAACACTTGGTCTAAAAATGGGCCGGTTTTAACGATCGGCTCAGAATTTTTTTTATTTCGATTTTACGATGTCCGTCTGTCCGTCCGTCTGTCTGTCTGTCCATGCATTCTTGTGCGCACTCTACAGGTCGCACATATTAAGATATTTTGATGAAACTTGCTACACCGCCTTATGTCGGCCCAAGGACGAAGCCTATTGATTTTGGTTAAAATCGGTCCATGTTTAGACCTAGTGCCCATATAAGGGTCCCCCCAAAATTATATTGTTTATACGCTGCAGGTCGCAAATATTAAGATATTTTTATGAAATTTGGTACATAGACCTATGTTGGCCCAAGGACGAAGCCTATTGATTTTGGTTAACACAGGTCCATGTTTAGACCTAGTGCCCATATAAGGCTCCCCCCAAAATTGGCTTGGTTACAAACTGCAGGTCGCAAATATTAAGATATTTTAATGAAATTTGGTTCGCCGACTCACATTATAGAAAATTTTTACACAAGTCCCATTTTAACCCATTCGAATTTCGGATCCAAACATTAGTTGGCTTTTAACCAGACTGGTGTAGGTTATTGTATAGTCGGCCTGCCCGACTTTAACCTTTTTACTTGTTTTTTTAATGCAAAATATCAGCACAAATTCACTATACACTGAGAGAATTATTTGCGTGCTATTAATGAATTTTTACATTTATTATCCGACCATTAATATATGATCGATTCGAGATCACATATTAATTATCAAATTTTTCTTTTAAATTATTTTCAAATTAAAGAAAGATGATAAAAAAATTTACAATTACAGAGAATAAACATTGAAAAAAATTGTATCATGTTTCTTTAATTTGAAAATAATTAAAAAGAAAAAATTTGATAATTAATATATGATCTCGAATCGAACGAAAAACATTCACTTATCAACTGAAAAGATCAAATATACATATCCTCATTCATCTTAACACACTAGATACAGTGAAAAATATAATTTAATATGCCTAATTGTTTACTATCAACATGGATTTATCTTTTATGTTAAAAATAATTAGAATATGCATTTTAATTTAAAATTAACAGTTCGTTGTCGTTCATAAATCTGTGTTTCATAAAAGTTGTCGACAGAGTTGAGTAGAACCAGCTGCGACACTTTAAGAATTAAAGTTCAAAGCAAAAACAGTAATAATAGGGGATAAAAATAGCATTGTTACAATTTCGTTGCTGTTAGTATAATTGAGTTGTTTATATTTGTTTCTTCGATTCAAATTATTAGAGAAATACCCGAAATACCGCTTCCTTAAAATACCGATACCGAAATAAATAAAATATTGATACCCTAAAAAAATGACGTTTAATTTTAGTTCATTCATTTTTTAATAGAAGACATCGAGGCACCAAGCCGAAAAAACAACACAGGCCCGGTTTTTAAGACAATAATTTTCATCAATAGTATGTTTAAGATGTTTTAGTTGTTATTTTTCCAATAAAAAAATAAAATCAAATTTTAAAATAAATAAATACAACTTTAAAAAAATCAAAATGTTTAAATCAATTAGTTTGACTCGGTAGGTTGATGGCTGGCGTGATATTTTCATTTTACACATCCTCTACTGCATAATGTCTTTGGTTAATACCTTAAATTTAAGTTTCGTGGAACAGTTTCCCGAACCAATTGTAGAATGGATAGAAAAATTTTCTGATTGACTTTGATTCCGAATTCGATATCTAAATATCTCTATTACGCCATCACTTTATTGTATTTTTTATAGTTTGAAACAGAGCTTTGAAGAATTAATTCCTTAATTCAATTTTTCAATTCTGAATTAAAAATTCGATGAATTAATTCACTAAGCACCATATATTGAATTGAATTAATTCATATTTGCTTTCGTTCGATTTATTTTGTTACGAATTAATTCAATTGCAATAGTTCTTTTTATTAAATCAAATGAATTAATTCACCGGTGAACGCGTTCAATTTTATAAATCGAACGGAAAAAAGTGAATTAGTTCTTTACTGAATTAATTCACCACTGAATTCGTTCAATTTCATTTTCATTCAGTGAATTAAAAAAAAAATAAAATTACATTCAGTAAATTAAAAAAAAAAAATAATATAAGTTCACTGAATTGAAAAAAAATAAAATAAGTTCACTGAATTAAAAAAAAAAATAAAATAAGTTCACTGAATTCAAAGCCTGTTTTCTGCCGTTCAGTAGAAGAAAATAATAATGTAAAAATAACTATAGTTATATTTTTTTCCAAATTTATCTATATCTGTAAAGTTTTTATTTTTAATAGTAAAAGGCTTTATTTTTGAATCATGTAGGTTGACAAACAGCATCCGGTTTCTAATTTGTTACTAGCACACGCTGTAAAATCGCTTATTTAAAACTTTTATTTGTACATTATTGTTTTATTCTACTGAACGGCAGAAAACAAACAGGCTTTGAATTCAGTGAACTTATTTTATTTTTTTTTAATTCAGTGAACTTATTTTATTTTTTTTTTTCAATTCAGTGAACTTATTTTTTTTTTTTTAATTCACTGAATGTAATTTTATTTTTTTAATTCACTGAATGAAAATGAAATTGAATGAATTCAGTGGTGAATTACTTCAGTAAGGAATTAATTAATTTTTTTTGTTCGATTTATAAAATTGAATGCGTTCACCGGTGAATTAATTCATTTGATTTAATAAAAAGAACTATTGAATTGAATTAATTCTTTGAATTTGTTATTTGATGAACGCATTCAGTTAAATGAATTCAGTGAATTACTTAAGAAAAGGAATTCACTCAATTCTAGAGAAAATTGAATTCGTTTGGTAGTGAATTCATTCAAAAAGGAATTAATTCTTCAAAGCTCTGGTTTGAAATGCTTTTATTTGTTTCTGCATGTGTTTAATTTTGTAAAGCTTTTCCACTCCAAATGTTTTTGTGCCAGTGCGAACCCCTAATAAAAGAGATGAGTATACGCAACACATATTCGATGTAGTGTTCAATGAATTTTCCCCCAACTATTAATAAATATACTTTTGTCCTTGAAAATAGTCCGTGTTTTTGCAAATTATATTTAAAATCTATTTTCTGGTTCATCTTTTTTTATTCTAAAAAAAAAAAAATCCTGAAAATATTTATATTTTTTGTGATTAAAATCTTAATTATTCAACAACAAGGTGTTCGTTCATTATTTAATTTCCTTTTTATATCCTTCGTGTTTTTTTTTTTAGAAATAATTCCTTTACCATGATAACAAAAAACTGTATTAAAAAATGAAAACAGCTGCTTTTCTTGTAAACATACATACCATCATCATTCTCATCTTCATCTTCTTAAAGAAAAAGTAAGCAAATAAACAAACAATAAACAACTTGGTAACAGACATATGATCTTTGCAACATGACTCTCTAAACACTAATATACATCTTTTCTGTAGCACAGTTTAACCCATAGGGGAAGAAAAGAACAATGAACCTCTATGAAAAAAGGTTAAATAAAAAAAATTCAAAATACAACAAGAAGCATACTTGGGACTAGTTAATTGTGTGGACAAATGAATTGACGATTTCATTGGCATTATATGATGTCAATGGTACTGATATATTTTTCCCAGTACCTACAACTTTTTTAAGTGAAATTCAGTGAATTCTCACTATTAATTGGTGGAAGGGGATAGAGAAGAGATGAAAGGTGGTGAAATATAATGGGCTTCAAATATGAAGTACCACACTGTAATTGTGCGAGATTATAAATCTTAGAACAGTTGTTGCGTGTCATCTGATGGAGATTTTGCAAACTTGTTAAAGCTTTTTATTTCATGTCATATTATGATATTTTACTTCGGTGGGATGAAAACCCATACATGTATATTATTTTACTAAATTAATGTTGCCAACGCTGGGGATCGAATCGGCAACCTCCAGCGCAATAGTTCAACGTGAAAACTTCATAGAATCGAATACTTATAAATTTGTTGCTTAAATTTAAATTTATCTATTACAATAATTTCATCTTTTTTCAAAAACAAAATTATTTTCGTAAATAATGCTTTTTTAGGCGTTGGTGTCATTTCATTACCATTGGTTTAGTCAATGCAACTTTAAAAAAATCATTAGCATTGAATTATGATGAAATTTCTTGTCATTAATTGCAAATAATACCAATTTAATTTCAATGTCAATGAAAAAGTCCCAAGTATGATAAGAAGCAGAAGGAATGAACAATTACTAAAGCTTGAGAAAAAAAACAGGTTGAGTTAAAAAAAAAATATTAAAAAATCTTAGAATTTGATTGAGAAAACCAAAATGGTTTAGAAAAGACATTTTGTTAAAAAAAAAATGTTCTGGGGTCTTGTATCAGCTGTTGTCATGATGACGAAACAGGTTTTATTAAGCCAAGTGTTTGCAGCTATTGCACTTCAATATTTCATGTTCATGTAATATGGTTTATTACATCTTAGGTTATGTTTTTTATGTCGAATGACTGTCAGATATCATTCATCCATCCATCATTTCATGAACAATATTTACTTTTGCATTTTAATCGCAATTTTCTTTTGCAATTGCCTGCTGACTTTAAGTTTATTTAGTCTTATAAAAGAGCGTCGAGTTTAGAAGGTTAGAAAAGGGGTAAGGTTTAATAATATAAGATTTTCGAATAGATTCCGATAGCAATTATTCGAAATAAATCGGGATTTTCCCGTAAGCATAAGAAGTAAATTAAATCGATCATAAAAGAACTGGCTAGGGATGAAAAAAATTTATCAAGTAAATCGGAGTTTTATACTCGGCGCCACTCTGTGGAACAGATATCACCAAATCTCTGTAGATTTGATTGTACCAGATCTAATCAGATCTCAAAATTGGGGAAAATTTGAGATCCCGTGAAAAAATAATTTTATTCAATATTAATCAAATTTATTCAATTAGATAAAGCTTTATAATGGTTTACCGGTTTTTTTTATATATTCAGATATTGCTTATACGGTGTAACATATAAATGAAATAACTTATATATAAATGAATAAAAAATATCAATAAGATAAGACCAAAATTTTTTTTTATGTTTAAGGCAATGCCATTTCAAGTCTGTCGACCATTTCTATATAAAAATAATGCAGAAATTAAGGAAATTTTGTAGGATTTCCAAAAATATACCTACAGTTTGTATAGATCCGATCAGTACTCGCTAAATTTTACTCTGTAATTTTATAATTCTAAACCACATATTTGCCTCCCGTGGCGAATTTAGCCACAATTTTGATATTTTAAAATAGAAACGAAAAAAAAAATTAGAAAAAACTTGAATCGTTTCTATTAAATTTGCCACCACTGTATATTTTGTTCGATTCGAAATAGTAAATAATTTTATCAAAAATATTTTTGGTTTTGGGTCACATTTAGTTTTATAAAATGTTGTTCAAAGCAATATACAAATTTATCTTCAACGAGATAGAATTTGATCAAATATATGTATTTGCATATGGCATATAAAATGATATAAGAGAAAATATATTTTCGGATATGATTATATAAGGCAACGAATAAGAAAATTTTTAAAATCAGAATCGCAGATAAACTCAAATCTAATTTTATATGTTGTTATTCACTCTCTAATATGAATAGATATACAGTAGTGGACTAAAGTGGCTACATTAATTTAAAATTTTTCGAAATTTGTTATAATTTTTATTTTATTATAGAAACTTAAATTATTTTTTTTAAAGCATAAAATTAAAACATTCTTCTTCAATAAAAACCTAAATAGAGTAGACTATATCATTAAGAAATTAATGAAAAAAATAGTTGCAAATTGTGACCGCTTTTATCCAGTATTGTTCATATTTGAAATTTTCGGCAAGCTCTTTCTTTAATATTTTGTCGCAAGTCATTTGTTCTTTAAAACAGATTTTATGCGAGAAGGAATGCTTTCCACGAGATTTTTAATTGTTTGAGGTGGAATATTAGCCCATTCCGCTGAAACTCCTGACCAAAGATCATCTAAGTTGGTCGGTGCTCGTTCGCATTGGGAGAGTCTTCTTTTGACAATTGCCCACCAATTCCCGATGGGATTCAAATCGGGGCTCTGACCTGGCATCTTCAAAAACTGGAAAAACTACACTTGGATATCACAAATTGAACAAAAGTTATTAATACAGATTTGAAAATATTCAAATATGTATCCACTTTAGACCACAACTGTAATTGGATCAAGCCTAACTTTATTGAATCTAATCGTTTTTTCACGGGATTTAAATAATAAGATCTGATAAGATCTAGCCAGATCTGGAGCACCATTAATAATTAGAACTAGCACTAGATCTGATCAGATCTGGCTATAAAGTGTATCACATATGCTATATCTAATCATATATGATCCCATCTGGCACCAGAACCAAATTTAATCGTAATCTCTTTTACAAGGGAAGGACGAACCCTATGCAAAATGGGTAAAATCGGTCCTTATTTCGACCTACTAGCTATGGAAAGGTCCTATCTGAGCGTGAATGCATTGAGCTGAAAACGTATTAACAAACCACAGCGATTTATTACATATTCCAAAAAAAAAACTCGGGCTCAACTTTGGTTCAGTCACTCCCGGTTCTTTTTTTCACAGCTTTTTAAAGGACACAAAGTTTAAAAAATTTACAAAATTTTATTGCTCTTTTGTGATTTTTATTCTCTGATATAAAATTGTTGAATGAATCGAAATAATTCGGAAAGTAGAACTTGAGACCAAACTGATTGGATACCTGATCCGCTAGAAAGATAAAAATTTAACCCAAATATAACTAAAATTCTGCATATTTAACAGTTTTAATTTTGCTGTTCTTATAATTTCAGCAGTTTTTTCTGCAGCATCATTTTTAACTAATTTTTAGTAACTTCTTCTGCTATTTTTACAAATTCATTTCTATTAGTGTATAATCTGAAAAAAAGTCACACTTTTCTTCTTCGTGTCGTGTTAGTTAATGTCAATTTCTGTATTCTTTTCTTTAACCTAAAGTGATCATGATTAAGTTTTGTGTTTTGTTTTGGTCTTTATGGATGGTTAAATATTCCATTTGTAGGTACATATTATTAAGTTTACGGTACTTTTTAGTTACATATGTGTGTGTGTGTATCTGGGTAAGTTTATTTTAGATGTGTAATAACCAGGGCGGCGACTTTCATGCAAATGAAAACGATTTTGACAAATACTTTTCCAACTCAGAATTTGCAACAAAATAGTATCGGTTTCAGAGCTTTGAAGAATTAATCCAAAAACAATTATTTTCGAAGGTGATTCAACAAAAGTGATTTATAAATTCGCAAATCAAGAAATATAAAGATAATTCGCGAGAATTATTTCCATATTTTTTGATTCGTGAATAAAATTTTTTCGTTCCGATACTGGAATTGATGTACATTTTTTAATTCATTTAAAAGACTATTACAATTTAATACATTGATTTATTAGGAGTAAATTTAATTTTGTATTCAATATGTTTTGTTATATCAATGTGTTCGATGAAAGTGTATTTCTTACAGCTATATTAATGACTAAAATTGATTCGCGAATCATGAAAATACAATTTTAATTCGTGAATCAAAAAATAAAGTGATATTATAATTCGAGCGAATCCAATAAATACATACATAATTCGCGAATCGAAAATAAATTTTTATTGATTTTTTTTAGAAACTGAATTATTGATGATGGTTGAATTATTTATTTAAAGGTCTGATCGGTTTGTTGTTGCACATTTGCACATTTTGTTATAGTTGAATATTTTTGCATCTTAATTCGCGAATCAAAAAATAAAATGTTAATCCAATAAATTCAAACATACTTCGCAAATCAAAAAAAAATTTTTATTGATTCTTTGTCAGAAACTAAATTACTATCGGGTTGTTGTTGCACATTTGCATATTTTGTTATAATTGAATATTTTTGCATATTTTGCCTTTTAAGTGCATATTTCCATTTAAGTGCATATTTCACATTTTTCGCTGCATATTTCAAGCGCATATTTTCGATTTTTTTAGTGCATGAAAGTCGCTGCTCTGCTAATAACCATTAAAATTTCAAAACAGACAGATATTAACTGTCATTACATTTACTTCATTCCACAACAACTTACAATCACAAAGTAAGTAGTTTAGTTAATTCTTATGGGAGAATCCATTACAACTCAACACAAAAAACTGTAATTTATAGTTACCAATTTCAATGCAACTCACCATAAATATCGTGTTTTACTTATTATGAAAACTGACAGGGATACACAACTAGAAAGCAGTGTTGCCAAGTTGGGGGGTTTTCCCCCTAAATTTAGGGGGTTTTCAACCGATTAGGGTGATTTTAGGGGGTACCAATTTGTTAGGGGGAAATTTGGGGGGTAAAAAGCAATTACATTTTAGAGTCCGATGATTGGTTTTGCCAAATTGTTGATAGTTTTTCACATAAATTTTTATTTTTTTTTATCCTACATATTTTTGAAGTTGAAAAATTTTGGACTGTGACTAGGAAAGAAAAAAAACCAGCTAAAATATAACGCAGTTTTTTTTTATTTTCAGAACAAAAAAATCAATTATTTGCATTTGTTAAAAATAATTTTAAATACAAACTTCGAAAATTGTTGAATTTTGGGAAAATTTATTTTAGGGGGCAGCGGTAAAGCAAATTTAGGGGGTTTTTCGGACAACTTAGGGGGATTTGTAAAAAAAGACTTGGCAACACTGCTAGAAAGTAAATTTTCTCGAAAACAAGATATAATTGCTTTCTGAATTTTTCTGTATGCGCAGTGAGAATTTTGGCTAACGAGTTTTAATGAAACTTTTCAGTAAACTAATGAAGTTTTCTTCACAAAGTAATAATTTCATAGATTTGATGAAAAAGCTTCATATATTTTATGAATATAGTTTTAATGAAACTTTTTCATTGAGTGTACGAAACTTCTAATAAATAAAATTACATTTTTCACAACACTTAATTAAAATTTCCACTAATTCAATGAAACGTTTCAATGGACGAGTTCAAGTGATTTTTTGGTTTTACGCAAAATTTCATTAATATCATGCAAAAAGTCTCAAAAAACGGCGACTTTAAATAACCCGGTTTCGGTTTGTTTGTAAATTTAGATTTTTAAAAAACCGTTTTCAGATACGATTTTTTATTCTTTTGTTCAAATGAATAAAAAAATGCATCAAGATTGATGCATTTGTGGCAATTTTATGATAGCTTCTCTGAGGCGTCCTTAACCGATAAGACTCCAAATAATGAATGGTCTTTAAGCTTTTTATGTACAAAACTGATATTCACAATTATACAAGGACACATTGTTAGCATTAAAATGAAACTGAATTTCGATTTATATATAATTTAAAATTAATAATCGTTTGAGTAACACCATTTTAGTGAAATTTTAATATTTTTCCGATTTTAAAGACTTCCTAATTCGAAAACAGTATGGGTCTGAAATCCAAAGGTTTATCTTTTGTTGTTCTCTTGTGTAAGTCTGTTAAAATGTTTGCTAAAGTTACTAAAAAATTAGTTTAAAAGAGCTCTGTAGAAAAAATCGATGAAATCAGCACAACATAATCTGTTTGCTCAACTTTAGTAAGATAAAAACAGGAAAAAAATATATTAAAACACTTTTAGCAACAATTTAGTCAACTGTAAACGAAAATTTACCAGCTGAATTCAACAAAAAAAGTTATATTAAATATTAGTAGACAAAAAATTTTATATTTTCAAAGCGTTTTGTTTTTTTAATGCAAAAAATAATCTTCCATTCTAAAATCAGTTAATATGGATGAATTTCTTTTAAGTTGAGTCTGCATGGATTCTCTTTTATGCGACTGGACAGTTAAAAGTAGTGCTGGTAAAAATATGAGTAGTGGGTATCGAGTATCGAGTATTTGTCTTTTTTTGGGTACTCGATACTCAAAACTACTACCCGATATTTTCAGAGTTGCATATATAAAAATACGACTCCGCTAAAATATTTACCACAAGAATGTGACTCTGCTAAAATATTTGTCACAAAACTACAAAACTGCTAAAAGAAAAAAATCATAAGTAAAATATTTAAAATTATATTTTAAAAAACTATGAAAAACGCAATGAATAGTTGATGAAAAAGTTTAAAAATATGTTTATAAATTTAAACATTAAATTAGCATAAAAATTTTCAAAAAAATTTTATTTTAAATAATTTTATAAAATTTCAAATTTAAAAACCGTTAAAAGTATCGAGTAGTATCGAGTATCCAAATCAAAAAAATCGAGTAGTATCGAGTATTGAAAAGTAACCAAATTTACCAGCACTAGTTACAAGACATTAAAATAATGACCCAAACAACAATAGCAAGAAGTTTAGTAACAAGAATAAGAACAATAAAGATAGTTTTTTTCTGTATTTTCAGTTTACAATATCGTGGCGTAACCTTAATACAACAACAATCATTTCTGTAGCTGTTTTACTGGGATTTCATGTTTAAACTTGAAATTGTTCTTTTTTCCATAGCTATATTTTTTTGTTTGTACATTTTCTTCTTTACCTTGACTGTAAAATTTTTCAGTATGTTTGTTTTATGTTTTTCTCCTTTTACGATTTTTATTATTACTTTATGCCCTTAAGCTTTAACTTATTTTACTACAACAGTAATAAAGTACTGACTTATGTTAAATATACAACAAAAACCTTAAGAAATATGTAATATTGTTTGAGCTTTAGAATCCCCAGCTCGCCCTGCTCAACATTTATGCACTTGTTTAATTTTCTGAGTTGTGGACCTTTAATTTTTTAACCCTTGACCAAAGGTATAAAACTGTATGGCTTCACTAGCGCCAAGAAATAAAAGAACTGTCCAGATTAAATTGAAACTCCTGTTTTTATCATATTTTTCCAGTTCTTATTCTTTCAGACCTTGTCTTGCTTAACATTTCTACTACCACCTACTCCATACTGAACAATTCCCTAGAAACTATTTTCGATTGCGCAAACTTTGGTATAATTTAGAACTAATACGATAAATTAAGGTGTATTCAATATTAATAGAAAAGTCTGTGAAAATATTTTCTAAAGTTATTAAAAATTAGTTCAAAAGAACCCTACATAAAAAACTGCTGAAATCAGCAGGATCTATTTGCTCAATTTTAATAAGTAAAAAACCAGGGACCGTAAAAAACAGTTATCCAGAAAATTTTAACTCAAAAACTCTTCATGTTAGAGTCAACGGAGACCTATACTGTTATATACCAATAGACTCGTATTGAAGAGCTCATTCAGAAATTTTAACAAACTGTCACCGAACTGGCCCCTTTATATTAAATAGAGTGGTCACTTTTACATGGCGTTGTCATAGGAGGTGGAAATTGACCGCTTGTGACATGTCACAAGACAATTCCAAGGACAGGTCCCTGAACTTTGTTTTTATGAGAGTTCAGTAACCTGTCCTAGGATTTGTCTTGTGACATGTCACAAGGGGTCAATTTCCACCTCTTATGACAACGCCATGTAAAAGTGACCACTCTGTTTCATATAAAGGGGCCAGTTCGGTGACAGTTTGTTAAAATTTCCCGTAGGTATTTTTTCTGCCTAAAACAAAACTCATTTTGTTTATTTTATTAATTTTTGCAGTCTCTTTTTATTGAATCTACCTGATAAAATGTGTGTAGTAATTTATTTGTTTAATTTAATGAATATAATTTCAAAGTAATTTTTTGGCATATATAGTTTAATTTTTGATGAGGGTGTAAATTTACATGAAATGAGTTTTAAATTTTTGACGGGAAAAATAAAACTCCTCAAATGAGTTTTATTTTATGTCGGGAAAATAAAACTTCCTTTTTAAGAGTTTCATCCGAATTTTTATTTTTATGTTGCAAAATAACGCTTTTAGATGGCCTTTTTTCTTTTTTAAGTCACAAAATAACTGTTATAAAAGAACTTTTTTGATATCACTTATAACCGTTACGGTCCCTGAAAAAAACAGCTAAAAACAATGTACAAACTTTTGGCAATATTTTAGTAAATTCTAAACGAAAATTTACCTTTTTTTAATGCAAAAAATAATATTACCTTTTGAAATCAGTAAATATTTTTATTGATTCTCGCAGGACCAGTAGTTTTTTGCATTCAACAAAATTTAACGTCAATATAAATTAAATTTTGAAGATATAACAGTTTTTATACCCTACACCAATACGTGAACAGGGTATAATAAGTTCGTCGTGCAAATGTTTGTAACACCAAAAATTAGTTTAACACCTTATGATTCTACTTAGCGATGTTCGTCTGTCCGACCGTACGTCCGTCCATGTATTCTTGTGCGCAATAAACCCTACCATAAAAAGAAGTTCGCCGTACACCTTTGAATACAATTTTTTTTTGCAAGGCAGTTGAAAAAATATTTTTCCCAGAACGTAGGGGTCACCTTTTAAATTTTTCGTTATATCTTTCGCATTTACAGTCGGATCTTATGGTGTGATATATTGATGTTTTTGTCTCGAGGGGATCAATGATTCGTTCGAAACAGCCATTGACCTAAGTATGTCGTTCTAGTACTACCCTAATGTCAGAAAATTAAAGCTCGCAAAAAATCATTAAACTTTTGTTAAGGAAGTATTTCGATATTTTCAGCAGAACTATTTTGATTTTTTTTTTTTTGAGCAAAACATTCGATATATACTTTAAGATCCGAATGTAAATGCCGCAGATTTAACGAAAAATTCAAAAAGATTTAAGATTAAAATTTTTTTTCGAAATTGCCTTGCAAAAATACTTTATATTCGAAGTATTGTTGCATGTAATGGGGTACGGTCCAATATGTACCAATTGAAGAATGCTATAAAGGCAAGAGTATTCATTCTTTTACAGCTGAAATATGCTGGACATTGTTAGCGACGTACACCAATAGAAAAAGTCCGTAAAAAAATTAGTTAACACTACTAAAAATTAGTTAAAAAATATGCTGCAGAAAAAAATGCTAAAATTAGCAGATTATTTTTGCTATATATTAATAACACTATGCGACAGTCAAAATCGGGATGGGATGAAACCAACGGGAAATGTTATATCGGTCAAAAACAAGTTATACGTGTCCCGGCGTTTCGCTGGGTCACCCCTAGGAATCGAGATATATCTTTTTTTTGACATAACTCGAGAACCACTAGTCCGATTTTGCTCAAACAATTTTAAAAATTACAATTCCTTTAATCTGTTCATATAACGTTTTTCTATATACTCAACAGTTTTGCCGGTAAAAATAAGTGTTTGTTACTGCTACCATAAAAATCAATAACCTTTTGTTTATTACTTTTTTTTAATATTTTAGGCAAAAAATATTTTTTTCTTCATACATTTATTTTTACCGGCAAAACTGTTGAGTATATAGAAAAACGTTATATGAACAGATTAAAGGAATTGTATTGTTTGAGCAAAATCGGACTAGTGGTTCTCGAGTTATGTCAAAAAAAAGACCACCAAAGGTCAAATCGATATATCTCGATTCCTAGGGGTGACCCAGCGAAACGCCGGGACACGTATAACTTCTTTTTTACCGATATAACTTTCCCCGGTAATTTGAAGCCTTCCCGATAACTGACCCCTACCATTTGTCTCACAGTGTAATATAGGATCAGCAAAAGTAAAACTGTTAAATGTACAGAATTTTAGTTATATTTAAGTTAAATTTTTGTAAATGGAAAATAGCAAATAAACCTTGTAAAATCAGCAAAAATTTTTGCTAAATAATTTGTAGCCTAAAAACTCACAAAAAATTTTAAATTTTATAAGTTTTTTTTAGATTTTTTTTAAATGCAAATAAAAATCGAGCCTTTTGAAAACAGCAGTTTACAATTTTGTTGCGCAAATTTTTCTCCTGATTTTAGCAGTATAGACCGCTATTTGCATTCTACTAAATTTAGCTTAAAACGAGTAAAAAGGTTAAAGTCGGGCATGCCGACTATACAATAGCCTACACCAGTTTGGTTAAATCCAACTAATGTTTGATCCCAAATTCGAATGGGTTAAAATGGGACTTGTGTCAAAATTTTCTATAATGTGAGTCAGCGAACCAAATTTCATTAAAATATCTTAATATTTGTGACCTGCAGTTTGTAACCAAGCCAATTTTAGGGGGACCCTTATATGGGCACTAGGTCTAAACATGGACCGATGTTCACCAAAATCAATAGGCTTCGTCCTTGGGCCAACGTAGGTCTGTGTACCAAATTTCATCAAAATATCTTAATATTTGCGACCTGCAGCGTATAAACAATATAATTTTGGGGAACCCTTATATGGGCACTAGGTCTAAACATGGACCGATGTTCACCAAAATCAATAGGCTTCGTCCTTGGGCTGATATAGGTCGGTGTACCAAATTTCAGCAAAATATCTTAATATTTGCTATCTGCAGCGTATAAACAATATAATTTTGGGGGGACCCTTATATGTGCACTAGGTCTAAACATGGACCGATGTTCACCAAAATCAATAGGCTTCGTCAATAGGCCAACATAGGTCTGTATACCAAGTTTCATCAAAATATCTTAATATTTGCGACCAAGAATGCATGGACAGACAGACATGCATTCTTGCAACGGACATCGTTAAATCGAAATAAAAAAAAATTCTGAGCCGATCGGTATACTATAAGGTGGGTCTAGGACCAATATTTTTTGGTGTTACAAACATCTGCACAAACTTATAATACCCTGACCACATAGTGGTGTAGGGTATAAAAACAGTAGGCACTACCAATATAATTTGTAAAAGCAATCACATTTTCTTTTAAATTGAAATTTTATTCCCAACAATTTTTTTGTTTGAAATATTTGTAACTCGTTTGTCAATTATTATCTTTCATATAAAAATTGTTTAAAAATAAAAATTCAAAGTAAAAAAAAAGGAAGTGGCCTTTTTAAAAGGTTTTTTTTTTTTTGTATTTACAAATTTGGTAGATGATGTCTTTGAAATAATTTTTTTTATTCGAATACTTTGAAGTTTAGAGGTAATAAAAATATTAAAATATTAGTTATTATTTGTTCTATATGCAACTGATCGAACTTTTCGTCGCACACGCGCCATCATCTTTTGCACGAGTGCATCATCGACTTTTCGCGACGCCTACAACCACTTGGTTTTGAATTCTGCAATATTTTTTACCAGTTCACCTGTCTTCTTCAATCCTGCAAACATTACAATACGAAAATGTTTCGCAATCGTATCGCCTGGAAGAAAAACTTTATTGCGGCAATAATCATATTCTTATTGCGGAAGATCCCCCTTTCGGGAGTAAATGTCCTCTCTATAGCGATACTCCCAAGCAATACGAAAGGGAGATTTCTGAATGATATCTCGGCGATATCGCTAACTTATCACCTGGAAGATAAAAAGGTGATCTCGCTAAATTAACTCCTCGAAACAAACTAAACGATTTATAATTTTCATTATTAAATTTAACTCTGAAAAAGAATATCTGCATACATAATACATTGACGAAAACATTTATTATCTTGTTGCCATCATACCCGGTTTTTTCCGCGCACTAAATCTTCATTTTTCAACGAATTCGTTTCCCATATTTCTTGTAATTGTTTTTTGTACAAATTTTGTATTATTTTTTCCAACATTTTCAAAAATTTTAAACAAATTGTGTTTATCTTCCAAATGATAAAAAGGTGATATTGCTGCAATATCATCATAAAAAAATTTGACAACAAACACAATTTTTGAATTGGTTTTTCCAAATTCTCCAAAATATCTTCCAAATGATAAAAGGAAGGCAATTATCCCCTAAAAACATTGGGACAGATATAAACTTTTAAATCGGCGTTTTATATTTTTTGTCCCCTCCGCCAGAATCAATTGTCAGAACCTTGTTATTTTTTTTTTTTTTTTTGTAAAGTGCAAAGTTTTGTGTAAGACTTAAATTTGAGCGATCTGAAATTAATCATAATCAGAGAAATGTGTTATCTGAGTTGTTATAAAAATGTTTTTAACAAAAAGCAAGTGCAAAATTCTCCTTCTAACTATAAAACGAAATTGAGAGTATGTCCGCATCACTTGGTTTTTTGTGGGTGTTGCAAACAATATTATATACCCAAAATACCAAGTATTGTAATATAATATTGTGTAGGATATAAAATCACATTCTTCTTATTGTTTTCGCTTGAAAAATAATCAAAAAATATTTTCATTTTTATAAAGCATCCTTATGTTAAAGTACATGAAGTAAATGTGTATTAGTCGAATGGCTGACTGGCTGGCTGGCTGACTGACTGACTGACTGACTGACTGACTGACTGATTGGTTGGTTGGATGACTATTCAACCGTAGCTAAAAGGTAATTTGTTTGCTAAATTATCTATCATACCTATGAAATTTTAGTTAAATGTTAAG
The DNA here is from genome assembly GCA_949987735.1 of Leucophora obtusa. Taxonomy (NCBI): domain Eukaryota; kingdom Metazoa; phylum Arthropoda; class Insecta; order Diptera; family Anthomyiidae; genus Leucophora; species Leucophora obtusa. The sequence continues at coordinate 53,034,158 of OX465295.1, forward strand.
TTCTTTGAAAAATCATGATGAAGAGGAGTCTTTGTAGTTAGTTAGTTGTGTAGGAAGAGTAGTCCTCTAGTGTAAGTTTATATATATGTTGTATAAATGTCTTCAGCTGTTATTTCTTTTGCTATTTTTACACTCATACAAATAAGTCCGTAAAAATAGCAGAAAAAGTTACTAAAAATTAGTTAAAAATGATGCTGCAGAAAAAACTGCTAATATTAGCAGAATCAGTTTGCTAAATATTAATAAAATGAAAACAGCAAAAAAAACTGTTAAATTTACAGAATTTTAGTAATATTTGGGCTAAATTTTTGTTAATTGCAAATAACAATTTAACTTGCTGAAATCAGCAAAAAAAATTGCTAAATAATAGTAAAATGAAAATAGCAAAAAAAAAACTGTTAAATCTACAAAATTTTTGCTAAAATTTTCTGAAATCAACAAAACATTTGCAGATTACTAGTGGACTGGAAAAAGGTAAAAAAGGAGCAAATGAAATGAAAATTAATAAATAATAAATAAATGTGTATTTAATGTGTCAATTAATTTAAATTTTTTTCAATTGGCATTATTCAATGCCTAAATGCCCATTTATAATTGATGAAAGAAGTATTTGTTTTCATGTTTTAATAAAAGAATAAATTAAGAAAAAAAAAATTAAAAATTCGCGTATTTCTTATATTTTTTTATATTACAATGCTTTTTCTTCAATTATGTCTACATTTCATTACCATTGTTTTCATCAATGCAAATTGAAAAAAATTTCATTGGCATTGAATGGTAATGAAATTGTTTGGCATTGACATTGAGATAAAGTAATGCCAATTATATTTCAATGCCAATGAAAATTTCCCAAGAATGATTTTTTGTAAAAGTGGTAATATTTATAGACAATAATATGTTAACCCATGATACAACCATACTAGGTAGATGCATTAGAACAACAAACACAACAAACAACAACAAAAAATGTAATCGGCTACTTTTGATACATAGCGAAAGCATACGAAAAAATCCCTGAACTGTCATAATAAAACCCTGAACTGTCAAACTCTCCCTAATGCATCTACCTAGTATGGTTGTATCATGATGTTAACCATAACAAAATGTATTTCAGAGACCCTTCTTTTGATTTTCATTGTTTGCTGATCGGATATGTACTTCCGAATTTTTTTGAGTTTCCATTTTCACCTCTAAAGCTCCACCCATAGGAAAGAAGATGTCGCCGATTAAAAATATTGTATTCTTTAAATAAGCTTAAAAGTACAATATTGGGGGAAAAATTAGGGTCTTCCCCGAAATTCCACTTGCTCCCCAGAGATACTTTTAACCACAATTTTCATATTAAAATGGTTCGTCCAAAATAAACCTTGATCTTTGAAAATTAATGTATTCCGATAAATAGAAACTTTTCTCATAAATTTTAATAATTTAGATATTTTATGAGTACACTCAAAAAAAAAAAAAGTCAGTAAAGTCAGCAAAAAATGTTGCTGTGTCAGCAAATTTTTAGTCAGGAGCGTGCTTGCAAAAAAAGTTGGTAATTTCAGCAAAAGGTTTGCTGAAAATCAGCAGGCTGATTTTTACCAAAAAAATAGTAATCTTCAGCAAAAGTTTTGCTAACATATAGTCGACTGCAAATGAAAAAAATCCTTGCTAATATCACTAAACTTTTTGCTGAATATTAGTAGACTGAAAAAAACTCAAAAAACTTGTAGCGAAATTTTACTTTAATTAATTTATTTGCTGAAAATTTAAATATAGAATATGTGTAGAGTTGTTTTCCTTTTTTTGTCATTTCCGTTTCTAGTCAACCTGCGACATCTATGAATGCTGTTATCAGCTATGAATGCTGTTATCAGCACAATTTTTGTAGCAAAATAAATTAATAAAACATTAGTTCAAAATTAGTTTAGTGCTAAAGAAAAATAACTAAAATTTTTGCTGAAAACGGAATTTAAGCAAATAAATTGCTGAAAACTAGTACACTTGATATACAAGACGTTTTACTAATTTTTCTACTAACTTATTTTTTTGAGTGTAGGACAAATTTTCAACCATTATAATTTAGCTTTACTTAAAAACTTTTTGTATTATTTTTGACGAGTTAAAAATATGCAGTAATTTTTATGAGTCATTTAACATTATGTTTATAAGCGCTCTAAAATTGGTGGTTTAGTTAAAAAAAATTTGTAAAATTAGCAACTCTTCTTTTAAAAATTAGTAACTAAAATTCAGCAAAATACTGTAAAGTTAGCAAATTTATTGTTAAAAATTAGTAACTAAATTCAGCAAAAAAAAAATAGCAAAAAAGTTTGTAAGTTAGTAATGTGAAGGTAGCAGAAAAATTAACTAAAAATTAAATTTTATCTAAAAATTAGTTAAAAGTTTGTTAAGTTGAAGTACTAACAGTTTTACTAACTTTTCTACAAACTTTTTTCTATGAGTGTAGTTGTTGTGGTGTTAGTCTTATCTATGATGAGTAGCCTGGCTTGAACTAAACTAAATTCGGTTGTGTACATACAACAACAAATTCCAAAGAGGATTATAACATACAAAATTAAGTTTTATTGAACTTTTATAAAAGATGAAGTTTAAATTTACACTCATAGAAATAAATCCGTAAAAATAGCAGAAAAAGTTACTAAAAATTAGTTAAAAATGATGCTGCAGAAAAAACTGCTAAAATTAGCAGATTTTTTTACTAAATACTAGTAAAATGAGAACAGCAAAATTAAAACTGCTAAATTTACAGAATTTTAGTTATATTTAGGCTAACTTTTAGTTAATTGAAAATAGCAAATTGTACTGTAAAATCTGCAGAAAATTTTGCTAAATATTTGTAGACTAAAAATAGCAAAAATAAACTGTTAAATCTACAAAATTTTTGCTATTTTTAAGCTAAATTTAGTTGAATGCAAATAGCAGTCTATTCTGCTAAAATCAGCAGAAATATTTGCTAAAAAATTGTAAACTGCTGTTTTCAAAAGGCTCGATTTTTATTTGCATTTAAAAAAAAAATCGAAAAAAAAACTTCGAAAATTTTAAATTTTTTGGTGATTTTTTAGGCTACTAATTATTTAGCAAAATTTTTTGCTGATTTTAGCAGGTTAATTTGCTAATCTCCATTTACAAAAATTTAGCTCATATATAACTAAAATTCTGTATATTTAACAGTTTTAGTTTTGCTGTTCCTATATTACTAATATATAGCAAAAATAATCTGCTAATTTAGCAGTTTTTTTCTGCAGCATCATTTTTAACTAATTTTTAGTAGTTTTTACTAAATTTTCTACGGACTTTTTTCTATTAGTGTAGTAATTGTGAGGACAGAAGACCAACCAACATACCTCTAGTGATTTGTATAACTTCAATTGAGAACGCAGTTTTTAAATAACGAAGAAAGATATTAGAGAAAAATTACTAGTTATAATACACATTAGTTATTATTTATGTAACTTTTCGAACGTTTATTTTCGAAGAAAGTTTCCATAGTTTTTGGGGAAAATTTCATAAGACTAGAAATTCATATTATATTGGCAAGCCTACCACCCCTAAAACTTAATTTTAAACTAAAAAGATGAAAAACCTGGCAGTTTTTTCTTCGAGCCCTAGTAATTTCTATTGTATATACTATTATTGTATAATAAATATCATTTAAGGTCATTTGAAAACTTTGACACACAACGATAAATATGTACATGCACATGAACATTATTATTTTTATTTTTTTTTTGCGAAAAAAAAAATTTAAATGACACCAAGTGGACAAGCAAGTAATTGGATTAAGAATGATTATACAATTTGCAACACAACATGAGGTATAATAATAATTTCTGAGTAGATGATAATAAACAAATTAATTGGCGAACAAAAAAAAGAAGAAATATATGTACGTATATGGACGGCCTGAATGACCGACCGAACACTATTTTTTTAAAGTCCCAGAGATAATAACCAATTTGTATATAAATGTATTAAAAACACAAAAACAAAATGTTTAAATAAGGTTAAGCACAAATAATAAACAAGATGAGTATGGGTAGACTGGGGAGCATTCGCCACTTTTTTTAAGTGATGCACAGCGAAAGAATGGTAGATAATTCATAATATTAATGAATTTCATAGAATTTTTTTCGTTGGTTCACTGAAGAATTTCATTATATTTATATATTGTAATTTCAAAGGAACATTATAAGGAACGATATTTTTCTTTAAAGTACAATTTAAAAATGTTATCACATAATACATTCAGTTGTATGAGTTTTTAAGCTCAACAAAACACAAAAAAATGGGCCTCCTAAATTCAGAATGCGCAATTGGCGAATGCTCCCCCTCCTACTCTAATAGTAAACATAAGAACTTCATGTGTGTTTGTACTAACAAGGAAACTATATAGTGGTGTAACCCCCATAACTTAAGCAAACTTACCCCCAGTCTAGATCAGCAATAAATACTATGTTGACATATATTGCAGCAAATGTCAAAATTATTTTATCTTCAGTGTAGACCCACCTCAAATGCGTACATATTTATTGCTGGCATTATATGTCGAAATAATTGTTAGCGAATCTTCGTTAACAATTATTTCCGAGATATTGCTGAGATGAAATGTCAAACACAGATGACATTTTAGTTTGACATTTATAAAAAAAAGGACGCAATTAATAAAACAAGAGAAAATAAAGCAAGAACAACAAAAAAAAAACTAATAAAATTAAGAAGAATTAAATACAATTCAACTAATTATAAATAAAAAAAAATTTATCGATTTTGGATATTTACAAGGGTATTTAAAAGTAACCCAGCAAAAGAATCCATTACAAAAAAGTTATTTTAAAAGCACTCCGAATAGCATCAACTCATTGTGAAGTAGTTACAATTTAGCTTTAACACTGATTTATTTTACACGTGATGTCCCATGTTGTCAGTAGTTCAATTTAAGCATTTTGTTAGTAATTTAAAAGTGATTACATGATGTTAATAAAAGTATGGTTTTTAGATACACATTTTCATCACATCAATACGAGTACATTTTGTTAGCATTTTTAGAGTGATTTAGAAGTACTCTTTATAATAAGTAATATAATACATTTTTCAAAGTGATTTAAATATGCTTTTTATAATGTCTAAAACAGCATATTTTTAGGGGCAATTTTAATGTTTAGCCTTTACAGAGCCCATTTCTGAACCTATTGTGTAACAAAAGCTTCAATTTATTATTATTTTTAGGGCAATATTAAGGAAACACTTCTTTTGCATCTGAATCAATTCGATTAAGTTAAAATCAGACAAAACCAATTTTTTGTTAAATTTTTGTTCAACAGTTTTTTAAATAAGTTTGTAACATGTTTACTTCAGTCGTTAAATTCGAAAAAGTTACGATATTGAATTAAATAATATTAATACATTAAGACCGAATTTTTGGGATGTCAGTTAAACTTGGTTTAGTTAAACCGAAAACGAAAAATAAAATAGATTTTTGAAGCAGTATTCCAGTTATAAACTGCGTTAAACTAAGTTTAAAGATAATCTACATCCTAAAAGCTGGGCCTAAAAGTTATATGTAACCCTCTGATTGATTATTTTTTTTTAAAAACATTACTCAAGGAATTTTCAGAGTATTAAAGCGTACTAGGAAACAATTTTTTGATTTTACAACTCTACAATAATAAGGCCATCATTATAAATTTGCTGAATCCGCAGATCTATAATTGAAATTTCAGCTTTAAATTCATTAAAGAATCGGAGAACAGTTGGAGGACAGTTTTTCCCCAGACATATTTCGAAGGCGAATACCATGTCATTTGAATTTTGCAAGTCAACCATCGTTAGCTTAAAATCAACTTTTCCTTTAAACGATGCATCAAGTTCCAACGCTATAATTTGCAATCGTAATTAGTTAAATTCTTATGTTGAAGAATTTCATTTAGCAAAATTTTAACTTTAATTAAAATTTGGAACTTTAATGTACATTTTAAAGTTGACGGCAGTTATTTTTTTAAATCTATTTTTAAGTTGAAGAAATAATATATTTTTTGTTACTATAGAATTATTTATTTAGCTTGATTTTACGACTTTTAAGGTGTAATAGCAATTAAAGCATATCGACTTTTAAAGCAGGTGACATTTATAGAACTTTTAATGTAAATATAAGCAAAGGTAAGGGACCAACCTCTGTTAACGAACCTCTTGATTGGTATTTTTAAACGATAAAATATGTTAACATTGCAACAAATTTTATTAACATATTTCTTTGGTGCACGGTGCAAAAGCACGCGAGCGACTTCATAGAGAATTAACAATACATTTTAATTGTTAACTTTTATATATTTGCATTTAGTGAAAAGAAAAATTCATATTTGGGTCATAGTCCAGGAGGTTCAATGGGATCCAATTCTTTATTTCCTTCCCTTTTTCAATGGGAACTGTAATTGAAGTATTTTTTAAAATATGTACGAAGTATTAAAAAATATGTAAATAATCGTAAAATAATAAAGTACGTTAATAAAATTAACTATTTTGTTTTTTTAGAGATAAAAAATGGAATCTCTAACAAATTTGTAATTTACAAACAAATGCATTTACATAGAAAAAAACAACATTATATATACATTTTTGAAAGTTGTTTTAAATCACATACATTCGAAGCAGAAAAAGAGCACTTATCGCTCCATTGTAACCAATTTAAAAGTTGTTTGTTTTGAATGACTTACACATATTTTTGCTGGGAAGCGTCGCATAACCTTCTTCGCTGAATTATTGCAAATTATGAGTTAATCTGCCGACGTACTTAGAATTTTTCATACAAAATGGGATTTATTAAATCCAAAAAAAAGCTGGATTTAATAAATCCACAATAAAAGCACAAATATATGAAACAGCTTATAAAAAATTGAAAAACTAACAAATAAAAGGTTTTTATTAAATTTTTTTATGAAATATGTTTAGAAAAAAAAAAAACTACACCTCACCAAATACATATTTTCCATCTTGGACATGGAGAAATAGCTGAAATAGAAATGGCAATTTTTCACTCTACAGTAAGTAATTTAATTAAAGCCAATTAGTGAATATTAAATATTGCAATGGAATTTTTCAATTGTGTAAAAATATAAATTGAAGTGATAAAACTGAAAAGGCAGACTGTTTATCGCTGTTTTATATAAAATATAATTAAAAATTAAAAGTTAAAGTAAAATCCTTCATCATCTAATTCGGTATTAAAAATTAGGGTGAAAGAAGTGTCGGATAGAAAATTCTTTTTAAAATAGGGAGAATCTAACGCCATCTGTTGAGCACTTTTAGAAATACTTTTTGGATTTATTAAATCCAAGTGAATAGAAAAAACGGCTATTGTATTAGTGTTTATTGTTTGTAGCAGCATAGTTTGCAATTGTGTTGGTCACTGGGTTAATAACTCTAACACTCGGTCATATAAACAAATTTAAATCCTTTTTTGGAAAATACAGACTATAAACCAGAACAAACATAAAGTTGCATCCCAAACAAATAGTTTTTTATATATCAGTGTTTTAGTTTTAATTTTTTTTTCGACATAAAGTTTGTCTGTTCTATTTTTGATAAAATTATATTAAAAACTTTTTATTGCTTATGTTTTCAAAAAAAATGTAAACACAAAAGTAAAAGGGTTACTTGAGAGCATACTTGGGACTAGTTAATTGAATGGACCAATTAATTTACGATTCCATTGGCATTACAATGGACCAATGCCAGTGAAATTTTTTGGCATTACAGTTGATTAAAGCCAATGAAATTTTTTTCAATGGGAATTGTTCAACGCCTAAATGCCCAATTATAATTGATGAAAAAAGCATTTGCTTTCATGAACATTTTGTTTTGATAAAAGAACAAATTAAAAAATAAAAATTTTTCTCATCTTATATTCGCTATTTCGTCAAGTTTATATTACTAGAGACTGATCCATCTAGACTAACCAGTGTTAAAAGAAGAGTGAACAGCGTATACTTGATACAACTTTATAAAATAGCGAATATTTATAACGTTTATAGCTCTGAAATTATACATTCTTGTCTTAATTTCCTTTTTTATAAAACAATTTTTTTGTATACAATGCTTTTTTCTTCAATTATAATTGGTTGCCTTGAGGCATTGGTGTACATTTCATTACCATTGGTTTAACTGAAAAAATTTCATTGGCATTAAACGGTAACGAAATTTTTTGGCATTGGCATTGAGCTCGTGTAATGTCAATTAAATTTTAATGCCAATGAAAAATTCCCAAGTATGCTTCAGAGTTTGCATAAACCTAAAAACAATATGATTCATTTTTGTATAACCTAAAACTATTTTGGAAAAATTTATTACTCCATTGCCTTTTAAAATGCAAAACGGAAGCTGTCTCTAGAAGTTGTTGTAAATTAAATTAACTGGAAAACTATTTGGATTGTTAGAAAGTGAAGGAAATTGGTCAATACTCTTGGTCTGGTTTAACAGGAAGATGTTCTTTAAAGAGTTCTGTAAACTAAAGTTACCTTTGGGACTAAAATTCCCAAGTTGTTAACAATTTTAAAACGAGGTCATTGCTGTTCTAAAGGAAGTTTTACTGTGTGTCTGATGAAAAAACAAAAAAATACAATAGAAAGTGAATTCATTTTGGAATTTTGTTAAAGGTAAAGTTAGTTATAAGAAGATACTGCTAACGTTTACTTTCTTTTGTCTGCTTTTTGTAAAACATGACTTAACGCAAAACTATGTGGGTCAAGTTACAATTTTAAATTATTGGCAAAATCATGCAATATTTTATTGGATATTTCTCAATGCTTGTTGTTTGATACTATTTACCATAAGTGGTAATAAAGATGCAGATCTTTGAAAGGAAAAACACTATTTATTAAAAATGTCGCTAATGATATTTGTTTGCTACTTCTTACTCTATTGTTAATGCTGCTCCATGAAATAACCCCATACGAGAGGAAATCGTTCAGAAAGATAATAAAGAGAGAAGGTAAAAGTGCGGAACCTTGTGGTACCACCTGCCTACAACTTAAACTCATTAGACTCTATCTATAACAACTCTTATAGTGCGATGCTTGAGAAAATTCAATATGAATCGAGAGAAGTCATCTCCGTCACAAAAAGCAATTAGCTTCGACACGAGTGCCCACACGATCAAACGCCTTGGAAATATCTAGAGCAACCTCTTTGCTTTCAGCAAATCTGTGCTTGGACCGACCACAAACACCATCAGGTCTCGGGTAGAACGGCTTCTAAAAAAGCCATTCTGCCGATCATTAATTGTCTAAAAATTGTTAGCATATTTCATACCCCGTTTAGATGCAAATGTTAATCTCGTAAAAGTCGGATTAACTACTTAATTAAGCACTAAACAAATCTATTAAACCACAGTTTAACCTTTTTGATTAACAGTTAATCCAACTTTTAATCTGGGTAATATTTCTAAATAAGTCTGTATTCCTACTACTAATTGTGTGTAACGCTGTTTTTTGTTGTGATGAAGAATTATCAGATAAATAACAAGATCTAGCAACTTTTAATAACTTCAACGAATGTGTAGTTTTAAAGGCCCTTAATCTTCAACTACGGGCAGATGAAAGTCCTATAGTTGTGTATATTTAACATATATTTATTTCTTGAAATAAGAAAAATATGAAATAATGGCTCATATGAATAAAAAATAGATATTGCTAATAGGGGGAAATACAGGGTTTTTAAGCAGTTACTTCACAAATCTAGTGTGCTTGGGAGAAGACTAGAAATTTAATTTTTTTATTTTCGTTCACATTTCATGCTATTTTTGGAGTTAAAAGCCATTCCTAAGCCCAAAGTAATTGCTAAGTTTTATTCATATGACCCAATATTGAATTTTAAAATGCGGACTTATTTCAGCTTGAAAATGGGGCTTTATGTCATTATGAAATAAACCCCCGAAAATGGGGTGTTATTTTTCTTTCGGGTTTTATTGTACTTCTTTGGGGTTTATTCTATTTTGAAAACATAGTGAAATAAGACCCCAATTTGGTTTTTTTCCGAAAAACAAACTTGACACATCTTTTTAAATAAAAGCACGAACAATTCAATATTTTATTGTAATTGAACACACCAAAACTGCTACACCTAGAAACTAATACCAGAAAAAAACTAGATGGCTTTGAAATAATTTTTTGTTTTATTCGAATACTTTAAAGTTTAGAGGTAATAAAAATATTAAAATACACTGTGGAACAAATTCAGGTTAGCAAAAGTTAGGTCGATTCTGAGAGTGAGTGGTGAAAATAGAGGCTAAATTAGAAGACCCGTATCGCGGCGTTTGCTTATGTTAGTTCGAATTTTTTATATGGTTTTTTGGCTATAACTCGTCGACTAATTGAAATTTTTTAAATCTGTAAAAGCCAAATTATAGCTAGAGACCTGAACAACAAAAAAAAAACAAAAAAAAAATTAATCAAATCAATTTTTTTTAAAAAATTTAATTGTTGCACAGGTCTCTAGCAATAATTTGGCTTTTACAGATTTAAACGAGTAAAAAGGTTAAAGTCGGGCATGCCGACTATACAATACCCTACACCACTCTGGTGTATTGTTTGGATGCGAAATTCGAATGGGTTAAAATGGGGCTTGTGTCAAAATTTTCTATAATGTGAGTCAGCGCACCAAATTTCATTAAAATATCTTTATATTTGCGACCTGCAGTTTGTAACCAAGCCAAATTTGGGGGGACCCTTATATGGGCACTAGTTCTAAACATGGACCGATGTGCGTTATTGGGGCAATATAGGTCTGTGTATCAAATTTCATCAAAATATCTTATTATTTGCGACATGCAGCGTATAAACATTATAATTTTGGTAGGACCCTTATATGGGCACTAGGTCTAAACATGGACCGATGTTCACCAAAATCAATAGGCTGCATTATTGGGCCAATATAGGTCTGTGTACCAAATTTCATCAAAATATCTTAATATTTACGACCTGCAGCATATAAACAGTATAATTTTGGTAGGACCCTTATATGGGCACTAGGTCTAAACATGGACCGATGTTCACCAAAATCAATAGGCTGCGTTACTGGGCCAATATAGGTCTGTGTACCAAATTTCGTCAAAATATCTTAATATTTACGACCTGCAGCGTATAAACAGTATAATTTTGGTAGGACCCTTATATGGGCACTAGGTCTAAACATAGACCGATGTTCACCAAAATCAATAGGCTGCATTATTGGGCCAATATAGGTCTGTGTACCAAATTTCATCAAAATATCTTAATATTTACGACCTGCAGCATATAAACAGTATAATTTTGGTAGGACCCTTATATGGGCATTAGGTCTAAACATGGACCGATGTTCAAAAAAATCAAACTTGTTCGTCCTTGGGCCAACATAGGTCTGTGTACCAAATTTCATCAAAATATCTTAATAGTTGCGACCTGTAGAGTGCGCACAAGATTGCATGGACAGACAGACAGACGGACGGACGGACGGACAGACGGACATCGTTAAATCGAAATAAAAAAAAATTCTGAACCGATCGGTATACTATAAGGTGGGTCTACGACCAATATTTTTTGGTGTTACAAACATCAGCACAAACTTATAATACCCTGACCACATAGTGGTGTAGGGTATAAAAATATCAATTAGTCGACGAGTTATAGCCAAAAAATCATATAAACAATATGAAAAAATTCGAACTAACATAAGCAAACGCCGCGATACGGGTCTTCTAATTTAGCCTCTATTTTCACCCCTCACTCTCAGAATCGACCTAACTTTTGCTAACCTGAAAGTGATATTAGTTATTATTTCTTCCATATACAACATCGACTTTTCGCGACGCCGACAAACAATTGGTTTTGAATTCTGCAATATATTTTACCAGTTCACCTGTCTTCTTCAATATTCCCTTCACTATTGACCAATATTCCTCAATAGGGCGTAACTCTGAGATATTGGGTGGATTGAAGTCGCGAGGTACAAAATCAATTTTATTTGCATTGTACCACTGCAATGTGTCCTTGGCATAGTGGCAGCTTGCCAGGTCCGGCCAAAACAGTGGTTTGATGACGTGACTCTTAATAAATGGCAGAAGACGCTTTTTGAGGCACTCATACCGATAAATTTGAGCGTTCATTGTTTCAGATGTGGTTTACAACCACAGGAGCAAATGGCTTGCCAAACCATGTATATTTTTGGAAACTTGGACTTTATTTTCAATTTACAGCAATTGTCAGACCTTCTCTGTAGCGATCTAAAACCCTGGAAACTGTCGAGTGGTGCACTTTTACATTTTTCGCAATTTTACGCGCATTGAGAACCGGACTTTTTATATATTCGTGCAAAATAATTTGCCTCGTTTCTAACTCGGTGGTCATTTTTGACGAAACTAAAAGCCAAATTCGAATGAAATTTCTTATACATGAAATTTAGGTCATGGCCTACTCGGAGTATTTGAATTTCAAAATATATACATTTTTTTTTGAGTAAGTTATAAGTTTTCCAAAGTGTCGCAATTTTGGTGTGTTCACCCATTATACTACTCGTATTAAATTCTTAAAAATCCTTTTTTTTTGCGTGGGTAATTTTGGTTGGGTAAATTTCATAAATATTCATTTTGCTTTTGTTCCAACATTTTTACACCTTCATCATGTCATGTTTCAAATTTTATATATAAATTTCGAGAATTTTGTTCTATATTAATTTCAAACTAAATGCGTGTAATAAAATACACGTTAAACGGAGTAAAGCTCATAAAATTAAAACACCCTTGAGAACTTTAGTCTGCTGATGTGGTGTTACAAACTATGTCGAATGAATGAGCTATAAAATTACCTAAATTGTTGCATTAAATATTTTGTTTATAACCCAGAGAAATAAACCCATTAGGGGTTTTTTAAAGCACATGTTGAATATACAACAAAAATAAAGGAAATATAAAACCTTTGACATGACAATTTTTATTTAAATCTTGTGAGTCGTAAAAAACATCAATAAAAAATAGACACTCAGAAAAAAGTCGGTTGAAAAGTTTTAAAAATGTCTTATATTGCATATTGCAATCCAGCATATTTTTATTTTTGCTAAAAATAAAATTATTATAATTTCCCAGCAAAACCTTTCATTGCCATGTAATGAGTTTTAGGTATTGAAATTTTAAGTATTCACTAGTTATCTTTTAATTACTGAACTACTTATTTTCACATGGTGATGTCATTGGAGGAAAGTTATTACACTGATGTTACCTATAAGTAGTTTATCAACTGTAAATTTAAAAACGTACAAAATTTAAAAAACAATGCGAGCTGACACAATTAGATCAGCGTATCACACGATTGTCAGGCAAACACTCTAACCATTAGACTACGACATCGCTATGATTTTTAATGCTTTAACGTACTTATTTATTGTGGCAGCTGTTATATGTCTATTTTTCACAAAACTTGTTATTAAATACTGCTTAATGAACATCAACATTTCTATAAATAGATGTTTAATATAAATTACAAAAAAACAATGGAAGCTGACACGTATTGATCAGCGAACCTTATGTCAGTCAGGCAAAAATGCTAACCACTAGGCTACACTATAGTTACCGTTTTTAATGATTTACATCATATATTATTTGTTTCAGCTATTGTGAAATAGTAATGTGTGGGGTATAATTATCCGTTACTCATTACATTCAGTTCAAAAGTAATTCAAAGGGTAAGGAGATATGAGATCTAAGTAATGCATGTAGTGATGACAAGTCATTACCAAGGTTTTGCTGGGTTTTGCATTGCAATACAATACAATACAAAAATTGTATTTTTGGATTTTCTATATTCTTATATATTTAGTTAGAATATTGTTCTACCTCAAGTCCAACTTCTAATTATTTGTTGTTTCAAAAAGGTTGACCATTTTCATCTTCAGTTCTCTGCAATAAGAAAATGATTGGAACAGACAAAACGAGACATTACATAACGTACAAAATGATAATATCATTTGGACTTGAGGTAGAACAATATTCTAACTAAATATATAAAAATAAAATAAATAACATTTCAGCTTCAAACCTTTAAACGTGAAATTCGGCCACTACAAAACAATAAGTGTCTGTTATTTTTTCTCCTCTGTCACATATACAAATTTAATTAAAATCTGAGAGAACCTATTGGCATACCTTCCTTGTAATTTTAATAAAAGTTTTAATAATCTTGCAAGCCAATTTTTAGAAGTTTGTATTTTTATACATATATTGAAAATCCTCAAATCTCTTCAGATCACTACCCTACGGGGAATGAGGAGTCCATTGCCCTCCAAGGACCTATCCCGTGACCGGTCAACCGAAGGCTTATTACTAAATTAGTACAAATATGAACCAAAGAGAATGAATTAATTTTCTAAGTATTTTCTGATTCGTTACTTTCACTGTTGCTTTTAAAAAAACCTGACCAATCCCGAAATAAAAAACAAAATTCGCGGCATATTTTTAAAAATATTTTTTATTTATTTTACTCTTTTATTTATTTTTAACTTTATTTCTTCACGATTTGCTTATTTTAGCTCTTATTTTAAATTTCTATAATGTTTTGCTAAGAAATTTTAGGTTTTGTATTTTCAACGTTTTTTTAATGTTAAAACTGTTTTAGTTTTAACAATTGGTATTTCATTTAATTTTCTTTTTAACTTAAGGGCAATTTTTTAAATTTTTATTTATATTATCAGAGTTTTTCTAATTTTGAATTGATTTTTTAATTTAATTATGGCCGACGCAAAAATGAGTCAACTGCCATTTGAGGACCTATCCCGTGACCGATCAATCGGGGGCATACTGAAGGCACTTCCACTATATTTGTGTGTGTGTTAGTGTTGTTTTCTTTTCCATTTTTTTTATTTGCTTGTAGTGTTTGTTTTTTCTTTTTCTTTTTTATTTGAACAGAAACCAAAAACATATAACTTAACCATCAGCCAGCCATCACGCATAAGCAACGTTAGCTCAGACGGTAGAGCGTTTGCCTTACAAGCAGAAGGTTGTGTTATCGAGCCCTACTTCAACGCCAAGTAGATTATTTTTCATTCTTAATTTTTTATTAGTTTATTTGAAAAGCTATTTTTAGACACACCACCTTACTGTCACAAGGTGTCTAAACTGTGCCAATTGGTCATTTCCAATGACAACGCCATGTTAAAGTGATATGTCTCTTTCAAACAAAAAGACCGATCAACTACCGGTCTCCGCCCCCTTGGGACCTATCCTGCGTGTCATCTGTGACCAGTCCTTTCCCCGTAGGGTACTTTGTGTGTTTTATGGGATCATTGCTGTTCAGATGCGGGAAGCCCAAAATCCCAGATTTTAAGCGCAATTTTAACAAAAATATCAGCTACATCGGCCGAAATTAGTTTTGGTAAATTTTAGCAAAATATTTTGTGATTTACAAAAAAAAAAAATTTAAATGATTTTGGCAGATCATGATTCTTAAATTTAACTAAAAAATTCTGCATGCACAAATATAGAAACTTTTGTCTGTTACGCACCGTAAGTTGTTTTTCAAGTGGAAAAATTTCATTCGAATTTAAATGCCTCAAATTCCAATTTAATTTAAACAAAAGAAAAAAACTTTAATTTTATAACAAAGACACAATCACAATAAACACAAAATGTCACTTTTTCCCAAGAAAAATAATAGTCTTGTACATTAAATTTGCGTGAAAACAAACTCTACACAATTTTCACGTGAAACTGATTGTCGTGAAAAATCATTTTTTTATATAGAGTATAACAGTTTTTTCACTTGAAACTCAAACAACTTACGGTGCTTAAGCTTGGCAGAATTTTTACAAATTATACATATTTTTTTTAAGAGTGTAAGGATCAAAATTAAAGAAACATGCGTGTTAAATAAAATAACAATTAAAAAAACGTTTAACCACAATATCCCAACAAGACAAGAATAATTTAGGGGAAATTAAATGGCAGTTAAGGTTGAGAAATAAACTGAAAGTCACAGTAAAAAGCACATAAGAATTTAACACCCCAGCAAAACTTGGTAATGGGTGCGGTGTATTCATGTATTACCTTGTAATGATAACTTGTTTCCTACTACACTACTTTACAACAAAAATTGCTTACCAATTGCCCATAGCACTTAACCCCACCGAAGTAAAATAATATAACAGGGCTATAAACTAAACAGCTTCAACAAAGTTCGCCAACTCAACATTAGATGGCGCGCAACAACTGTTCTAAAATTCAACATCTCAAGTAATTACAGTGTTGTCATATTTTAATCCCTTAATATTTTACCACCTTTTATCTCTTCTGTATCCCCTTTCCAAAAAAAAGCAACACGTTAATTAATAGGTACAATTTCCTGAGTGTTGCTTGTCTTTAAAAAGAAAGAAAAGGGAAGAATGAAATTACTAATTACCAGGGTTGAGACTTTCATGCAATAAAAAAATCGAAAATATGCACTTAAAATATGCGCTAAAATATGCATTAAAATCCACAAAATATTCTCTAGAATACGGTGCTTATTTTACTATATGCTAATCAATTACTTCGATTTAATAAAAAGAATTGTAGAAATTGAATTAATTATTTTATAAAGAAATAGAACTGTGCGAAACTTGAATTAATTCCGTTCAATATATAATATTTGTGAATTAATTCATTAAATTTTAAACTCAGAAATTGAAATAATAAATTATTTTTTCGAAGCCCTGCTTGTCAGCTAAAAGAGATTTAGTTCCACCGATGAAATAATTGATGAAACAAATTCCTATTTTTAAAACCTTGAGAAATTCGTGGGCGGATAAATAAATCC
The DNA here is from genome assembly GCA_949987735.1 of Leucophora obtusa. NCBI lineage: Eukaryota > Metazoa > Arthropoda > Insecta > Diptera > Anthomyiidae > Leucophora > Leucophora obtusa. The sequence continues at coordinate 53,050,969 of OX465295.1, forward strand.
GTCACTTTTCGAACTTCCCTCGTAGTTACATGAAATGCAACACTGCTCCGTTCAAGTACCATCTGTCTGAGCAAGTTCAGACTAGATCCAGTTTCTGTCTTTTTCTATGGACAGGCTTCATCAGTGACAATCTGACAATCTGATGGCCTCAGACGCTAGTGCTCGGAAAAAAAAAATAACTATAATAATTTTATTATTATTTAGTTATCAAATAAATAAATAAATAAATAATAAATAAATAAATACAATTTAATGGAAAATCACTGATGAAGCCTGACCATAGAAAAAGGCAGAAACTGGATCTAGTCTAATTTGTAAATTAATGTGTTTATAGCTTTTAGAAAAAAAAACTTTTTTTGTTAAAAAAAACTGTGTTTGATTCAAAAAGTCACGGACTTATTGATCCACTCCTGTAGTAATACACATTTCTTACAGATGTAGCATTATAGCCAAAAGCCAAACAAAGTCGTTAAAATCACTCCTGCTGTAATAAAAGAAAAAAAATTTGCAAAAAATTTAGTTAAAACTACGAAAAATTAGTTCAAAATTATCCTGCAGAAAAACTGTTAAATTATTGTAGCATATTATTTTTGCTATATATTAGTAAGATAGGAACAGCAAATATAAAACTGTTTAATAACACTATGCGATAGTCAAAATCGGGATGGGATGAAACCAACGGGAACTGTTATATCGGTCAAAAACAAGTTATACGTGTCCCGGCGTTTCGCTGGGTCACCCCTAGGAATCGAGATATATCTTTTTTTTGACATAACTCGAGACCCACTAGTCCGATTTTGCTCAAACAATTTTAAAAAAATTAAAAATTACAATTCCTTTAATCTGTTCATATAACGTTTTTCTATATACTCAACAGTTTTGCCGGTAAAAATAAATGTTTGTTACCGCTACCATAAAAATCAATAACCTTTTGATTATTACTTTTTTTAAATATTTTAGGCAAAAAATATTTTTTTCTTCATACATTTATTTTTACCGGCAAAACTGTTGAGTATATAGAAAAACGTTATATGAACAGATTAAAGGAATTGTAATTTCTAATTTTTTTAAAATTGTTTGAGCAAAATCGGACTAGTGGTTCTCGAGTTATGGCAAAAAAAAGACCACCAAAGGTCAAATCGATATATCTCGATTCCTAGGGGTGACCCAGCGAAACGACGGGACACGTATAACTTCGTTTTTACCGATATAACTTTCCCCGGTAGTTTGAACCCTTCCCGATCACTGACCCCTACCATTTGTCTCACAGTGTAATAGTTATATTTGATTTATCTTTTTTTTAATATAAAATAACAAATTAATAATATAAAATAACAAATTAGTATTTAACAAAATTCTCTGCAGATTTTACAGTACAATTTGTCATTTTAATTTAACTAAAAGTTAACTTAAATATAACTAAAATTCTGTAAATTTAACAGTTTTATTTTTGCTGTTCTTATTTTACTACACTAATGGAAAAAAGTCCGTAAAAAATTTAGTTAAAACTACTAAAAAAGATGCTGCAGAAAAAAATGCTAAATTAGCAGATTGTTTTTGCTATATATTAGTAATATAGCAACAGCAAAAATAAAACCGTTAAATATACAGAATTTTAGTAATATCTGAGCTAAATTTTTGTAAATGGAGAATAGCAAATTAACCTGCTAAAATCAGCAAAAATTTTTTATAAATAATTAGTAGCCTAAAAAATCACCAAAAAATTTTAAGTTTTTTTTTCGATTTTTTTTTAAATGCAAATAAAAATCCAGCCTTTTGAAAACAGCAGTTTACAATTTTTAGCAAATATTTCTGCTGATTTTAGCAGAATAGACTGCTATTTGCATTCAACTAAATTTAGGTTAAAAATAGCAAAAATTTTGTTGATTTAACAGTTTATTTTTGCTATTATTTGCTAATATTTAGCAAAATTTTCTGCAGATTTTACAGTACAATTTGCTATTTTCAATTAACTAAAAGTTAGCCTAAATATAACTAAAATTCTGTCAATTTAACAGTTTTAATTTTCCTGTTCTCATTTTACTAGTATTTAGTAAAAAAATTTGCTAATTTTAGCAGTTTTCTCTGCAGCATCATTTTTAACTAATTTTTAGTAACTTTTTCTGCTATTTTTACTGATTTATTTCTAATATATATTCTACACTGATAGAATTTCCGTTCATAGCATTAATGAATCGATTTCATTAAAATGGATTCATTGATTTAATGAAAAAATTCATTAACTGAATGAAAATTCATTGTTGTTATGAATTCTTTCATTCGATTTTTTTTTTTTTATTTAGTTCTCCCTATATATGTGTTATTTTTGGGATAAACAAAGAGACCCACATCTCGGGAGTTATATTTGGCTTTAAGGGAACAAGTTGAGTTTAGGTGCACAGCCACGATTTTTTCCCCCAGATAGTGCTTTTTGGGCTGAATAGGAAACAAATTTTTTTTTGTCGGAGACCCCTATTTTGGGTCAAAGTTAAAACATGGACTTGCCCGCATATCCGCTATTTATTATCGGATCAATATGACAATATGAGCATCATTGGAAAGGTAATTGAAATGGCTGTAATATAACATATTTACTAACCCATTACGAGCCGATTCCAGTTTTTTTTTTTTTATTTTGAATCGAATTTTTCTGAAAAGCCTTTGAATATCAAAAAAGTGCTTACATAATGGTATGATTTGTTTACACATAATTGCATCTTAGATCAACTTTTGCTTTTAACCTTTAAGCCCGGTATGAACAGTATGAACAAAATACTTTTGCAAAAAAAGCTGTCAAACTCAATATAAAAAAATGATTTTTCACTTACGTGGAATTGTTGCGATATCTATGAAACGCTTCATTAAAAATATGAACAAATCATTATACTAATAATAACTTCACGTCTTACTGAAATAATTTCATTAAGTCTTTGCTAAAATGAAAATTATTAATGAAATTATTTCATAAAAATAATGAATTTAATTCATTAACACATGAAACTTTCATAATGTTAATCTTAAAATTAATGAAAAAATTCATATAATCTATGAAACTTTCATTAGATCAATGAATCCATGAATCCATTCATAAAAATTAAAAAATTGATGAAACCGTTCTTTGGGGACTTTCCAATGAAAAAATTCATTGTATTAATGAATAAATTCATTAATACTGTGTACAAAACTCTATCAGTGTAGCGTTACCCTTACCGATAACCGCATCGTTTCGGTTACCATCCATGGTTAAAGTTCATTTATTTTTTGAGTTTATCTTAAAATTAATGAAGAAAAATTCATATATTTTATGAAATTTTCATTAGATCAGTAAATTAATTCATTAAAATTGATTTAATGAAACATATTTCATTAATCCAATGAAACCGTTCTTTCCAATGAAAAATTCACTGCATTAATGAACAAATTCATTAATACTATGCACAAAATTCTATCAGTGTAGTATTTATCAAAAAAAAAAAAAAACCGGCTAATTTAACAATTTTTTCCGTAACATCATTTGTAATTAGTTTTTAGTTGCTTTTTCTGCTATTTTAACAGATTTATTTCTATGCGTGTGGCTAAGGTCAACTTTAAAATCTTTAAAAAACATCCAACGAAAATTTTTTTGAGCAAATTTCATTTTTTGTTGTGTTTTGTTGAATTTACAAGGGGAAATGTTTGCAAAAACTCTGGGACCTTCGTATAGATTAACCCTTTGACACGGGAATTTTAATGGCTAGGAATTTTGCGACCAAACTTCGTGGAAATGTAGATCTATGCCCAAGAAATATTGTTTATTACTGTTATGGCTTTGCAGCGCCCCCTAGCGGAGATATTTGGAATCAAAGTTCAATCATTAACATGCTGCCGGCTCCGAGCGGGTTAAAATTTTTTTTAAATTTTAATTTTATATTTTTCCTATTACTAATCTCTATATAAAACCTTTTGAATTTTTGAATTTTATTCATCACACAATTTTTGAGAATAAACTTTAGCCTTTTTTGAACTTTTAAATTTAAACACATTCTCAGCAGCGTTGATGATCACAAGACAAAACCCACTCTACTGCTCTCATGTTGTTTTGAAATTTCACAGCCTGCATAAAATTTTAATAAGAACAAAATAACGAACCGATAACAGTAAATGAATAGCGCTTTGGTTAAAATTCAAATCAGTGACGACTTGATGAAGTCGACGTACATTATAATGTACGCCACTCGCCAAAGGGTTAATGCTTTTTCGGCAATTCTTGCAAATGTTTTTAGCCATAACCCCGGGATTTATTGTTATTTACACTTGTTCTGATTGCCTTTTGAATTACAATTATTGTATTTTTTTTTTCTCACACTTAAGAAAACTCCAAAAACTATTTTAATAACATGCTAACAAGGGATATCTCCTGGAAGAAATATAGATGCCCAATCTTATTTGTAGGAGTTAAAAATGGGTTTGAAAATTGTCCGAATTTTTTGGTTTGACAACCTTTTTTAAGACTTACCAACTAATTCTTTGTAATAGAAAAATATATTAACTTATTTTTAATATTTACCTAAAAAGAAAAAAAAGAAAATATATTATTAAATATTTTTGTAATAAAATTAGTACGTGTTGTAAAAAATTTAAAAGAATGTTATCATATGAATTTCAAAGGATGTCATTGACAACAACCCCCACAATAAGAATTAATACAGTGTCAGAAAACTTATTAGAATCACTTCAGTTTTTTCACATTTATTTGTGGTTAAAGATGGGCACATGACACAAATGCTCCAACTTGGAACGACGGGAATAAATATATATATATATACATGACACAAAATCTTTCAAAGTTACTTAAACAAGTTTTAATCTGTGAACTTTTTGACTTTTATAATAAGAAACTTTATTATATTTTCTGTCACTGTATGTATATAAATCATTGAAAGTTATTTAGAATATCTAATAGAAAATGTATTTAATATAGTTTCTTATAAATTTGACATTAAATAAATTTATATAGAAAATATTTTTCTTTGATGCATTAAATTTGCTTAGCAGCTAAAAAGGAATAAAAAGTTTGACATGTTTGAGTTGAAAAAAAAATCAACAGCACAACCTCAACAAATAGACTTCAGTGAGTTGTCAGAAAAAAAAATAAGCAGAAACAACAGGAGTAAGAATATTATACAATAACAACAAAAATATATAAATATTTTTTGAACCGAATCAATGACACTTTAATAAATATTGAGCTTATGAATTTTTAATGAACCTTACTATAAAAAGAGTCCGACCATTATTATTTTTTCCTATTTAAACTTTACTTTTTGAACTGAAGCACATATAGGAATACCTTAATAATCCGAATTAAAGTAATTTTACAAAATAATGTGATCTAGAGTTGAAAAAGTATTGAGTATTTAGAACTACTCATCCGATTAGTATGAAACAAACTAGAAATTGTAAAGGAGGTTAAAATTGCTAAATATTGTTTTTGGGTTACTCTGTTTTAATACCGGGTGTTCGTACAGTCTGTCAAAACTGACTACATCGGCTGTCATAAACATTTAGGGGCGTGTAACCAAAGGTTTAAAGGAATTAATTCTGTAATTCACTTTTTAAAAATTAATCTAATTTGAATTTAATTTCATTCCCTGATAGCATTCTTATAGAATTAATTCGATAGCTTAATTCACAAAAGCTTTAAATTATATGAATTTATTCTATTTTGAATGAATTCTAATTGAATAAATTCAAATTTACCTGGATTCATTTAGTAAAAAGGAGAATGAAAAATATAAATCTGCAATTGTACAAGAACAGATAACATTTAATTTACAAAATTTTAGTTATATTTTATTTTAATTTTTTTTATTTTTAAGTCTACTACTTATTCTATGCTTTGCTGTCCCTACACTGAGAGAATTATCCTTCATGATATTAATGATATAATTTCATAGAATTTTTTTCGTAGAACCAATGAAGAATTTCATTATGTATATAATATTTAATTAATATTAAGAAATATTTCATAACTTTTCTTTCACAAAATTTCATAATTTCATTAAAAAAATTCATTGAATTTCATAAATTAGATCTCCATAAATTTTATGAAAATGTTCTTTATATATATATGAAATTGTTCAATAGTATTTACTTTTTTTTTTTATTTTTTTTTTTATAATAGATCGTCATTTCCTGAGAGAATAATCTTTTATAATTTTAATTTTTTTTAATTAATTTTTTATTATTAATTTTGGACTATGAACCAACTATGACCCTTTTTATTTAATGAATTCTTTCTTTAGATATATTTTGTACCTCCGTAAAATATGCTACGATTTTATTACGCCTTTTACATTTGCTAAGCGCTTTTTATTTATCAAGTCCAGCTTACCAACGACAACAACCAACTATAATAAATAATAGTAAATGAAATTGTTTCATAGATTTTATGGAGCTCTTCATTGGCTGAATGATTTATTCATTGGACGAGTAGCCTATTAATTTTATGAAGAGTTTCATTAATTTTATGAACTTTTCATAAACATTGACTTTAATGAAACCTCCCAGTCAGAAAAATACAAACGGGAAAGCGGTGGCAAAGCACTTTAACAGGTGGTACAAGTACTGGCGAAAAGTGCTTTCCCATTCCCAAAATGATAACATCATTAGACAAAGAGACCGGCTATTCAAAAAGCGCCGGAAAAGCACTGGAGGAACAAAATTTTTAAACGTTGGCAAAACGCTGGCAAAACCAATAAATAGGTGGTCTGGAAATATATTTTCCAAAATAAAATTTAAAAAAAGTTCATATGTATTTTTTTTGGTCCTGCCGTGATTTGAACCCAGGCCGTCAGATTGGCAGACGACTGCTCTACCCACTGAGCTAACGAGACATATAATATATAATGGCTAAACACATAAATGAGTAATAATAGCTGGACAACTACTGGCTGTGCCAAAATGCTAGTACTGGCAAACAATTTTTAGTAACTAGTATGCCAGTGTTTGGTGCGCAAAAAAAAAGTTGGTCTTGAAGGAGCTTTTCCACAAACAAAAAAATTGATTTTATAAAACAAAAAAAATTTTAAATTAAAAAAAATCCAAAAAAATTTTTTTGCTTGCAACCGGATTTGAACTCGGAACCTTCCGACTACAAACATTTTTTAACGAAGCGTCAGCAATTTTATAAAATCATTGGTTTTCCAGTGAATTGATTTTTGTGCGCCTGGTAGCATTGGCTAGATAGCACTGGATAATCACTGGTTGCAAACCTTGGCATATCACTCTAAGCCAATTCTTTGCCAGTGGTTTTTTTATAAACCACCGAAATTTTTGTAAAACAAATACTGGTAAAACGCTTTTCGCAAACGCTGGCAAATCGTCCCAAATGAGTGTTCTGCCAGTCATTTATTTTTAATACCGTGGTTACCCAGTGGTATGCCAGTGCTTGATTTTTTGTACCACTGGCGATTTCTGACTGGGCTGTTTCATAGATTCTATGAAAAGTTTCAATAGACGAGTTCCAGTGACAATTTTCATTGAAACTATGAAGAAATTCATTACTGAAGTGATGATAATTCTCTTAGTGTACTTACAAATATTTAGCAAAAATAATCTACTAATTTCAGCAAATGTTTCCGCAAAGTCATTTTTAACTAATCTTTAGGAGATTTAACTAAAATTTTAACAGAATTTTTCTATTAGTGTAGTTAAAAACGGCTTTGCGAAAAAATCTGCTGAAATTGGATTTTTTTGCTAAATACTAGTGAGATAAGAGCAACAATAATAAAACTGTTGAAATTACAAAATTTTAATTATATTTGATATACATAACTTCTGGTTAGTTGAGAATGACAAACTATACTGTAAAATTTGCAGAAACTTGTGCTAAATATTAGTAATCTATCCTGATTAAATCAATCAGAAATATTTGCTAAAAAGTATAAAAAGTCGCAATATAAAATATGGAAAAAAAAACTTTTAAAATATTACATCTTTTTGTTATGTTTTTTAGTCTACAAATTATTCAGCAAATTTTTTGCTGATTTTAGCAGGTAAAGTTTTTATTTTTATTAACCAAAATTTAAATCAAATAAAGTGAATACATGTATTTTGTTTTTCTATTGCATGTATTTTGTTATTGTATTTTCGTTCGTTTGACGAAAATCGTCATCTAGAAACACCACCTTAAAAAATAAGTATAAACTAAATTACTCGATTAATCGACCAAAATTACTCGAGTTATTCTATAGCTCATTTATAGGAAGAAGAAGAAATCATTTTTATTGAAAAATTTTAAAGGACACATTTTATTTTTTATTTTTTTTAATTACTAAAACAATTATTTTATACAAATTAAATGATTAATCGAGTAACGGTTAACCGATTAATTACCATAGTGTCAACTATGCACTCAAGCAATAACGTTTAGTCCGGATGTATTGTGAAAATTGTACTTGACTCCATAGGCAGTAAATATTGTAATAAAATGTTGCAAATTATATGAAACAAAATAGTTACAATTTACATAAGACCATATGGCCTTTTTATGCTGTTATTTTTGTAACAAATTTAAAAAGGATGTTTGTTAAGAAATATCCAGACATTTTGAACATAAAATACAAAAAAAAATTACATACTTTTGCATGTTCTATATTTACACACACAAATAGATATTTTGCTAAAAAGTAATATAATTAATGCAAAATTAATCTAGTAAACAAAGTAAAGGCGGGCATGCCGACTATAAGATGCCCTACACCAACGTGGTTGATAATCAACTAATTTTTGGATCCGAAATTTAAATTGGTTCAAATGGATTTTGTTAAAATTTGCCGATAAAATTGTAAAACAAATTGTAAATCATTAAAAAATGTTGATTTTGCCTAATGTTAGGTGTATTTAAGAGAAAATCGGAAATATAGTTCATATGGGCCTAAATATGGACTGAAATCCTTGGGTTCATGTAAGTCAGTATAACAAATTTCATTAAAATATCTCAGTACTTGGGACCAGCTGCGTGCCAACACAAGCACAATCGATCGAGTTATTTTTGAAAAATTCTATTTAAAAAAAAAACACTAACCTATTAAGTATGAATTTTTTTTATTTACTTCCCAGTGTAGAAAATCATTACTAGATATGTGGTTATGTAACTACATACCTGGTAATAGTAACTAGTTACTTTTATTATTACATTTCTTATTATGTACCTTTATATGGCGATGTCGCGAAAAATAATGAGTTATGGTTACACACCAGCATACGAAAAATCAAAAAATATATCGTTACCTATGTGCTTACCAGTACTGACAAAAATAATGAGTCTAAAAATAGATTAAAAAAATAAATTATACAAAAAAAAAATATTAACCGTGGTATGCTTATTTTCAACAATTATCTTAATCTTTGCATTAAAAATACAAAAATTGTTTTTTCGGACTTTCTATATTTTCATATATTTACATATATTTAGCTAGAATATTCTTCTACCTTAAGTCCAAATTCTAGTATATGATATTGTCATATTAGATTTTATTTGTTGTTTCAAAAACGGGGTCGATCATTTTCATGATAGACAATACAATTGTTTCGTAGGCATCCCCATCATAATGACTTATTTTTATCATTATTTCAAATAGAAAATAATTTTCTAAATTTTTTTCAAAATTTTTTAAAATCTATTTTTAGACTCAATATTTTTTAAACACTGGTAAGGATATATGTAACCACATATTTTTTGATTTTTTGTATGTTGGCGAGTAAGCTTACTTGTGTGCAGCAGGTCAATTATGTTTTTATCTATGAAATATTACATGTCGAGATAGCTCAGATGGTAGAGCTATTGACTGGCAATCTGTAGACCCAGGTTCGATTCCCGCACTAGCAAATTTTATTAAAAAAAATACAATAAAAAATATTTTTTTTCATATATTTAGTTAGAATATTCTTCTACCTAAATATATGAAAATATAGAAAGTCCGAAAAAACAATTTTTGTATTTTTAATGCAAAAATTAATTTAATTGTTGAAAATAAGCATACAACGGCTAAAATCTCATTCAAAATTTTATTTTGTTTTGAGTTTAAAATTAGTTGTTTTTACAAAATGTACAGACAACGAACATACATATAAATAGAACCCAAAGGGTACTTTTATGTAATTGTTGCTTTCAAAAATGAGTTGATTTATAGCTGGTTTTACCAAATCAGACAGTTCATATACGAAAGTACAAAATTCTCGTCCCGTTGATTTTTTGTACCTTATGTAATGTCTCGGTTTGAGTAAGAAAGTTATCATTTTCTTATTGCGGACAACTGAAGAGTAGAGTGATGTCTACGAAACAATTGTATTGTCTATCATGAAAATGATCAACCCTTTTTGAAACAACAAATAAAATCTAATATGACAATATCATATTAGAATTTGGACTTGAGGTAGAAGAATATTCTAACTAAATATATGAAAAAAAAATATTTTTTATTGTATTCTTTTTTTTTTTAATAAAATTTGCTGGTGCGGGAATCGAACCTGGGTCTACAGATTGCCAGTCAATAGCTCTACCATCTGAGCTATCTCGACATGTAATATTTGATAGATGAAAACATAATTGACCTGCTGCACACAAGTAAGCTTACTCGCCAACATACAAAAAATCAAAAAATATGTGGTTACATATATCCTTACCAGTGTTTAAAAAATATTGAGTCTAAAAATAGATTTTAAAAAATTTTCAAAAAAATCTAGAAAATTATTTTCTATTTGAAATAATGATAAAAATAAGTCATTCCCAGCTAAAAATCGACATATGTGATGCGAAAATTAGAAAGGGACCTAAGGATAGAAAGGGACCTAAGGTCAGGAGAGCATGGGATCGGTCTCATTCGATGCTCAGATGTTGTCCACAAAAAAAAAAAAAAATTGATTTTTTTACCCTTAGGTCCCTTTCTCTATGCGCTGTCACATATATGATTACCAGGGCAAGGACTTTCATGCAAATGCATGTTTGTAGTCAGTGGCCCAAAAATGATTTTGACCAAATACTTTTCCGAATCAAAGAATTTGCAAAAAAAATGGCATCGATTTGTTGTTGCATATTTTTGTATATTTTGCTTTTAAGTGCATATTTTATTGCATATTTTATGATTTTTATTGCATATTTTGCACTTTATTGCATATTTTTTAATATTTTTAAATATGAAATTCGATTTAAGAATTTATACTTTAAAACTAAAAAAAATTCTAAAAAATTTAATTATTTGGAAGCTCTGTTGGTAATATAACACTAAACTAGAAAGAGAAACACATTAAGGGTTTTCACAAGGGGTGTACTATTTGTTGTATCGTTGTATCGTCCTAACAAAAAACAGAGTTGTTAAAAATTAAATTGAAAAAATACAACATTTGAGAATAGCACGATACAACATTTTTACGTATGTTTAGTGTCCTATGTTTGAGTGTGCTAACCGATAGAAAACTGAATAGAAAATCGTTGTTAAACACAAATAAAAATTTTAACAACTCTGTTTTTTGTTAGGACGATACAACGATACAACAGATAGCACACCCCTTATGAACAACCTAATTGTATACAATATGTTGTCATCCACTAACAAATTTTTTATAGATGTAATTTTAAATTAACGTTTTCGGGTGTTATTGCTCACAAACAGAAAGTTGAAAAATTTTATAAAAATTATTTGAAGGAAACTTGTCCCCGAGCATTAATTTCTGCCACTTTTTTCTCTGAGTTACGAAAGTGAGTACGATTTTATAGTACACATATTTAAGTTCTATTTTATAATAAAGTTTTTTTCAAGTAAAATCCCACAAACAAAAATATATTTAACTATGTGTATTTGAAGACATATTCAGTGTGTTCGTTTACTCGAATTTCTTACTACTTTTACTACAATTGAAAAGTTTTGTTTACTTTTTGTATTGCTGTAGTAAATATAGTAACTTGTAGTAAGTAAACGAACAAGCTTATTGTAACCGATACCTCAATTTTTACGTTTTTGTTAGTTTTTAATAAATATAATTAAAAAAAAACATTTATTTTTAATTGCATATTTTTTGGTTTTTAGTGCATGTTTCATTATAAATGTATATTTAAGTACATATTTTCTATTTTATAGTGCATATTTTAAGCGCATATTTTCGATTTTTCAGTGCATGAAAGTCCTTACCCTAATGATTACATACAGGTTAAATGTATGTTCATGCATGTTCATAAACATGCATTCATGTCCATACATGGATACATAAATCTCCATACATGCATCATATATGTCCACACATTAACGAAATTTGAGGTAATATCTACATACATGATCATTAGGGCGGGTCGATTTAATAATCGCCCATGGGTCAGTGAAAATCGTATTCTAGGGATCAAAATAAGAAACTTTGCCGAAGGAACCATACCTCTAAAACGAATTCTACTACCCGCCAACTGTTGACTTTTGTCCCGTAGGGTCAAGTTTTGAAAAATTCCACTTTGACCCATTTAGAGTGCCCCAATCGAGTCCAAATGTATGACCGACCCCCACTAACTTTGGAGGGCCGATCCACCCATGCCAGTGGCACACCCCCTGGAACTCCCCTGGGGTGTTCCCCATACAAACATTTTAAAAAATCACCATTTTTGGCACTTTTTTTTATTATTTTTTATTTATTTTATTTATTTTTATTATTTTATTTATTTTTTCTCTTTAGAAATTTATTTAGTCAGAACATATGTAAATGAAAAAATTAATTTAACTTAGTAATAGAAAAGAAAATAAAAAAATTACTGTTTGAAGTCTTTTTTGTTTTCAAGTCTGGGCAATTTCGCACGGCTCTCTAATGTCGTCACCATAACAGCCTCTACATTTTCCGGTATAACTCGTTTGGAAACGCTAGCTAGCAATTGAACGTGTCGTTCTGTTGCAGGTCGTAAAATAGGTTGTGTGGGTTTTTTAAGCCACCACAAGACACAGCTGCATGTCGTAAACTTACTTAAGCTAAATCGGTTACAGGTAGAATTGAGCATAAAATTATCATAAAAGATTTTCCAGAAGTAATAAAAGGCGCACTTGCTTAACAGAATTTGTGGTCAGATTAACGTTTAATTTACATGTAAGTACTTTATGGGCAGTTTTGACAACAAAATCGGTTACAGGTAGAATTGAAATTACCATTTCATTCTTATTACCTCGTCTCCTAGACCATATATAACGCAACAGTTTTTGTGAATGCATTAAGTCGTTGTGAAGAACTCGAAGTGTGAAGTGCTAATTTGAGATAAAAAAATATTAAAAAAAAAATCATTCCAAATCAAGAAGTTTACAATGAATCCACCATCCTCTACACCGCAAGATGAAGCAATAACAACATCAACAACTATCGAAAACCCAATGAGTCATATACCCAGGCATGATGTTACTGTTTTTGGTGTGTCTACTGATTTGACTGATCTTAATTTACCAACCCATCTGGATATCTTGAGATATTATTTTTACTTGAGCGAACAAAAAAAGTTGTCCTATAAAGCATTCACTATTCAAGTACAAGATAAGTTGATTGGAATTTGGGAAAAACTTGGTATGGAAATAATGCTGAAAAAAAGTGTATGTAATAAATTGAATAGATTGCTTGACAAATATCAAGAGCAAATCAAGAGAAGAAACAAACCCCAACAATTTACAGAGTATGTAAAATCTCTGGAAACAATTTTTTTCATTGGAACATGTAAATGCGATTTGAAGGCAGCTCCATGTGCATGCGGTTTGGTTCCCGAACGCCTCAAAGAGTTTATGCACGATCAACATAATCAGAGAAGTCTAACAATGGATGGATTTGCGATGGAAATTGAAGAGCAAGGAGCAACGTCTATGTCATCAATGCCAACATACCAAGATCCCGATGATTCAACATACGCACCGCCACCGGTTCAAGAAGATTTGGATATAAGCACAAGTTTACAATACACACAGAGATACGATTGTTTTAACTTTGCCTTGGTATGTGACAGATTTGGCGTGCCTGATAGAGTAGCATCAGCAATGGGAACAGCTCTTTTCCAAGATTTTAAAATGAAAGATATCCATGGCAAACCTCTCCTCATGGATAAATCGAAAGTTCGCCGAGAAAAAGAGAAATGCAGACAAGAAGTGCTTCGCAAACGGTTAGATGATACCAATTTGTTAGTATTTTCATTCGATGGCAGAAAAGATGATACTTTAACGAGAGATACAATTGATGAGAAGTATCATACTAGAATGGTAAAAGAACCTCATCTTGTTATTTTGAGAGAACCGAATTCTGAATTGATTGGTTACGTAAGACTGGAACATGAAACCGCTGAATACAAAACAACCAAATTAAATGATTTTTTCAACGATAAAAATATATCACTGGATGCATTAATTGGCATATGCACTGACGGTGAGCCAACAAACACTGGCCCAAACAGTGGAATTATACGACGATTCGAATTGCTGTTAAAAAGACCATTGCATTGGTTCGTTTGCCTTCTACACTTCAACGAACTTCCGTTTCGGTATTTGTTTGAAGCTTTGGATAAATCAACCAGCACTGGACCAAGATCGGCAACCGGAAAATTGAGCCGTCAAATCGAAACTTGTGAAACTCTTCCGGTAAGTTATTGCTATCACTCATTTATTATAATTGTCAACCGTTTTTAATTGTTTTATTTTTATATATTTTCAGGTGGTGGACGGCTTTCAGAAAATTGAGTTGAAAAATATGCCCCCTGCTCCAGAAAAAATTGAATTTTCCACCGATTCCAAGTACTTATACGACATGGCCCATGCAATTTCTAGCGGCGTGGTTTCAGTGGATCTGGCAAACATCAAACCAGGGAAAATTGTACATTCTCGGTGGCTCACCAAGGCCGCTAGACTATTACGATTATATGTGACAACGGAAAATCCAGATGCAAATTTAAGAATACTGGTTGAATTTATAATTACATGTTATGTGCCAATGTACTTCAATATCAAGTATTACAGCTCTGTCGTGTACGGTAGTAGATATTTTTTCAAATTCATTAGTTGGTCAAGATTTCTAGAACCTCGTTTACGCAAAATTGTCAATAAAGTAATTACAGATAATTCATATTATGCGCATTCGGAAAATATCTTGTTATCAATGTTGTTTGATGATAGCAAAGAAAAGCGCGACTGTGCTATCAAGATAATTCTACGCTATCGAACCGATGTTGACGACCCAACGGGACTTAGAGCTTATAAAAAACCAGATATAAACTTTTATTGCACAAGTTACACGGAAATAATCAATATGAATGACATAAATGACGTATTTGAACCACCATTCACGCGAAGCATTCCATACGAAACTTTGAAAGAATATTTAAATCAAGATGATCCACCGTTTAATGATCCAAAAATTCCATCACACATACAAGAAACAGAACGACACGTTCAATTGCTAGCTAGCGTTTCCAAACGAGTTATACCGGAAAATGTAGAGGCTGTTATGGCGACGACATTAGAGAGCCGTGCGAAATTGCCCAGACTTGAAAGCAAAAAAGACTTCAAACAGTAATTTTTTATTTTTTCTTTTCTATTACTAAGTTAAATTAATTTTTTCATTTACATATGTTCTGACTAAATAAATTTCTAAGGAGAAAAAATAAATAAAATAATAAAAATAAATAAAATAAATAAAAAATAATAAAATAAAGTGCCAAAAATGGTGATTTTTTAAAATGTTTGTATGGGGAACCCCCCAGGGGAGTTCCAGGGGGTGTGCCACTGGCATGGGTGGATCGGCCCTCCAAAGTTAGTGGGGGTCGGTCATACATTTGGACTCGATTGGGGCACTCTAAATTGGTCAAAGTGTGATTTTTCAAAACTTGACCCTACGGGACAAAAGTCCCTAGAATACGATTTTCCCTGAGCCATGGGCGATTTTTTTGCCTCCCCACAAATCGACCCGGCCTAATGATCATGCATGTTCATGCGTGTTCATGTGTGTTCATACATGTACACACATGTAGATATTACCTCAAATTTCGTTAATGCACATGTGTGGACATATATGATGCATGCATGAACATACATTTAACGTGTATGTATTCATATATGTCGATTGTTAGCTGGGTTATCAGTAACTCATTATTATATGTTTTAAAATAATGCAGAAGGTAAGTGGGTGTCATTACTGGTAGTCCAAAAAAAATGATATGTCATTACCGTTTCTACACTGGGTAGATTTAAAAAAATCTACAAAAAAATCTAGAACATTATTTTATTTTTGAAATAAAACAAAAATAAGTCATTATTATATATTTTAAAATAATGCAGAAAGTAAGTCGGTGTCATTACTAGTAGTCCAAAAAATAATGATATGTCATTAGCGTTTCTACACTGGGTTATTAATGCTAATAATGGTTTTTTATGTTTAGAAAATGTCTGACATTACTTTTATCAAAATCTTTTTTGTTATGGTCGACCGGCTTCATGGTTTAAAAACTGGTGTTTTTAAATAAGAAAAAGGTTAAGGTATTTTTCCGGGATCGCTTTTTTAATTTTTCGTTATATCTTCGGAATTTGCAGTCGGATCTTAAAGTGTGATATATCGACCGAGGAGACCAATGTTTTGCTATAAAGGAAAAATCCAATCAAGGTAAATTTTAAAAAGGCCACCCCTTTCTTAGCAAAAATTTAATGATTTTTTGCGAGCTTTAATTTTCTGACATTAGGGTTGTACATTAGGTTGGTAGGAACTGAGATCTGGTGGGTATATACTAGAACGGGATACTTAAGGACAATGGCCCTTAGGGCAAAACATTGGTTCCCTCGAGCAAAATCATCGATATATCATACTTTAAGATCCGTCTGTAAATGCCAAAGATATAACAAAAAATTTTAAAATCATTAATCGGCAAAAAAAAAAATCGTACTGTACACATATTGGTATAGGGTATAGAAATTTAAAATTGATAAAAAAAAAAGTCACAAAATACATTCAATTAAAGATTCGTTAGAAATAAATTCAGTTTGCTTAAAAATTTTAATTAATTTAATTATATTCAAGGCCGGATGGTGGTGAATAGATTACGGCAACATCTGTTTAACGAACAGTTCGAAACTTTTTAATAACACTCAAATTTATAAATGTTGGAGATCTTGCGTATACGTTATATATAATCCAACTAATATTAATCATACGCCCTTTTTAAATTATGACATTTCGTATTAATATTTTTCACAATATCGTTTTACCAAAGGATGGAGTAAAAGTGTCCAAAGGCACACGAAAAAAAATAAAAAAGTGTATAATTATGGAAGTACTTAGGTAAAATACAACTTCAAAAGTATATTTTGTAAGTTAGTAAAAAAATACATGTAGATTTATCAATTTTTGGTTTTTGTCAACTTGCCTTAGTTTATGACCTATTCCATTTTCACGCACTTCAAAATATGTTAAGTTACCTAAGTTTTTTCTTTTATAAATTGTCTTAGAAAATATTATATTTTAATTAAAGAATTGTGTAACTTAGCAGAAAACTTTTGAAGTTGTATTTTACTGAAGTACTTCGGCAATTATCCACTTTTTATTTTTTGCGTGTAGTATGATAGAGGAGAGTTAAGACAACAAAAATGTCCTACTTACCCCATAGTAATCTGCCCTACTTACCCCCATAGTAATCCTTATACAGGGAGTCAGTTTTTGTGGCATAAATACGAATTTATCTCAGATAATGAAAATAAAAACCTATCAAAATCGTTTCGGCCGAAAATGTATGTATGGTCCCCTAAAAGATAATGAGAACTTTTTTTTTTCAATTTCCTTAAAAAATTAATTAACTTAATTACTATAGTCGACCATAATAAAAGGAATAACTTTTGATTATTTATATGTTCACGTTTTTATATAGTTCCTGATATAATAATGAAACTTTTTATATATTACAAATAAGGTAATTTCCATAACCATTTAATTTTCTAATCCAAACACACATTCATACAATTAAATTAATATGGCAGACAACAACAATACACAACAGTTTTGAACTTTGTGTAAAATTGGAATACAGAAAAAATAAAAATCACAAATAAAACTCATAAACACTCACTCATTCCCTACATTTGCACATTCACATAATCGCAGCATAATACCAGACGAGCCCCCTGCGGTTTTTTGTTTAAAATATATTTATGTACAACAAAACTGACCGGCCTATAGTTATTCCGGCATTACAATCGATTTATAATTAAACAAAATAAATATATTTTTTTATATACCCAGCAAAATCTTTCATTACTAAATAACTGGTTATATAATAGAAATTCATAGCTCCGCACAACTTATTTTTTGGCGTCTAAACTCATTATTTTTGTTTGGCGTGGTCGTTTTTATAAGTAGTCACGCTTACCCGCTCGCTTACGAAAAAATGAGAAATAAGTAGTTATAAGATTTTGAATAATAAGTGGTTACACACATGCTTACAAAAAGTTTAATTATAAGTGGTTATCCGATTGCTTACTTGATTCTTAAATATAAGGAGTTAGGCAAAAACTATTAGCATAAGGAAATACATTCAGAAAAATTTAAGTTTTCTCTAGTGTGTAATTTTAGGACTCGCCATAAAAATTTAAACATAAAACATATTTATATATAATAAAAAAATTTAACTGTGTAAAAAGTACTTATTTAAACTAATACGAGTAAGTCATTATTTTATATTTAGAAACAATGAATACAATAGGCCGTTATTAGGAACTCATTATTGTATTTTATAAAATAATGCAAAAGGTAATGATGTATAATTTTTGGTAATGCAGATAGTAATGAGGTGTCATTACCAATATTTTGCTGGGTATGTGTGAGTGTGTGTACGTACAGACAGACATAACCATACAAACATCCATACAAGTATCTTGTATACAGTAAAGCAGATTTTATAACAAAATTTGACAAAGACCGGTAACAGCAACGCCCGTGCACAGTGGAAAATTTTGTTCACTTTCTGATGAAAAATCTATAATATCTGTTTTGTTGAATGTACATTAGAGTGGGTCGATTTAGCAATCGATATTGTGCCATCGATTTTTCGATAGCTTTTGGCATGAGGAAAAAAAGTTCCGCTACGACATATCAAAAAATTTTTGGAGCGCCCAAATTTAAATTTTTTGACTTTTTTTCAACTTTTAGTTTTAAGGTTTTTTAGTAGGTAATAAAAATAAAAAAAAATTGGCTGATTTAATTTTTTTTTATATATTACCTTTCCAAGGTGAAATTGTACGCTAAAAACGATGGCGATAGCAGTTTTTCCAAAAAAAATTTTTCTTGAGGTTTTGGACGAGTTTTTGTCTTTTTACGCGTTAATTTTTAAATTAAAAAAAAAATGTACGCTTAAAACGATGGCGTTAACATTTTTTTTTTTTTTTTTGGGTTTTTAGACGAGTTTTTGTCGAAATTTGGGCGCATCGAAAATGATTTTTTTGATATGTCATAGTAGAACTTTTCATTCCTCATGCCAAAAGCTATTGAAAAATCGATAGCACAATATCGACAAATTTTTGTCATTACAAGTCGGCAGACCCGAATGTACATACAGCTATGGACATAGTATAATCGGCACAAATTTAAATTGCGTATAAATTTAAGTATTTTCTAACTAAATATATTTTAAAATGCAAGTTTTATCTCTTCTGATTATTGTTGAAAAAGATGTTAGTCTTAATAGTGCTCAAATGTTCCATTATGTTTTGCTTATTATTTACCGTTATCATTTTTGCGTTAACAATGCTGATTTAAAGTGGACATATAAATGGCACAATTTATTTAAAATAGGCAGTAGTCGTGTAGATTTAATTCAAAGCAATAAATATTTTTCGTAGTTCAAAAATAAATATAAAAAGTTAAAAAAATTTTAAAATGGCATCAGGAAAACATACCACAGGTGAGGAAAGGCGGATCATATGGAAAATGTACGAAGATGGTAAAAAAGTAGAGGAAATTGCTGAGATATGCAAATTTCTCGCAAAAAAGTCTACAATGCAATTAATTCTTGTGTTGAGGATCCCGATATATTGACTAAGGGTAAAATTCGGAAGCCAAGCTATAGTACGAATGGTGAAAATTGATCCATTCAAGTCATCAAGGCAGATAGCATCGGATATTAATGAAAATTTTAACATGGAAATATCAAGCAGACTTGTCAGAAGAAGACTAAACGAGGCAAATTTGTTTGGGCGCATTTCCAGAAAAAAGCCCCTACTCTCAAAAAAAAATATTTCAAAACTACTAACCTTCGCCAGAACCCGTAAGGAAAATCCCATTAGTTTTTGGAAAAACGTGTTATGGAGTGACGAAACAAAAATTAACAGGATAGGACCAGAAGGTAGAATCTTTGTTCGTCGTCCTGAAGGCCAAGAGTTTAATCCTCGGTTCACTCAGAAGACGGTAAAAAATGGAGGTGGCAGTATTATGGTTGGGGTGCCTTTTCTTGGCATTGCGTAGGTCCGCTTATAAAAATCAATGGAAAAATGGACAAGTTTCAGTATTAAGACATTTTAAAAACCAATATGGAGCCATATGCCTTCAACTCCATGCCAATAAAATGGAAATGCATGCAAGATAATGACCCCAAACACTCCTCCAAACTAGTAAAAAAATGGTTTTGTGCGGAGAAGATTGATGTTTTGGATTGGCCAGCCCAGAGCACTGACTTAAATCCAATAGAGAACCTGTGGAATGAAGTCAAGGTTGAAATCGCCAAGAAAAATTTACAAAAATATGGACGAACTGTGGTCGGCCGCACAGGAAGCTTGGTACGCCATCGCCAAAACAAAATGCAAAAAACTAGTGGAAAGTATGGGTCGCGTTTGCAAAGCTATCATCAGAAACAAAGGCCACAGCACTAAATATTAACTGTAAAATATTTGTACATACCAAAAAATTTAACAAATGCAATATTAAAACCATTTCTTCTCTTTTTTTAAGATTGTGCCATTTATGTGTCCAGCTCATTTCAATGGGTTTTTTTTCATAACCCAGCTAAAAATCGACAAATATGAATCCATATAAGTTAAATGTATGTGCGTGCATGCTCATAAACATGCATTCATGACCATACATGGATACATAAATCTCCATACATGAATCATATATGACCATACGTGTGCATTAACGAAATTTGAGGTAATATCTACATGTATGATCGTGCATGCTCATGCGTGTTCATGCGTGTTCATATATGTTCATGCATGTACACACATGTAGATATTACCTCAAATTTCGTTAATGCACACGTATGGTCATATATGATTCATGTATGGAGATTTATGTATCCATGTATGGTCATGAATGCATGTTTATGAGCATGCACGCACATACATTTAACCTGTATGAATCCATATATGTCGATTTTTAGCTGGGAATGATAATTTTTTATTTACATTCATGAATTTTAATTAAAATTTATAGCAATATTAAATGTGCATAATAAACATTTGGAAAAAAGAAAAACTTGTTGGTTGTTAATAGTATTTGCAACATAGTAGCATAAGAAAGAATTCATGGTAAAATGTGCCATTTATATGTCCATAGCTGCATATTGAACAAAGTGCTACCCACTAAGTTTTTCAAAATATGTATGTTTCTAAATTCAATAGATTGTTACGTTTTTCAGAATAGGTTCATAAATAGAAATTTGGTAAGCTTTAAAAATTTTCTCATGCCCGAGGTGTCCTCCTTTGAGGGCCTAATGGCTAATCATAACTTCAGCTCAAAATTATCTTAGATATGCCCTATAAAATGTTATGGCATTCCGACCAGCCGATAAGAAATGGCTTAATTATTTTCAAAATATTTGAAATCTGCTCCACTGTGAAATGTAGTGCATATTAGCACCGACCGACCGAACAACTGAACATATGGGAAATAAAGTTGAAAATATTCAAAAATTTTGTTTAGGTTCTGCACTTCAGTTCCGTTTAACAAAAATACAAAAACACTTATTTTACACATTTCCTATAAAGTCATCATGTTGAATTTGCAAAAACCATTTAAAACACCAACATGTGAGATGCCAAAATAAAAAACTTTATCCTTTTAGTTTCTCGCTATACATGTGATTTCGAATGATGGTTTGTTTCTATGGTTAATGCAGTTTTGTATTGTCTGTATTTTGGTTAGAGGCTCTTAATATTTAAAAGCCTATCAATGATCATAAGTTGATACCGGTTAAACGTTAATTTTTTTACAACTTAAGGTTTCAAATGCATTTCTTAATGACGGAACAACCTGATTATATAAATTAGACTTATATACATTAGACTAAATTTGGAGTTAATAGTTATCAACTTATGACCATCGATATACAAAAATAGAAGAATCTATAGGGTAATGAAAACTGAAGTGATTTTGCTTTTTACTCAAATTAACTCAATATATGAGGAATTTCATATCAATTGGCTCGCACTTGGCGGAACAATATCAAACATAAAGTAATAAAAAGTGCGCCGTTAGAAGTTGTAACATTGTAAATTCTTAATCGTTATCTTTATGAAATCCCCACCAGAATTGGATAGGAAATAGAATTGGATTCTATAAATGGGCTTATAAAAATTAACGTAAATGGCACTACAATGACGTCATAAGAGGTCTATAATCGGTCAAACATGCTGTAATGCCTTGTATGATGGGAATTACAAAAACAAATACACGAAACCATCAAGCCAAGTTGTACAGCATGCTTGATCGTCTATAGGCCCCTATAAAACTTTTTAAATACACTCTAATTAAATTCTGTTGAAATTTACCCAACTTATAGTAGAAAATTGTACTCCTACTATAAATTGGGTAAATTTACTCTATGCGTGTAATTAGAAAAAGAAATACGCATAAAATTGCGTACAAAAATACGTAATTTTACCACAGCTGCGGATAAAGTTAAACCACATAACACCAATTTTTTTTTAAATAAAACAAATTCATTTTTAGTAAATATTTTAATAATCATGAGTTATATACACTCAGATAAAAAAGTTAGTAAAACAATTTGTAAATACTTTCCAATCGCACTTTACTATTTTTATACTGATTTTTATTACAATTTTTTTTAGTAATCACTTTTGCTATTCTCTTATTACAAATTATGGACTTTTTTTTACTAATTTTCGCTGCTGATTTCAACAAAACTTTTTACTAGTTTTTCAAAACCGAGTGCTAAATTTATCAGAAAAAATATATTAATTTAAAAAATTTTATTTACAAGAATTCGTTGATTTTTTACAATTCTTGGTTAGTTTATATTTGTTACTATTGATATATTCTTAGTTTGGAAATAACACTCAGGAAATTTTATTTTATCTCCAATGCATAAAAAGCTAATAACTGGAGGGAGAACCGTTTGCAATTTTGACTCCAAATTTCAAGTACGATGGAGTAATTATGCGCTTGTTACAATCGAAGGAAAAAAAAAATTTATTAATTTTTTTTTTTAGATTTTATAGTTTGTTTATTTTTTAGTACACTTTTTTGCCAATTTCAGCAGATTGATTTTAAAATGCAGTTTACAACAATTTACTGAAATTTAGTAGCTGCAACGAATTATTTATACTAATTTCATTGTACCAAGTTTTTTAACTGATTTTAGCAAATCGATTTTGAGTTGCAGTTTACAACAATTTTGCTAAAATTTAGTAGCGACTACTTATTTTTTCTTATTTTTTCTACTTTACAGATATAGATAAATTTGGAAAAAAAAATATAACTATTAATTTTTCAAACTATATTTTTTTTCCAAATTTATATATATCTGTAAAGTTTTTATTTTTAATAGTAAAAGATTTTATTTTTGAATCATGTAGGGTTGATAAACAGCATCCGGTATCTAATTTGTTGATAAACAGCTTTGAATTCAGTGAACTTATTTGATTTTTTTTTTCAATTCAGTGAGCTTATTTGATTTTTTTTTTCAATTCAGTGAACTTATTTTTTTTTTTTAATTCACTGAATGAAAATGAAATTGTGGTGAATTAATTCAGTAAGGAATTAATTCACTTTTTTCCGTTCGATTTATAAAATTGAACGTGTTCACCAGTGAATTAATTCATTTGATTTAATAAAAAGAACTATTGCAATTGAATTAATTCGTAACAAAATAAATCGAACGAAAGCAAATATGAATTAATTCCATTCAATATATGGTGCTTAGTGAATTAATTCATCGAATTTTTAATTCAGAATTGAAAAATTGAATTAAGGAATTAATTCTTCAAAGCTCTAATTATATTCGACCCAAATCACATAAAAAAAATCTTTTATTAAATGTTATTAAAAATACTAATTAAGTCCATTCATAAATGTAGGTTGATAAACAGCATCCGGTTTCTAATTTGTTACTAACTAGCACACGCTGTAAAATTGCTTATTTAAAAATTTTATTTGTACATTATTGTTTTCTTTGAATTCAGTGAACTTATTTAATTTTTTTTTAATTCAGTGAACTTATTTTATTTTTTTTTCAATTCAGTGAACTTATTTTATTTTTTTTCAATTCAGTGAACTTATTATTTTTTTTTTTAATTCACTGAATGTAATTTTATTTTTTTTTTAATTCACTGAATGAAAATGAAATTGAATGAATTCAGTGGAGAATTAATTCAGTAAGGAATTAATTCACTTTTTTTCCGTTCGATTTATAAAATTGAACGCGTTCACCGGTGAATTAATTAATTTGATTTAATAAAAAGAACTATTGCAATTGAATTAATTCTTTGAATTTGTTGTTTGATGAACGCATTCAGTCGAATGAATTCAGTGAATTACTGAAGAAAAGGAATTCATTCAATTCTAGAGAAAATTGAATTCGATTGGTAGTGATTTCATTCAAAAAGGAATTAATTCTTCAAAGCTCTGAATATAATTATAAAGACAAATACAACAAGTGAAAAATATGCCATTCAAATCGGAAATACCGGGATTTTTTGCAAAAAAAATTTTGGGGTCGGGAATTTTTAAAAATGACCTGTATCTGTAAAACTAAGTCAGATAGTGAAAAGCTGACAAAATGTTTCCAAGCTCGGCAGCGATTCAGATGAAGTAGGTCCTTGAGGGATTCCAAAAAATCACAGGGTGATCCATTTTTTTAAGAATTTACAATTTTTCATATAGTGCCGATTCGAGCGATGTTCCATTCTATTATAGTAATGTATTAATTTGTATCTATTTTTATCCTCTGTTCACTGAATTGAAAAACAAAAAATTACGTTCACTGAATTGAAAAACGAAAAATTACGTTCAATGAGTTCAAAAGCAGTTTTCTGCTGTTCAGTACACAGTGGAGTGTTTTCAAAATATTTCGGAAATAATTCACAAAACTAAAAAAAAAAAACAATTTATATCTAATTATATATATATAATTAATTCTACCCTATTTTTAAATAATTATTTACATAATAAAACTTTTATAATCCTCTTAGAAATTTTTTTACAAAACTCCTTATAAGCAATGTTGTCAAATTTCATATAAATTATGTCGTTCACTTATGCTCAACATCATCACATCAAAGACGCATCATATACACATAAACAGACAGAAGAAATTAATTACTATAGGATAGAATTAACAAAAAAAAAAAAAAGTATGAATAGCAAACTTTTGCACAGATTTTTTTATGTTGTTAATGTAATGAAAGATATATAAAATAGTTCATATATGTATTAAAAAATAATAAAAAAAAGGGTTGAATTAAGAAAAAAGAAAAAAAAACATTGAAATAATAACACTCTCCAGAGAGTAAAGTACTAGTATGCATTAATGATGGGAAAACAACAAAAATAATAAAATACACATACAATCGTAAAAGTCAAATAGGAAAACTGCTTCAAAAACTGCACATGGATTCATGAAACACAAAAAGTATCCTCCAGAAGTTAGTTGTAGGGTATTTTTTCAAAACCCAAATCAAACATGCGGCATTAACAAAAGAGGAGTAGGATGAAATATCAGCAACAACAAAATAACCCTTAAAAAATAGAGCTACAAATCGATTAAATGAATGAGTACATACAAACACAGGATAATAGAAAAAAGGATAAAAAATTATAATAATAACAACAACAATAAACAAACGCAAGAAGCTACAGGAAAAATGTAAGGTTAGGATGAATTTGCAAAAATTACTTCAAATAAATTGTTATTTTTGGAAAAAGGGCACATTTTGCAAATTCGTTACGATTAATTTAATTTTTATAGTTAAAAAAATATTTGCTTTCGAAAAACATTCATTGAAAAAAAAAACTTTTGAGTTCATGTTTGCTTTTTTTTTTTGTGACCTGAATAAGATATTTTGGAAGGAATAGAATTGAAACTTTTTTGAGAACCAATAAAATTTTGTGTGTATCTTATAAAATAAAGATACAACAACGACAAATATCCTGAGACTTTTGCATGGGCGGTGGAATGTGTTTTAGAGGAACAACAACAACAAGCATATGCGGCAAGTGTGGCAACCACCAAAAAGCAACAATCATCAAGGTAGTATTTAGAGTTGCCAACAACTACCTATATTCCAAATCTAATTTGATAAATATAATAAATAAA
The DNA here is from genome assembly GCA_949987735.1 of Leucophora obtusa. Taxonomy (NCBI): domain Eukaryota; kingdom Metazoa; phylum Arthropoda; class Insecta; order Diptera; family Anthomyiidae; genus Leucophora; species Leucophora obtusa. The sequence goes on from OX465295.1 coordinate 53,077,538, forward strand.
ATATATCGCTTATTGACCAGTAGATCGTACCACCCTCCTTGCAGGCAAAAAAAGTGCGCGGTACACCTTCGAATATAAAGAATTTTTGCAAGGCAACTTCGAAATTTTTTTTTTTTTGCTGAACGTAGGGGTCGTTCGTTATAACTTCCGCACTTACAGTCCGATCTTAAAGTGTGATAAATCGATGTTTTTGCCTCGAGGAGACCAATGTTTTGCTATAAAGGAAAAATCCAATGAAAAAAAATTAAAAAGGCGACCCCTACGTTCGGCAACAAAAAAAAATATAAAAAATTGTGCTGGAATTATCGGAAAACTTCTTTAGCAAAAGGTTAATGATATTTTGCGAGCTTTAATTTTCTGATATTAGGGTAGTACATTAGGGTTGTAGGAACTGAGATCTGGTGGGTAAACACTAGAACGGCATACTTGAGGTCAATGACCCTTAGAGGAAAACATTGGTACCCACGAGAAAAAAAACATCGATGTATCATACTTTAAGATCCGACTGTAAATGACAAAGATATAACGAAAAGTTTAAAAAGGCGACCCCTACGTTCGGCAAAATAAAATTTCCAAACCTCCTTGCAAAACTAATTTCGATTCGACGGTGTATGGCGACGGTATGGTACGGTCTACTGACCAGGCTACCCCCTGGAAATACTTATTTCGTTCATTCTTTAAGTTCCAAGAAACTCAGATAAGAAGTATTTTTTATATTGTGCCAAAGGAGTCAAAATTTTCATCTACAATATCCTTAAAAAAAATTTCTAAAATTTTTTTAAAGAAATATTAAAATATCAACGATTGGAATTTAAGGTTTTATTAAAAACATATTGAGGATTAAAAACTACAAAAATTGTAGGAATTCCTTTTTTCATTTGGCTAGGGCACAGATTTTATTTTAGCGGATTTCGAGAAAACAGTGAGTTTTGGCACTTATTTAGCTTTTAGGCAATTTTTTTTTTCTTGTTTTAATTCCACATAATTTTGGCCGGAATATAACAACACAAGGTTAAATACTTCAATCCTGAGAATTAGGGCAAAATAGAAATACCCTGTGCAAGGTCAAGTTTTAAGTGCCTATTCCTACTTGTGACGCATTGTGACTGTCTTAAGCCTATTTTTAAGACTGAGAGTCATAACTTTTCATACAAAACAACAATAAAATTCAAAAAATTCAAATTTTATTTGTCAATGTTTTCAAACAAAAATTTGAATAAATTTAATTTATTAAGACTTTGCAACAACAAATACATGGGGAATACAGTCATAACTAGGCCAACCAAAAAGAAGCCAGTGCATGTTTTTTATTTGAAGAGATAGAACAGTTTAGATTAAATACAAGTTCTGATCTTAAAAATATAAGAATTTTAAGCTATATTTGTTAGAGCTTTTTTTTCCTTATTTTATCTAATTTTACTTGTTTTTGCTTATTTTTTAAATATTGGCTTATTTTTGCTATTTTCTTTGAAAAATAAGCTTATTTTTGCTTTTTTATGCGAAAATAGAGCATATTTTTGCTTTTTTTTTCATAAAATCAGTAATTTTTAAAATTATTTTAAGTCGATTTAAATTTTTTTATTTAAAATTTGTTTTTTTTAATTTATTTTAAATTAAAAAATCTCTTGTTAAAATAAACTTTTTATTTTTCCAACCTGAATTCTAATAGTAAAAATATGACAATGACGATTTCCTTAGGCAAGAATGATTTTAGCACATTTAATTCTTTAATGCATTTCCCGATGAAAATAAATTTAAGAATGTCACAACTTTATCTGATTCCTGATGTTCCAAGGAATGTAGCATTGTATTAAAAAAAAATTTTAATTTTATGAGGATTTTAATGAAGAAGTCATGAAGTTTAAGGGCTTATTTTTGCATTTTAACTGCTTATTTTAATGTTTTGTCGAGCTTTTTTTAAGTGCTTAAAACATTGCTTTAAATTCTGTAAAGTATTTGTTAGGAGAATATCCTGATAAAGAAAAATGGCAGTTTTTGGAAAAAAGTACTTATTATGTTGTATCATACCCAGCAAAAACATGGTAATGACAGGTCATTACCATACGGATTACCAAGTAATGATACGTCATTACCTTTTGCATTACTTTAAAATACAAAATAATGACATACCGATATGTTATAGATGTACCCAGCAAAAAAAGTCATTACAAAAAAGTTATTTTAAAAGCACTCCGAATAGCATCAACTGATTGTGAAGTAGTTACAATTTAGCTTTAACACTGATTTATTTTACACGTGATGTCCCATGTTGTCAGTAGTTCAATTTAAGCATTTTGTTAGTAATTTAAAAGTGATTACATGATGTTAATAAAAGTATGGTTTTTAGTTATACTTTTTCATCACATCAATACGAGTATTTGTTAGCATTTTTAGAGTGATTTAGAAGTACTTTTATAATATATAATATAATATATTTTTAAAAGTGATTTAAATGTGCTTTTTATAATCTGAATTAGCATATTTTAGAGGCAACTTTAATGTTTAGCCTTTACAGAGTCCATTTCTGTAGTCCTTTGTAGGGCAATATTAAGGAAACACTTCTTTTGCATCTGAATCAATTCGATTAAGTCAAAATCAGACAAAACTAAAATTTTTTTTATTTTTGTTTAACAGTTTGTTTTTTTAATAAGTTTGTAACATGTTTACTTCAGTCTTTAAATTCGAAAAAGATACGATATTGAATTAAATAAGATTAATACATTAAGACCGAGTTTTTGGTTTAGTTAAACCGAAAACGAAAAATAAAATAAATTTTAGAAGCAGTATTCCAGTTAAAAACTGCGTTAAACTAAGTTCAAATATAATCTGCATCCTAAAAGCTGGGCATAAAAGTTATATGTAACCCTCTGATTAATTTTTTTAAAAAGATTACTCAAGGAATTTTCAGAATATTAAAGTGTACTAGGAAACTATTTCTTTATTTTACAACTCTATAGTAATAAGGCCATCATTATAAAATTGCTGAAGCCGCAGATCTATGATTGAAATTTTTGCTTTAAATTCATTAAAGAATCCGAGAACCCTTGGAGGACAGTTTTTCCCCAGACATATTTCGAAGGCGAATACAATGTCGTCATTTGAATTTTGCAAGTCAACCATCGTTAGCTTAAAATCAACGTTTTCATTAAACGATGCATTAAGTTCCAATGCAATAATTTGCAATCGTGATTAGTTAAATTCTTATGTTGAAGAAATTCATTTAGCTAAATTTTAACTTTAATTAAAATTTGGAACTTTAATGGACATTTTAAAGTTGACGGCAGTTATTTTTTTAAATCTATTTTTGAGTTGAAGAAATAATATATTTTTTGTCACTATAGAATTATTTATTTAGCTTGATTTTACGACTTTAAAGGTGTAATAGCAATTAAAGCATATCGACATTTAAATCAGGTGACATTATAGAACTTTTACCCCTAAATTCATAAACGCTTTGTAAAATTATAGGGGGTTTATTGAACAAATTTTGTATGAAAATGACGTTTTTTTAAACCTGCTATAACTTTACAAAGCATTTATGAATTGAGGGGTTAATGTATAAGCAAAGGTAAGAGACCAACCTCTGTTAACGAACCTCTTGATTAGTCCGTTTTAAACGATAAAATATGTTAACATTGCAACAAATTTTATTAACATATTTCTTTGGTGTACGGTGCAAAAGCACGCGAGCGACTTCATAGAGAATTAACAATACATTTTAATTGTTAACTTTTATATATTTGCATTTAGTGAAAAGAAGAATTCATATTTGGGTCATAGTCCAGGAGGTTCAATGGGATCCAATTCTTTATTTCCTTCCCTTTTTCAATGGGAACTGTAATTGAAGTATTTTTTAAAATATGTACGAATAATTAAAAAATATGTAAATAATCGTAAATTATCGTAATAAAGTACGTTAATAAAATTAACTATTTTGCTTTTTTAGAGATAAAAAATGGAATCTCTAATAAATTCGTAATTTACAAACAAATGCATTTACAAAGAAAAAAACAACATTATATATACATTTTTTAAAAGTTGTTTTAAAGCAGATACATTCGAAACAGAAAAAGAGCACTTATCGCTCCATTGTAACCAATTTAAAAGTTGTTTGTCTTGAATGACTTACACATATTTTTGCTGGGTACTTATATATTCGTGCAAAGTAATCACTTACTGGTAATTGATTAAATAAGTACTGATTAAGTCTTTCTTATATTAATATTTTATTTATAAATTTGTTTTGAACTAAATACGAAATTTTCCAAGGTAAAAAGTTTTTTTTTTGCCAATATGACCGACTTATTTCCTAACTTCTGAGTAACCACTTATTCTATCTTTGTGAGTAACAACTTATTCTTTCACTTTGCGTAACTCGTTATTCGCACTTTTTTTGTAAGCGAGACGGTAATGACCACCTATGAATTTTTGGACATCGCGAACAAAAGTAATGTTGCGAGTTAATAGCCTGGTAAGTAGTGAAACCCTTTGTGTGCTACTTACTAAAGAATAATACGGAAATAATTGACCTCGAACAAGAATAAATAAATTTTTTCGTTTTTCGCCTATTTTTACAAAATTTATTTCTATGAGTGTATAAACCTTTTTACTCGGGTAATAAATAATCGAAAAACCCTTTGATTGAAGGTGTGGTTCACTACTATTTCGATGAAACTTGGATATGTGAAACATAAAACAAAATAAATCGACTCGGTTTTTTTATTTTCTTGTTGGCCGAATCTCGTATTTCATTAATTTAGATTCTAATAACTTTATCCTATAGAAAAATCCTCAAAATGAAGAGAACTTTTTTGTTAGAAAAATCAACAGATTTAGAGAACTTTTTCAAATAGAAAAATCCTAAGATTGTAAGAATTATTTAATTTATTTTAAGAACTGTTTTTATAAAAACATATCGTCAGTTTATTATTAGTTTGACACATACATATGTATACCAAAAAGACGATATCGAGAAAAACAAAAGGAAAAAACTTTTTGTATGCGAAATAAGCAGGTAGATCTAATTCGATACTGAATATCTCAGATATGATACCAGACTTTGCAAGACGGGTTTCGGAGTCAGAAAGACGATATTTCAATTATATGTAATCCATTCCTAATTATATATTTTTTTAAATGGTCAGTGTTTCAAACCAAAAATAAGCTGACCATAGAATACCCTTAAACTTTGAGGACTTTATCTTGCATAAATTCCATAGATTTTGAGCTTGGATGGTAACCCAAACGTTGCGGTTATTGGTAAAGGTAAATCAGTTTTAGATTATTTCGGTAACGGTATTTTAAGGGTAACACTGCTTCACTTATTTCAGTATCGGTATGCTAAGGATAAGAGATTAATCACAACTGGGTCGACTGTCAATCGACGATAGCAAAAGTCGTCGCGATGAATTAAAATTTACGGACAATCGAGAGTAGCAAAATAGGTAAGCAAAACATGAATTATATTTATTCTGTCAAAAAACAAAATTTTTGTAAACAAAGTACGAACTTTTGCAGCTCTGATACGAATTTCTACAAATCTGTTCTGATAGGCAACCATTATTTATATAAAACGAGTAAAAAGGTTAAAGTCGGGCATGCCGACTATACAATACCCTACACCAGTCTGGGTAAAAGCCAACTAATGTTTGGATCCGAAATTCGAATGGGTTAAAATGGGGCTTGTGTCAAAAGTTTCTATAATGTGAGTCAGCGCACCAAATTTCATTAAAATATCTTAATATTTGCGATCTGCAGCGTATAAACAATATAATTTTGGGGGACCCTTATATGGGCACTAGGTCTAAACATTGACCGATGTTCACCAAAATCAATAGGCTTCGTCCTTGGGCCAACATAGGTCTGTGTACCAAATTTCATCAAAATATCTTAATATTTGCGACCTGCAGCGTATAAACAATATAATTTTGGGGGACCCTTATATGGGCACTAGGTCTAAACATGGACCGATGTTAACCATAATCAATAGGCTTCGTCCTTGGGCCAACTTAGCTGTGTACCAAATTTCATCAAAATATCTTAATATTTGCGATCTGCAGCGTATAAAAAATATAATTTTGGGGGGACCACTATATGGGCACTAGGTCTAAACATGGACCGCTGTTAACCAAAATCAATAGGCTTCGTCCTTGGACAGATATAGGTCGGTGTACCAAGTTTCATCAAAATATCTTAATATTTACAACCTGTAGAGTGCGCACAAGAATGCATGGACAGACAGACAGACGGACGGACGGACATCTTTAAGTCGAAATAAAAAAAATTCTGAGCCGATCGTATACTATAAGGTGGGTCTAGGACCAATATTTTTTGGTGTAACAAACATCAGCACAAACTTATAATACCCTGACCACATAGTGGTGTAGGGTATAAATATGGCAACAATTTGTTAAGTATTTTAAGTGTGTGTTAATGTGTCGCCATGAAAATATTCTATTACAAAATATATGAAAAAGCAATTCTTGCTGTCGTTATCGACCCAGTTGTGATTAAACTCTAAAGATTATTTTGTTAAAGGTATTTTAAGGATAACGGTATTGCGGTTATTTCAGTAACTGTGTTTTATGGTTAACAGTATTTCGGTTATTCCCGTTATTTCGTAAAAAGTATTGTAAGGATAACGGTAGTCATTGGAAAGGGTTTTAAATCGATAACGGTATTTTTGTGGAATTACCTGTCAACCCTAATTTTGTAACAATTTCTATATTTCTGGCAATACTTTCAATATCGCATATTTGTGTAACGCATTTGTGATTGTTGGATACTCGTATGCCTAGAATTAAATACAGTTAGTGTGACAAATACACTACGTGAAAGGAGCAAACCATCGATATATTATTATTGTAGGAATACTGGAAAAAGGACGATAAAAATAACAAACCGAACAATTGACAATGATGGCGATGACGACAAGTACTACTAATGTGAGTACATTAAAATATGTCTCTTAATTTTTTTAGATTCTCAGAGTTTTTTTATAAGATTTTTGTTGGTGAGAGTATTAAACTTCTCAAAAGCTCTCAATGGAGTCACCACACGTCTTTTAAATGGCGCACGTTTTTAGACCTTTTGTTTTTTGCATACACAGATTCGGATGTTGTTGTAGTCGTAGTTGTAACAAAACTAAATGTACATTACTCGATTATTTTTAATAGATACATAGATACATATCTTTGCCAACTTTTAAATAACTCTGAGAAATTCATAACAAAGACAGGGGCGATTAACCCTCAAAAAAATATGAAATAAACCCAATAAAACCAATAACAACATGAGCATAAGGTGAAAATTTTAGATGTTTTTCTAAGGGCGCTCAACATAAACTCTCCAAAACTTAAAAGTTTTTTATGTATACAATCAAGTTAAGATGAAAAACTTTATTTATAACAACATTAGCAACAAAATTTTATAAACTTTTGAGAAATATTTAGTTTTGCTTTATTTACAAAAAATAATCTAATTGTTTCTTTATAAAATTTTAAATTTAAAGAACAATAATCCCTTATCAGTTTTCTATACGCATTTATAAATAAATAGATTATAATATTATTATGTATTGCAATTAAAGCAAGTGTAGATTTAAGTACGTTTTTATACCCTACATCACTCTGTGAAATAGTGTTAATTGAGTTTCTGCTGATGTTTGTTTTGTTTAATTACCCAAAATTTTCGTTATACACTTTTTCACTTACAAGACAGCTAGCCCTACACTCATAGAAATAAACATTTAAAAACAGCAGAAAAAGCTACTAAAAAGTAGTTTAAAATTTACCTTGCAGAAATATCTGCTGAAATTTTTTTCCCCCAAATTTTACACTCAAAAAATAAGTTAGTAGAAAAATTAGTAAAACGTCTTGTATATCAAGTGTACTAGTTTTCAGCAATTTTTTTGCTGAAATTCCGTTTTCAACAAAAATTTTAGTTATATTTTTTTAGCACTAAACTAATTTTGAACTAATGTTTTACTAATTTAATTTGCTACAAAAATTGTGCTGATAACCGCATTCATAGCGTGGACGACAACCAGATAGACAAGATGTAGATCTGGAAACGGAAATGTCAAAAAAAGAAAAACAACTCTACACATATTCTATATTTAAATTTTCAGCAAATAAATTAACTAAAGTAAAATTTCGCTACATGTTTTTTGAGTTTTTTTCAGTCTACTAATATTCAGCAAAAATTTTAGTGATTTTAGCAAGGATTTTTTTCATTTGCAGTCGACTAAGTGTTAGCAAAACTTTTGCTGAAGATTACTATTTTTTTGGTAAAAATCAGCTCGCTGACTTTCAGCAAACCTTTTGCTCAAATTACCAACTTTTTTGCAAGCACGCTCCTGACTAAAAATTTGCTGACACAGCAACATTTTTTGCTGACTTTTTTTTTTGAGTGTAGTAAAATAAGAACAGCAAAAATAAAACTGTTAAATTCATAGAATTTCAGTTATCTGAGTTAACATTCTAGTTAACTGAAAATGGCAAATTATATTGTAAAATCTGCAAAAAATTTTGCTAAATACTAGTAGACTAAAAACATCATAAACAACCCAGCAAAACCTTGGTAATGGGTTGGAACTTTTTCACGCGTTGCCTGGCAATGGGTACCCCTCTGTTTTACTTTAAAACCTAAAGTAATATATTACTAATAATGTCATACATCAGTACTTATGTGGGAGATATGAAATAAATCATCAGTTACCGATATAGGATTATACCACTACTTATTTGGAGGCTTTAAAATAATGCATTACTGATATTGTGTTATATTGTTGTTATTTGTAATGAGTTTAAAGTCTGGCTTAATTGAAATAAAATATTATATAAATCTGGCTTAATTGAGTTGATCTTTAGGCAACCACTTTTTGGGGTCTTATTCCATTTCCCTTTACCTGGTAATAGAAGGTTTTGCTGGGAAACTGTTATACATATCTACAAAAATTTTGTAATTTTTGGTTCTATACTTAGGATTTCAAAAATGATTGTGTTTTCGTATCTATAAAACGTGGTCCCAGCTAGAGCCATTTTCGTGTATTTTAGAGCCCTTTGGGAGTTCCGAAAAATGGACAACTTGTACTCAAAAAAAAAAGAAATTTTTTTTCCCGATATAAAAAATTATTTTATTTTTGTGATCGATGAAACGTGATTCTTTCAGTACATTTTGGACCCTTCAAGTTGGGTTAAACTACATTTTGGCCCAAAAATTACATGAAATAAAAGTCTTCTTAACCTCAAACCTACTGAATTAGAATTAATAAAAATACATATTAACGACAATATTAATTGTATTTAGTCTATACGACGCGCTTGGAAAAACAACACTTTACTATGGAGAATAAAAATGCCCTGTTGGCTGTCCGTCTCCAATATACACAAATTGCCTGCACTTGTACGTACAAACCATACGTCAATGTGGCAATATTTGTGAAAAGGTGACACGGAGGAAATAAGAAGATAAACAAAAAAAATCTGAAGTAGAATGTTTGTATACGTCTGTTTGATCACTTCTGAAATTATTCATATAGAGACAATCTGACAATAAAAATATAAACAATAATACAATTTAATGGAAAATCACTGATGAAGCCTGCAAATTTGCAAATTTAATGTGTTTATAACTTTTGAGAAAAAGGTTTATTCTTCTTCTTAACCTCAAACCTACTGAATTAGAATTAATAAAAATACATATTAATGACAATATTAATTGTATTTAGTCTATACGACGCGTTTGGAAAAACAACACTTTAAAATGATTTTAGTTGCTAATGGAACTGTTAAATTCACTTTGGCCAAAAATTACATAAAATAAAGTGATTCTAGTTGTTACTGGAACTGTTAAGTGTTATATTTGTTGCGCCGTATTCAAAATTTTTATTTTTAATTTTTAGTGTTCGTAAACTTTTTGATATTTTTTGTAAATGTGAAAGCGCCGCAGGAAAAAAATCACAGATTAAAAAAATCATTTTTAGCCTAGGTTGTTTGGTATTTTTTGCAAACAGTTTAGCGCCGCAGGGAAATTTTTATTTTTTTCCAAATTGTCAACTTTTTAATTTGTTTAAAATCTTGGAAAAATATCATCATTTTGGGTAAAAGGGTAAAGTAAAATATACTAAAATGGCTCTAGCTCTGAGCACGTTTTATGGATCTGAAAAACACTTCATTTGAAAATGTGTGGCAATTTATTTCATTTAAGTACCCACACTTGCACTAAAGTATGCACACCGGTTATTTGCCCCAAGACGGCCTATGAAACCCACTACTTGTTAAATTTCGTTCTTTTTTTTTGTTTTTTATTTTTTATTACGGAGGTATTCATAAATTTTGTTTCTCTTATGCCAACTAAAATGCAGTTTATCCGAATAGGTTTCCTTCACCGAATTCGTGAAGGGTCTTCGCGGTGTAGAGTCCCTCATGGTAGGCCTTGCCCGACTGTAATTTTTTTTACTTGTTTTATATTTATTTCACTTTTATTGATAAGAGTTTGCTTTAAAAGAAATCAGTCCAGTTTTATTGTCTACTACCTCTTGTTAAATCTATCTAGTATGTGTGATTTTTCATTTTGCTGATAAGCTCGAAAACCAGTATAGTAAAACGTGCAAAGTTTTATATACGAGTATATTTTTTTTTGTCTGTAACAACATAATATGATGCATTGTTGTCAGTTTTCAATTAAAAATATAATTTATAAACTCTTAATATTGTGACAAATGAATGTGGTAAACCAAGATAATGTTAATAAAGGAATTCCTTAATTATGATGATTAGATGATGAATAACATGTTTAAGTTAAAATGTCAACACAAATATTTATTGCATGCGATATCATTTTTTTTTTGTCCCGGTTACCCTATTTTTGATTACAATATATACACTAATAAAATAGTCTGTAAAAAATTTAGTTAAACATTTTTTCAGTACTTTTTGAACGAGTGCAAAGGAAGCTCTTTTTCACCAATTAAAAGTTTAAAAAATTATTTACAAAAAAAATTTTTTTCATTTTAGAAAAGTTGTTTTATTGCCGCCACCAGGTATCGAACTTGCGACGTCACGATTGCTAGTCTAGCGCTCTACCGCTGAGATATTCTTTGATATGAAAGTTGACTGACATAAAAATACCACTTTGTTACTGCGAGATATTGTCCCTTATTTTCTTCAATAAAAGGACTTATTAAACAAATGTAAAAGGTGCATTCCAATTCAATATTGTTTTCAGTACTATTTATACAAAACAGCAATTTCTCACCATTTTTTTTTTTTATATATATAGATATTTTTAAAAATTAAAAAAATATTGAATTTAAAAAAATTAATTATAAAAAAAAAAAAATTAATAGAATAAAAAAAAAATTTTAAAAAAATTCAAAAAATATTGGTCCCGCCGGGAATCGAACCCAGGACCCTCTGTTTGGAAATGCCAAATGATATCAAAATCACTTTTAACGATCACTTTTAGAGCAATTACTCTTTAGAAGCAATACTTAAGTGATTTTTTGGATGTGGTTCAGAAGTAATTCTAAAAACGCTGTAAAAATGCAATAACGGATATTTTGGAAGCAATGAAAGAAGTGATTTTTTGAAGTTGTTCAGAATAACTTCTAAAAAAGCAGTAAAAATACACTAACGGATACTTGTGAAGCATTGAAAGAAGTAGTTTGTAAAGCATTACTTGTAATTTTTTTTTTGCTGGGCAGTTGTAAATTTCACAAATTTTCAGTAAAACATTATATTTTTCAGCATATATTTTTGTTGATTTTAGCAGGATAATTGTTACTTTCATTTAATTAAATTTACCTCAAATATAACTAAAATTTTTTAGATTAAACTGGTTTTCTTTCTGTTTTTAATCTACTAATGTTCAGCAAAAATATTTTTAGGCTGATTTCAGCAGGGTATTTACCCTGCTTACTTTTCGTTAAATGAATGTAGGTTTTCATAAAATTTTATATTTTCATTTTATTTATTAAAAATTTCATATACCTAATGGAAAAGTTTCATTAAAAATACTTTCATAGATAATATGAAGCCTTTTCCTGAAATTTAAGAAATTTTTCATACACACTGTGAAGAAAACTTTATAATTTTAATGAGAAATTTCATTGAAACTGGTCCAAAACATAAATAAAATAAAAACATTATTATATAAAATATATGAAATTAAAATTGATCAATATTTCCCATCCTAGAAAAAATTGCAAAAATTAGCGGATTTTAAAATAAAACCACCCAGTCAGAAAAATACAAATGGGAAAGCGGTGGCAAAGCACTTTAACAGGTGGTACAAGTACTGGCAAAAAGTGCTTTCCCATTCCCAAAATGATAACATCATTAGACAAAAGGACCGGCTGTTCAAAAAGCGCCGGAAAAGCACTGGAGGAACAAAATTTTTAAACGTTGGCAAAATGCTGGTAAAACCAATAAATAGGTGGTCTGGAAATATATTTTCCAAAATAAAATTAAAAAAAAGTTTATATGTATTTTTTTTGGTCCTGCCGTGATTTGAACCCAGGCCGTCAGATTGGCAGACGATTGCTCTACCCACTGAGCTAACGAGACATATAATATTTAATATTTATTTAATATTTATTTCACACATAACTGAGTGATAATAGCTGGACAACTACTGGCTGTGCCAAAATGCTAGTACTGGCAAAGAATTTTTTGTAACTAGTATGCCAGTGTTTATAGGGCAAAAAAAAGTTGGTCTTGAAGGAGCTTTCCCACAAACAAAAAAATTGATTTTATAAAACAAAAAAAATTTTAAATTAAAAAAAATCCAAAAAAAAAATTTTTGCTTGCAACCGGATTTAAACTCGGAACCTTCCCACTACAAACATTTTTTAACGAAGTGTCAGCATTTTTATAAAATCATTGGTTTTCCAGTGAATTGATTTTTGTACGCCTGGTAGCATTGGCTAGGTAGCACTGGATAACCACTGGTTGCAAACCTTGGCATATCACTCTAAGCCAATTCTTTGCCAGTGGTTTTTTTATAAACCACCGAAATTTTTGTAAAACAAATACTGGTAAAACGCTTTTCGCAAACGCTGGCAAAGCGTCCCAAATGAGTGTTCTGCCAGTCATTTATTTTTAATACCGTGGTTACCCAGTGGTATGCCAGTGCTTGATTTTTTGTACCACTGGCGATTTCTGACTGGGCACGTTTATAGTAAGTATTATTTTATTTTGCAATAATTTATATGTTTTTTAATTTTATTTATTTATTTTTTAACAACAAAAAAACAAATTTAAAAAACAAATTTAAGTATACCCTACTTAAAAATAAAATGTTTTAATTGGTCGATTTTTAATACTTGATCAATAATATTGAACGTGTATTCCTTCCTGCCTTTACAAACGTTTCGTTTGGGATTGTGCATATCCTGAAACGAAATATGGATGAATTGAAAAAAATAAATAAAATATGATGTGCCAAGTTTGTCATAATTCAAAAATTCACAAAAATTAAACACTCACAATGTTTTCAGTATTTTTTTTTTCTATTTTATGAAAACTATTTGAAAAACAAGCAAAAAGTGGTCTCCTATTTGTTACTTTACAACGTTTCCTTTTGCAAAGCGTAGGTCCTAAAATGAATTATCGTTTTGTTTTTGACCTTTGCAGTTAAGATGTAACAAGAGCTATATTTTTAAAATTATTTTATTTTTCAATACAATCTCCTGAAACTTCAATACACTTAGTCCAATGTTTTTCTAGCAATTCTATCCCTTGATTAAAATAATTTTCCTGAAGCTCCTCAAAATAATCGTCTACAGCTGCCATTGCATCTTCATTCGAGGTAAAACGTTTGCCAGCAAGGAATTTTTTTAATTTTGGGAACAGGTAGAAGTCAGAGGGAGCTAAATAAGGAGAATAAAATGGGTGGTCAAGCAATTCGTACTTCAATTCGTTGAATTCTGAAATTTTCATTTTTGGTCAACTGTTAACAAATGCGGCACCACGACGCTTCATTTATTTCGCTTAAATCGATCCAAACAAGCTTGAGAAATTTTCATTCGAATGCGTTTTTTGTCAACTGTTAACAAATACGGCACCCATCTTGCAGAAAGCTTTTTCATTTGTTATTCTTGATGCAAAATAAAATGTACTCGATCATTTGAGATGCCTATAGCATTACATATTTCACGCACTTTCACTCGTCGATCGTCTAATACCATATCGTGGACTTCGGCTATGATTTCTGGCGTTGTTGCAGTTTTTGGACGTTCACTTCGTGGTTCATCTTCAATGCTCGTACGACAACGTTTAAATTCAGCAACCCAATTTTTTACTGTTGCATATGAAGGAGCACTTTCGCCTAACACATTCACCATATCATTATGAATTTCTTGTCTCGATAAACCTTTCTTATGTAAATATATAATCACACCACGAATTTCTATTTTTTTCCATTATAAAAAAAATCACTGAAGCGCCTTTTTTGAACACCTGTTACTATACGAATGAGTTCACAGATCAAAATATTTAACATGTGTTCATATGACGGATAGAAGTTTTCATTATACAAAGCTTTTTGCCGTTTATACCGCCATCTCTATGTCAGGCTAAGAACTAGAGATGAGCGATATTTTCATACCGGTGATTTAATCACAGTTATTGATAAATCACTGGTAACGGCAGTGATCAAATATTTCAAGTCGCAGTTACTCGGAATGTCGTTCTTTTAATATTTTCGTACTATTCTTTCTTGCAAACTTCATTGTGCACAGTAATACATGTTTTTTGTTTCAATAACAGTGACTTGCTTTCACACTCTTTTGAATAAAATGTCTCTTTCTATCATGTCTTTGTTACCGGTCGCAACTATTCTTCTTTTAAGGCCCAGTTTTTAGGTAGTGGATTATCTTTAAACTTAGTTTAACGCAGTTTGTAACTGGAATACTGCTTTTAAAATGTGGTTTATTTTGTTTTATTTCAATAAAGAAATAAACTATACTCGAGAAAAAGTTTTTCCGGCAAATTTTTGTTAATAAACTTTTAAATGGTTGACAAAATTCGTTTTCGGTTTAACTAAACCAAGTTTAACTGACATCTTAAAAACTCGCCATAAATATTATTTCGTTTATTTATCAGAAAATCGCAGTCTTTTCCATAGAAAAACCGTGATCATGATCACAGATTAAAAGAACAACGATTTGCAAATCACATTCACTGAGAATAATGTTACTCAAAAATCGCCGGATCGCCCATCTCTATTACAAACCCGTGATCACGGTCACTGTTTAAAAGAACGGTGATTTGAAAATCACGATCACTGGTAGCAGCGTTATTCAAAAATCACCGGATCGCTCATCTCTACTAAGAACATTTCGTACTGCCCTCGTAGTTTGCAAATAAATCCGACCACATGTAATTTAATACAAAATTAAGCCTGTAGTCATATTATATACAGTGAAAACTTCCATGGGCGAACATTCGGCTACAAGTAATAACATTTTCGAAATATAGTATTAGCGTAAAAATAACCCATCAAACAAGACAATTTTTAAAGCGATTCACTGTATATTTAAAATTTAGGGGAATATAACAATTTAAACCACAATGTAAAAATTAAATACAAAAAAACAACATGCACGCGATATTATAATTGTTTGGTGTTGGTAAAAACATTCTTTTCTATACATTCATTGTTTGTTATTATCCCTGTATTCTAAATTATACAAAAAAAAAAAAATTATAAATATCTATTGACATTTTATGTGACATCACAGACAGGTATTGTACTGCATTGTAGTGTTATAATAAATGTGACCAACTGTTTTTGATCAAAAAGCGGTATTCGGAAGAAGAAAATGAGTGATTTTGATGCAAAAAACGAGAAAATTATTTTTTTATGCGAAAAACACAAAATTTTCAAATCATTAAAAATTTGTCTTTAAACAAATTTCATTTCCTAAAATTTTAAGCAAAAACGAGTAAAAAAGTTAAAGTCGGGCATGCCGACTATATAATACCCTACACCAGTCTGATTTAAAGCCAACCAATGTTTGGATTTGAATGGGTTAAAACGGACTTGTGTCAAAATTTTCTATAAAATCATAAAAGAAGAGAAAATTTGGACATATAGCCCATATGGGCGATATGTCCAAATATCGACCGATCCTATTTAGAATCAATAGGCTTTTTCCTTGGGACCATGTGAGTCAACGAAACAAATTTCATTGAAATATCTTCATATTTGCGACATGCAACGTGTAACCAAGCCAATTTCGGGGGGACCCTTATATGGGCACTAGGTCTAAACATGGACCGATGTTCACCAAAATCAATAGGCTTCGTCCTTGGGCCAACATAGGTCTGTGTACCAAATTTCATTGAAATATCTTCGTATTTGCGACTTGCAGCGTGTAAGAAAGAAAATTTTGGGGGGTACCCTTATATGGGCACTAGGTCTAAACATGGACCGATTTCAACCAAAACCAATAGGTTCCGTTCTTGGGCCGACATAGGTCTGTGTACCAAATTCCATTGAAATATCTTCGTATTTGCGACCTGTAGCGTGTAAAAGACAGTTTTGGGGGGTACCCTTATATGGAGACTAGGGGTAAACATGGAACGATTTCAACCAAAATCAATAGGCGTCGTCCTTGGCCCAACATAAGTCGGTGTACCAAATTTCATCAAAATATCTTAATATTTGCGACCTGTAGTGTTCACAAGAATGCATGGACATACAGACAGACGGACGGACGGACGGACGGACAGACGGACATCGTTAAATCGAAATAAAAAAAATTCTGAGCCGATCGGTATACTATAAGGTGGGTCTAGGACCAATATATTTTGGTGTTACAAACATCAGCAAAAAACTTATAATACCCTCTCCACGTAGTGGTGTAGGGTATAATAATGGTTATTTGATAGAAAAATTCTCAGATTTTGAACATTTTTAAGAACATTTTTGTATTTTTGAGAGTTATTTTTTCTAGAATAATCAAGCACTTTCTTATAATTTATAATTTTTTAAATATCAAACTAGCACTTAGGAGACGCTTAGGACATTCGAGTAAAAAAGAAATCTCAAACTCCAGGGGCCGAATTACGGCATTCGTTAACGAGTGAAATTGTTCGAAAATCATGTTTTTAATGAGTAAATGCGAAAAAACTAACAACGATTATATCATATTTCACTTTTATTTTCAATCTGTGGTCGAACTACAACATTCCGGGCCAAAAAATTTCATCCAAATGCTTTGTTTTCCGAAATAAAAAACTAATTTCGCACGAAAAATTTCGATCACGAATGCAGTAATTCGACCCCAGGTAATTTTTATTTAATACATTTTCAGATTTTAAAATTTTCGAATTTTGGTGTAAGTCTTTATTATATACACTCATAGAAATAAATCTGTAAATATAGCAGAAAAAGCTACTAGAAGTTAGTTGAAAATTAACTGAAATTAGCAGGTTTTCTTTCTAAATAATTAGTAGAATAAGAACAGCAAAAATAAAACAGTTAAATCTACAGAATTTTAGTTATATTTGAGTTAACTTTTTGCTAAATATCAGTAAACTAAAAACAAAAAAAATGTTAAATCTACAAAATTTTTTAATTTTCTTTAAGTTAAATTTAATTGAATGCAAATAGCAATCTATCCTGCTAAAATCAACAGAAATATTTTCATAAAGAAAGTAGCAAACTGCTATCTTACTAAATAATATTTAGTAAACAGAATCTGCGAATTTCAGCAGTTTTTTCTGCAAGGTCATTCTTAACCAATTTTTAGTAGATTAACTAAAAATTTTACAGACTTTTTTCTTTTAGTGTATTTATCTAAAGGGTGAACACACCAAAACTGCGACACTTAGAAACTAATACCAGAAAAAAAATATTAAAATATTAGTTATAATTTGTTCCATATGCAACTGATCGGACTTTTCGTAGCACACGCGTCTTTTGCGCGAGTGAATCATCGAGTTGTCGCCACGCCGACAATCACTTGGTTTTGAATTCTGAAATATCTTTTACAAGTTCACCTGTTTTCTTCAATATTCCCTTCACTATTGACCAATATTCCTCAATAGGGTGTAGATCTGGGCTATTGGGTGGATTGCAGTCGCGAGGTACAAAATCGATTCTATTTGCATTGTACCACTGTAATGTGTCCTTGGCATAGTGGCAGCTTGCCAGGTCCGGCAAGAACAGTGGTTTGGTGGCGCGGCAAAAGACGCTTTTTAAGGCACTCATCCCGATAAATTTGAGCGTTCATTATTCCAGGTGTGATGAAAGGGCTGCTTTTACGACCACAGGAGCCAATGGTTTGCCAAACCATGTATTTTTTGGGAAACTTGGACTTCATTTTCAATTTACAGCTTTCAGGAGCATCTTTATGACTTGCAGCGGTATAAAAATCTTGGCCAGCAATACATTTGAAATTTTGAAAGCAGTAGGTTTCGTCGTCCATGACAATGCATTCATATTTCGTGATTTGGGATTCGTACAACTTTCGGCTGCGGGATTTTGCCGTAACATTCTGCTTTGCGTCTCGATATGGTGCTGTTTGAGCTTTAAAACTTCTCAGTGAAACTTGCCGCTTTACCTTTTGTACGAATGACTGCGATTTACGTACAGATTTTGCAACATAACGTGACGAAATCTTCGGATCTTGCGAAAATGCCCTGAACACCTTCCGAGCACTGTTTGTATCACTTTGGTCATGCTCATCTCCGCTACCAGGCTTTCTAGCAATTTTCAGACCTTCTCTGTAGCGATTTAAAACCCTGGGAACTGTCGAGTGGTGCACTTTTACATTTTTCGCAATTTTACACGCACTGAGAACCGGATTTTTTATATATTCGTGCAAAATAATATGCCTCGTTTTTAACTCGGTGGTCATTTTCGACGAAACTAAAAGTCAAATGTTAATGAAATTTCTCATGTATGAAATTTAGGTCAAGGCCTACTCAGGGTATTTGAATTTCAAAATATATAAATTGTTTCCAGTAAGTTTCAGTTATAAGTTTTCCAAAGTGTCGCAATTTTGATGTGTTCACCCTTTATGATAAAAGATTTGTGGTGTAATAAATTCTCAAATCCTGTGGCTTCTTTCACAACATTTTGTAAATTTTCCTAATGTATAAAAAAAGAACAAAATTTTAGTTTAAAAAAACAGGAATAAAATTGAAGGCGGGAATAATCCCGCCAAAAGCGTGACGGTTGGTAAGGTTAGTTATAATACACAAAATACTCTCTACCTTTTCAATGTCTGAGGTATCATTATATATAATATGAAATTAAAATTATTTTCTCGTCTCGCCAATGATAAACAAAAATGTTAGTTGATTGTTCGATAGTATCGTTTAAACATTTTTTCGATTTTGAAAATAATTTTCTAAACCATTAAAATGTTGTTTCATTATTTAACAAATAAGTTTATCTAATGTGCACTTGTGTCTGTCATTATTAGGGCATGTTTATTTTTTTTTTTTTTTTTTGTATTTGCTATTAATTGCCTATTTAGCAATTTTTCCAATTAGTTTTTCAAAATTCCGTTTTTACAAATCCTTGCTAACAAAATGCCATTTTGGTGACTTTTTCGACTTTTCATTAAAATACAAAATACTATATAATACAGTAAAACACTAATTTAAAAAATACAGTAATTTTTGGAACAAATTTCCTAAACAAAACTATTATTTTAATGTTGGTAAAAATTATATTTCGAAATTTCTTTTACATCAACAAAAATTTCAAACCTTAAAAATCATAATAATTTACGCTGATTGTACTTTAGCTTTTTTAAAATTTTTTCAATTTCAACTTTGTTTTGTGCCATTTTAAACTTGCCCTGGTCATTATTATTAAACGATATGTTTAAATTTGATTATTTTTTTTTAGTTGGATAATAAAATTTTTCTGTTTTATTGTTTATTAGTATGAGTCCACTGATTCATTTTTTCGATTTTATAATTGTTATTAGTACTATCTATTAGAATGACAGACTTTGTGTGCAAGGGTCAATGGATAAGAAATTGTAATAAAAAAATCAAATCGCTGTATTTTTCATGCTTAAAATTTCCTAAACCACTTTGCATTGAAAAATAATTTGTTTGGCTTAATTTTCCTAAGAAATAAATAATTTCAAATTTGGCCGAAAATTTAAATTGTTTTCAAAAATACGCAATTTTTTTATGATAGCTAATAAAGTATGTCCAATAGACCGTACCGCAAAAAAAAGTTCGCCGTACACCCTCCAATATGAAGTATTTTTGCAAGGCAATTTCAAAAAAAAAATTTTTTTTTCCGAACATAGGGGTCGTCTTTTTTAATTTTTCGCTATAACTTCGGCATTAAAAGTCAAATTTTAAAGTGTGACTTTAAAATTTGACTTTTGACGAGGAGACCAGTGTTTTGCTGTAAAGGTAAAATCCAATGAAAAAAATTTAAAAAGGCGACCACTACGTTCGGCAACCAAAATATAAAAACTTCCTTAGCAAAAGTTTAATGATTTTTTGCGAGCTTTAATTTTCTGGTGGTACATTAGGGTTGTAGCAACTGAGATCTGTTGGGTAACTACTAGAACGGGATACTTGAGGTCAATGGCCCTCTCCTCGAGAGAAAAACATCGATGTATCATACTTTAAGATCCGACTGTAAATGCCAAAGATATAACGAAAAATGTAAAATGGCGACCCCTACATTCGGCAAAAAAAATTTTTTTTTTGAAACCTTGCAAAAATACTTCATATTAGAGGGTGTACGGCGCACTTTTTTTTTGCCTGTAAGGTGGTACGGTCTAATGTCCAAGAAGGTTTTGCGAGCTGAGCAAAAGGAAAATTACTTTAGAAAATTTTCAGTTCGAATGAGTCGGTTGTAAAATAGCTACTGTTCCTCTATAACCCCTTCTAGTGTCAATTCTAATACCAATGATTTGTGCCCAAAATTGCTGCCAAAGCAACCGCTTCTATAGCCCCAAGCGTAGAACCGGTTTCACTAGAATCAGTGGAACTTGTTCTAAAACTGATTATCCGTCCTTATACCTTAAATATAAGATCCGTGGTACGGATTCCGGAACCAGTTCCATGGAATCGGATCTAGTGGAAGCAGTAAATTCGGTTGCCAACCACACCAACTCTTCAACTGGTTCCACTAGAACCTATTCGGTAGAAATAGTTCAGGAACCCGTTCCATGGATCTTATATGTGAGGTATAACTAATGGAGCACAAGTTCTAGAACTACTTCTATAACTGTTTCCAGGACAGCCGGTTCCACTTTGGAGTTATAGAAGCTATTGAGACAATTTCAAAGAAAAATCATCGGTGTTAGAATTGACTGTACAAGGTGTTACAAAGAAAAAATAACTATTCTGCAACCGATTCTTTGGAACAGAAAATTTTTCTGGGTACCCAATACTTTTTATATTCATACAAAACAGGTTTGTATTTTAATAGAAGTGACAGGCTTGTATTTTCATAGTATTTCATGTCAAAATTACGCTTAGATCACGTTTACATTTGTGAAAGAACAATGAAGAAAAGCTTAGACGTTCAATTTTAAATGAAACACTACCATCGATATTTTAAAGATAACGGTTTTTTAGTTATTTCGGTAACGGTATTTTAAGGATAACGGTTTTTGATTATTTCAGTAACGGTATTTTAAGGATAAATGAGATTAAAAACTGAAAAAATTTGCCAACTTAATGTACAAAAAATACTCAATAACTACATGCAATTACCAAAAGCAGATAATTAACAATAGCGGTAACGGTATTTTAGGGGTACCGATATTTCATTTATTTCGGTATCGGTATTTTAAGGATAAAGGTATTTTAGTTATTTCGGTAACGGTATTTTAAGGATAACGGTATTTCGGGTATTTCGGTAACGGTATTTTAAGGATAACGGTATTTCGGGTATTTCGGTAACGGTATTTAAGGGGTAACGGTAGTCAGTTGAAAGGGTTTTGAATCGATAATGGTATTTTAGCGGTATTGCCTGTCATCCCTGCCAAATACTCGATACTTTTACTACACCAGTCTGTTCTAACGCCGATAATTTTTGAAACTGATCAAAAATAGAACTGGTTCCCCTAGAACCAATTCTGGAACTAGTTCTAGCACTAATTCTTTCAGTTATAACTTACACTCAAAACAATAAGTTAGTAGTAAAATTAGTAAAACATCTTGTATATCAAGGCTACTAGTTTTCAGTAAAAATAAAACTGTAGTTTTACTAAATTTTTACTTAAATTTAGATTTGTCAAATTTAACAAAAAAAAGGCGTTAAAATCAACTTATTTTATTTCAAGCCTAAAAAAGTGGATAAATTTTGTTAAATTAACAATTTTTTTTTTTGTTGAGCCAACCGACATAAATATTATTTGGTCTATATAATAGAGTTGTAAAAGTATTGAGTATTCCGGTACTGAGTACTCAATACCGCCTGTTTTTTTGAGTACTCAATACTAAAACGGTACTACTCAATACTTTTAAAGATGCAATTTTCCGTAGAAATGAGTATTTTTCGTATGAAAATACAACTCTAAAAATACAACTCTGGAAATACAACTCGAGTACTCAATTGAAAAGTATTGAGTAGTATTGAGTACTCAAAAAGTATCGAAATTTCACAACTCTACTATATAAGATACTTATCAATTGAGCAACGTGTGTAATTACAGTATTTTATTTTGTAATGATAACATTTAACCTCTAATATAATTTATATGTGATTATAATTTTGTTTTAAAAATGACATCAATATGCAAGTATGTTTTTATTCCATTCACTTTCGCTGACTTTCTATTCAAATTCAGCGAGTTTCTGTTTTAATTAATTCTTAATTTTGTTTTTTTTTTTTATAATACTAGCTTTTTTGCTTTTCTCAATAACATGATGCTATTGTGACTTTAAGATCAAGGTCATTTATATGAACGTTTTTCTTTATGTTTTCTACATTTTCTTATAAGTTTTAAGACGATAAATCTATCTTTTTTCATCTTTATTTTTTACAATGTAAAGACAGCAATAATGTAATGACTAGGGCAAGGAACATCATATAAATCCATGTTTGTTGTCGTACAGCATAAACATTTTTGTGAATCAATAAATTTGCAACAAAATGGCATTGATTTTTTAATGCATACGAGGGCAGTTCGAAATGTTCTTAGACTACAAACAAGAGCTAGATTTAGAAAAATTATTTTATTTTTCAATATAATCTCCTGAAACTTCAATACACTTAGTCCAACGTTTTTCTAGCAATTCTATCCCTTGATTAAAATAATTTTCCTGAAGTTCCTCAAAATAATCGTTTACATCTGCCGTTGCATCTTCATTCGAGATAAAACGTTTTAAAAAGGTTTAAAACGAGACAAAACGACGCTTAATTTATTTCGCTTAAATCGATCCAAACAAGCTTGAGAAATTTTCATTCGAATCCGTTTTTGGTCAACTGTTAACAAATGCGGCACCCATCTTGCAGAAAGCTTTTTCATCTGTAATTTTTGATGCAAAATAAAATGTATTCGAACATTTGAGGTGCCTATGGTATTACATATTTCACGCACTTTCACTCGTCGATCGTCTAATACCATATAATGGACTTTAGCTATGATTTCAGGCGTTCACACCACGAATTTATAATTTTTCCATTATAAAAAATCACTGAAGCGCCTTTTTTGAACACCTGTTACTATACGAATGGGTTGACAGATCGAAATGAAATTTAACATGTATTCATATGACGGATTAAATCCGAACATATGTGGACATATATGATCAGCTATACCCATATATGATCATATACGAGCCCACATATGTATATATGACCAGTTTTGTTAATAATTTTGAAATTATTATATTAAAACATGCAATAGCCGATGGAGAAATGCATGTCATGTTGTTTAACAACCTAGAAAGATATTTGGGACAAACTCCATTTTTCATACTTTTTAGTATGGCGACATGTCTGAAATTTATGAAATTTAAAATTATTTTTACATAACTGGAATGTACTCTCAAAAGGAAAAAGTTTGATGCCCATATTACCTATGTAAAGTAGTCAGAGGTTCCCAAATCTTTAAAAATGTAGACCTGCGGGAAAATTCGTCTCAAACCCGAAGTAGGTCAAATGTCGAAAAAAGCCGAAACACCCCCTCACTTAAATATTATAAGGATTAGTATATATGAATTTGACCCTTATCCCTATATAGATCCCCATACAAAACCACTTAAAATTTTGTTTTGTGTTATACCATAAACAAATAAGCATGCTTAAGCATGTTTTATACACCAGTAAATAGGCCCCTTTCATTTGACACCAAATTTTCCCATAATTACTTTGGAACAAATATGAAATAAACCGAAAATGAAAAATTGGGTAATTTTTGACCCTACTTTTTAACCAATAAACCCTCGCGGTTGCACATAAAAGAAGAAATATGTCAACTTGAGATTTTTATTCTCTATCACATATTCGAGTTTCATTCAAATAGGTGTGTACCAATTGAGGGGCTTTCCTCGTCAAATGGACATTTCAGCAGGATAATGATCCGAAACAACTTCTAAGTTGGTAAAGGATTGGTTCAATACAATCATGTAATCCTGCTTGACTGGCCAAGCAAATCCCAGGACTTCAACCCTATCGAAAATCTTTGAGGAGAGTTGAAGCAAAGAATAGGAAAGAAGTTTTACAAAATAAGGATCAATTTTGAAATTTTATCCAAAAAAAATTGGTATAAAGTACCAGTGGAGACCTGCCGAATTCTTATCTCCAGGATGCCAAAAAGAGGCCACAAACTAATTCAAAATAATGGTGGATATACCGTCTACTAACGAAACTCAACAAAAATCAATAAATTTGGATTATACACTACCCAGCCAGCAAACAAGCCCAAAAATTAATCAAAAAAAGCTCAAAAAATATTATTAAAAGTTCACATTTTTGTATGAAAGTGGTTTATCCAAAAGAGCCTTCTTTTTTGATTCAAAAATTACTCGAAACAAAGATTTAAAAAAATGCATAACGCTCAAAAAATATTTTTTCTTTTGAGTCTTTTTTGAATTGTTCACAAAATAATCAAATTTGTTTACATTTCTGTGTCATTTCTCAACCATCTTTTGGATTTAATAATTTGGCTCAAATTTTTGTGTCTTTTATGATTCATTTTAGAAGGCTCATATTTTCGTCCCAAATATGAGAAGTTGTTGACAAAAAAATTTTAAAATTTCAAAATAATGTGTTTTATTTGAGTAAGTTTTGATTCATAGAATAAAAACCCTCAAAAAAGTATCCAAATTTCGCTGGCTGGCAGGCTTGCCATTTTAGCACTTTAGGTGCTAGATCTAGCAATTTTTTTTGGGAGTTAGCACCCAACAATTTAAAAAAAGTGCTAGGTGCTAGTATAGCACTTTTTTAAAAATATTGAAATTTTTTAGCTCTTTTTTAAATAATTCAATATCTATATGAAAAATGTCTTGAAACACTTCAAGAAATAACAGGATTTACAAACATCACAGTCCACACACAAATATACAGCTTCTCTGGCATAACAATATTTACGAATTTCTAAAAAGAAGAAATAAGAAAAGTTAGTTTGGCATTTCTGACTTAAGTTCACACTAGATCACTTCCAAAAGAGTTCTAATTTGAAAACCAACATCTGATTGTTAACGCCAATCGAAATGACCTTAAAGTACAGCCCGAAAACCCTGTCTGAGGTTGTTAGCAGCTTTTTAAACTTTTGGAAAGAATGGTAAAAATCTGTTTCGAAAAGAAATATTGCTAAGAATCTGGTGCTCCTGCGTGTATATTAAAATTACAAAAGTATAGGACTAAGAAAAAATATTGTTCAGTAAAAATTTTCTGAATCTTAAATAGTTTCTCTACAGCAGGAAGAATTTAAAATTAGATGGTTTCTCTATATAAATATAATTTTCTTGACCGCAAAAGGCATTAGAATCTGAAGATTTATCAATATAAAAAAATATTTTCAAAATCTGAAGGCATTTCTGCTAATCTTTCTGTAGAATCTGATATGTTTTAGCCTCAAAATCTGAAATTTTTTTTATGGAGAACGTTTCTAATTTATCTCCAAATTATGATTTTTGAATTTCTTTACTGATTTAAAGCCAGCAATAAATGATGACCCTTTGAAATGGCGACTGTATGAAATGCATAGTTTTTTTTGTTATTAATAATTCAATATATCAATAAAAACCATGGTTTGTCAACACTAACCCCAAAACATCAATAACGATTTAAAATAAATTCAAATAACTACAATTAACCCTTTGACACGGGAATTTTAATGGCTGGGAATTTTCCGACCAAACTTCGTGGAAATGTAGATCTATGTAAAAGAAATATTGTTTATTACTTGTATGGCTTTGCAGCACCCCGTACCGGAATATTTGGAATTAAAGTTCAAATATTAATATGCTGCCGACCCCGAGCGGGTTAAAATTTTCTTAAAATTTAAATTTTATATTTTTTCTATTACTAATCTCTACGTAAAATTATTTGAGTTTTTGAATTTTATTTATCACACAATTTTTGAGACTAAACTTTTAACTTTTAACACATTCTCAGCAGCGTTGATGACCACAAGACAAAACGCACTCTACTGATCTCATTTTTCACAGCCTGCATAAAATTTTAATAAAAACAAAATAACGAACCTATAATAGTAAATGAATAGCGCTTTGGTTACAATTCAAATCAGTGAGGAGCTGATGAAGTCGACGTACATTATAATGTACGCCACTCGCCAAAGGGTTAACCCAAAAATACCATTAACGAAATAACTTAAAATATCACTAACCGTAAAATACTTTAACGAAATTATTTAAAATACCGTTTAACCTAACAGGCCCTAACTCAAAAATTTTAAATATCCTAGGGACCATCATTTACCTTAAAATACCACTAATGGCTGGTTTACATTATAAGATTTTCGGTGTGATTTTGAAAGCCAGCCTATATGTTTTGCATGTGTACTAAAGGAAAATCATACCAAAAATCGTACAGTGTAAACTAGCCATAACGAAATAACTTAAAAAGCCTTAAAATAATCAAACCAAATAACTTTAAATACCGGTAACTCTAAAACAACTTAACGAAATAACTTATTATACCGATAACCTTAAAATACCCTAACGAAATATTTATGAAATAACGTTATCCATTAACACTAAAGACTGGTTTACTACACTATAAGATTTTCGGAAAGATTTTGCAACCTTGTCTATATGTTTTGCATGTGTACTAAAGCAAAATACTACCGAAAATCTTATAATGTAAACTGGCCTTAACCTTATGAATCGGTTGCCAACTCTGATAAAAACCGATAATGCATGTTAAAAACAAAAAGAAATCTAGCAGCTTTTTTAGCACTTTTTATTTTGAACCTAGCACTTTCTAGCACTTTTATCTAGCACCTTTTCGCATTTGTCTTATGGCAACATTGCTGGCTGGGTATGTCTGTTTGTTTACAGTTTTTACTATTTTTTACTAGTTTTTTACTTTTAAATTCGTTTCTATTATATTTCTATTTACTACTTTTGACCACATGTGTAGTATATCTTTGGTGTGTGGGAATAAGAAAAAGTCATTGGGTACCAATTCAGGGCTGTACGGCAGATAACCCATTACTTCGATCTTTTGAGGGCTCAAAACGTCACTTGTTTGAGCTGATTTGAAAGAGCTCGCATTGTCATGCTGAAGATTTATCCATTTTTGGGGTTCTCCGAACACTTCCTGCAAACAAGTGGTGGTTAACAGTTCAGAATTAACTGTTCGACTTTGATCTAGCAGCACTGTTTTTACATGACCAGTTTTTTCAAAAAACAGGCGACCATTTGCTTCGAAGTGCCTCGTAAATGAACAACTTTTGTTGGATTTCGTTCATCACGAAACACCCATACAGTCGACTGCTGTTTAGTTTCATGCTCATATCCATAGATCCATGATTTGTTTTCACCAATCGACCCGAGCATCTTTTTGAGCTATTGTTAAGTTCTGAGGGATCCAACGAGAACGAATCTATTTTACGTTTGAATGTTTATGCAATATTCTTTTATTTAAGCTGGTGGAACTTATGCCTAAGGTAGCCTCAATCTCAGATTATGTCTAATGACGATCTTGCATTACCAGTTTTTGCACAGCAACAATGTTTTCTGGAACAACAACTGATTTTGGAGGACCTTATCGAAATTCGTCCTGGGGCGAAGGACCTTCACGTTTGTTACACCGGCGTTTCACAGTTACAAAGGATGGAGCTTCATCACCAAAAGTTGAATTTAATTTGTCTGTGCACTCTTGTCCAGATAGTCCACATCGAAAATGGTAATAAATCATTCCATTTTTTTACTGACACACAACTTTCACTCTTTTATAAACAAATTTGCGTTGTTGTGTAGCTTAAATGACAAAAAGTGCTAAGCAAAGTTATGGTCAAAAATGTTAAACTTTCTAGTGGAAATATCAGCTGGTGTCTAACAAGTCTTAAAGTGTACAAGGTTCACAATATAAATAGTTACGCTCGTAAAACATGATTTTTACTGTATTAACTTCCTAGCCCTGATAATGACTCTTGTAATATATTATATTAATGTGGGGTTTTCTTTTGTCTAGACAGTTTTGTTTTTGGAAAGGACAAAAACTTGCTTTGAATAATATTTTTGTAAGAGCAGTTGCCAATTTAATATTCTTCAATGGGAAATAGGACAAACATGGTTATAAGTAGTTTTTTTTAAACAAAACTTATTGAATTTTCTTTTGTGATTCAGTTTAACTTCGCAATAACACACAATTTCATTAGAAGCAGACTTGGGGGATTTAAATTACGTTTCAATTACAATTATATATTATGTTTAATTTTAATTTAAAATAGCTTCGACTACAAAATTTCAATTACATTCTTAATTAAATTGAGAACTATAAAATGTTTTTTTTTTAATTTAAATTAAAAACAGCGGCTGAGATAGGAGATATAGGCTTGGTCAATAGACCGCACCTAAAAAAAATTCGACGTACACCGTCCAATCTAAATTATTTTTGCAAGGTTTCAAAAATTTTTGTTTTTTGTTTTTGCCGAACGTAGGGGTCGCCATTTTACATTTTTCGTTATATCTTTGACATTTACAGTCGGATCTTAAAGTATAATACCAAGATGTTTTTCTCTCGAGGGGACCAATGTTTTGCTCTAAGGACCATTGTCATCAAATATCCCGTTCTAGTATTTACGCACCAGATCTCAGTTGCTACCACCCTAATGTACCACCCTAATGTCAGAAAATTAAAGCTCGCAAAAAATCATTCAAATTTTGCTAAGGAAGTTTTTCGATAAATCCAGCAGACACTTTTTAGTTTTATTTTTTTTCCGAACGCAGGGGTCGCTTTTTTAAAATTTTTTTCATTTGATTTTTCCTTTATAGCAAAACAAATGAGGCAAAAAATTCGATATATCGCACTTTAAAATCCGACTATAATTGCCGAAGATATAACGAAAAATTAAAAAAGGCGACCCCTACGTTCGGCAAAAAGAATACTTTTTTTGGAATGGCCTTGCAAAAATACTTTATATTTGAAGGTGTACGGCGCACTTTTTTTTTGCCTGTAAGGTGGTACGGTCTAGTGGTCGAGCATAACAAGAATACGTCATGTTGGGTTAATCTCTAACTCGCGGTTTTTGTTATTATTTATTTTCCCATAATTTGTAATTCCAAATTTTCAATTACATTAAATTATGTAATTGTGTGTGTAATTAATTACAATATGTAATTGATAACCCCCTGGTCTGATTAGACGGCATATCTGTTCACCGAAAATTTTTAAAGAAACGAATAATCAAATCGAAATGTTATCATTAAATCCCGCCGAACAGCAAAGGTCTTACAAACTCCAAAATATTTACAATAAGTAAAAACAAAAAATTCCTTACCCAATCAGTCAAATTTTTATACATAAAATAACTTTTTTCCTAATCCAACATTTTAATTTTTTTTTTTTTGCAAACATTTGTTATTTAACAAAAAATTCCACCAAAAAAACCCCCCATAAACTATAAAGCATCAAAAAAAAAAAAAAAAAAAAGAAATTTGCAATTCATTTCTTTCATTCTGCTTTTTTCCAAATGAAAAGAGAAAGTACTGCTAACACGAAATTTAAAAGAAAAAGCAAAGCACAACATCAAAAATTATTTTAAAAATAAAAAATAAATAAAATAAAAAACAAATTTAACAACGACATTGTTTTGTTAACTGACCACAATAAATTATGACGTTTAAATATTTATTTAAACTTAATAATAAATTTCAACAATTATTTATATGCATTTACTGTTATTGACAATCACTTAAAGAAGATATAAATGTTTATAAATAATATTGATGGTAATTATATAGAGTCAAAGTAGATATTTTAAAGAAGCGTAACAAAGTAAGTAAGTAAGTAACAAAATAAATTACGTTAAAATTCTGAACAATTTTCTGGACCAGCTCCTCGCCTTTCGGGGCTAGCCATTATTTGACTCTTTAAAAATAAAGGCAATGAGAATAAAATAAGAAAAAACTTTAATCGTTCCTATTATATTTTCCACCACTTTATATGAATTTATTGAGCCCAATATAACAATAGATTGACTACCTACAAATGGCTTGCCATATTTCCTTTTACAAAATTTCGATTGTTTATTCGTTCGATACTCTTAAGGAACATTGCCACCAAAAATTCCTGAGCAAGAAGCTGCGAAAAGTCTGACAAAAAGTAAGTTTCGTCGTCCATTATGCAACATTCAAAGTTGAAAAATTTTATTTTAAGAAATTTTGCTTGTTTTTTGACGTTAACGTTCTTCTTAGAATTTTTGTGCGGAACTTTTTGAACTTATGTAAAATGTTTCAAGCCCAACGTAAGCTTCAACTCTACCCCCAAAAGTTTCCCAACATTACATGCGCCATGCCATTTAGCGGCCAGAAATATTTTGAATCACCATCAATAGCTTCTCCACTACTTCTGTTGCAAGTTTTTTATAAGTCTACAATGGATTATTGTGAAAAGTTTCAATAATTTTTTTTTTGTGCACTTGTCTTTGATTCTCCATTGTAAACTAAAAACCACTTGACTTTGACAAACTGATGCATTTTAAAATCTGACTTGTTTCTCAAATGTATTTTTTGTCAAGAACAAATATTTTCATTAAATGTGGACAAAGTTATTAAGAAAAATGTGTGTTACACTTTTTAATGGCGCATTTCTTATAAGACAAATTTGAAGTATCTGGCATTCAGATGTGTGATCAGTAGGGCTAGGAAATTGATACATGTTTGTTGTGATTTAGCGTTGTTAAAAAAATATATTTACGAATCAACAAATTTTGTCATAATATAACATAATATTTTAGAATATTGCCTGATATTTTACTAAAAACTTTGTTATTAAACAATTTATCGTCGGCATATTGTTGGTTTTCCATAGTGACCATTTTTGGAAAAAATTAGTTATGAATGGACTAATTATAATGTAAATATCATCTTTTTAATTCCGAAATCCGTTTTTAGATATCTCGTATCATATCTGAGATATACAAAGTAATTTTTGTAAGTAGTTGCACATTAGGGCCATAACTTTTTTACATTTTTTATCCAAAAATCATAAACGGCATAGCATAGTCCAAAAAATATTAAGAAAAATTATGTTACTTTTTCGAAAAAAAAGTTAGTTTTTAATCCCACTTTTTAACTCTTAAACGTGAGATTGGGCTGCCAAGAAAAAATACATAAGAGACACAAATAAACACAACAAAAAAAATTTTTTTGTTCGAAGTACCGATAGAGGATCAAATTGCCGTTAATTAAAGATACATCCTATCCTTTGCTATAAATTCCCTTAATTTTTATTGGTTTTTCTGAAAAAAAATTAAGAAAATTAGTTTTTTTGACTTTTACAAAAAAAAAAAAAAAAAAAAAATTTTATAAAATGAAATTCAAATATCGACCGCGATAGATTTGTGCGGAATCTTGTAAACTATAATACAAAAAAAATTTTGAAAATCGGTTAAGAATTGTGGCTTGAAATATTAATTGCTCAAAAAAGTGCTTTCCTAAAAACTGCTGTGTGACGCACTTTATCCCGCTTTTAATATTTTTTTAAATGAAGTCTGTTAATAGACCTTGTGGTTAAATTTCAGAAATGTTTGATTTTTTTTTTTTTAATAGTTAGTCAATTTAGTAAAATCTGAGAGCTTGATAAAAACCAAGGTTACGTTAAAATTCAAGTAATGTTGGCTTAAAAGCACGATTGTGAAAATTTTTCAGTACCTATGAGAAATGTCACAGTAAAATGTAAATTAAGCTTTTCTATAAAAAATCGTTTTTATTGTCAGGTTTGTGAAAAATTAATTCCATGTGCTTTTTGTTGTGCTTGAGGAAAATTTTACACTTTCGCAATTTTACAAGACTTAAATTTCTGATATAAATAGCCTTATTATGCCAAAAAGTATAAAAAATGCAACAATCTCAAACACACATAAACTTCCTTCGAAATTAAAATAAAAGTCCTCTCCTTAAATTGAATGATGTAAATAAAAAGTGTATTAAGACATCATCTTTTAAAAAATAATAAAATAAATTTGATGATGATGTTTTCAAAAGTTGTTGAAAGAAATAAGAAAAAGCAAATCACGAATGTTTTGGTCCATGAGCATAAAAAAGCTGCTCTTAAAAATATCTTTATGGTTATTGTGTAGAAAGATAACGAAATAAAGACATGTTTTGAATATTAAATTAAATAAAAAAATAAATTAAAAATAGTTTTTTGCTACGACGCTCATTTCCCTTATTAAACATTAAGAAAAGTTATTGAAAAAAATACGAAGAATAAAGCGCTATTCAAATAGATTTATTAGACAATTTTAGCTTTTTATTTAATTATTTCGAATTAATTTTATTTTATTTTAAATAAGATGTTTAAAGGTTTCTTTTTTTATAGAATTAATTTCTCACAATGCAATTTTAGTGTTTTTTTTTATTTTTATAAACAAATGAAAATTGAAATTTTATGTTACAATTGTAGTTGATTATTTAAATTTTTTTTATTTTTTTGTAGGTCATGGTCTCAATGTAAATTGAATGTTTAACAAATGCAAATCATGGTTTTGATTAAAGTTTGTCAAATAAAATTTGACATATAAAAGATAAGAGGTTGTGTATTTTGGCAGTTGAATGCATACAAATGAATATATAAATAATGTAGAATGAAGTGAAACTTTCTGATAAATTACAGTCAAAATGAACTGAACAAAAATAACTTAAGTAGGCCACTGGGAAATAAAATTTAAAAAACAAATGAACTATTTTAAGGATACTGAAGAGGTATCTTGTAAGAATATTTACCTTAAATCAAATTTGGGAGTAATTATTTATTTTGAAATGACCAGGGCAACTAGAAACATAATGTAATATATTTGGATAAGAATTGGTTCTTTATTATTATATATTTTTGGAATTTTTGTTGTTACGCATATGCCGTATATTTTTGAAAAAATTATATTCTTTTTGAGCATATTTTTGCATTTTTTTAGAACAAAATCGTTGATGGAATGGGTAACGGAAAAATAAAATTGTAAAATAAAAATAATAAAAATGTACAAAGGGGCCATCACTGGAAAAGCACCGAAATGGGTGGTATGAGTGCTTGTTAACAGTGCTTTCCCGATGCCCAAATGATAACACCGTTCCACAGTGGTGCCAATGCTTTACAAATCCCTGGGAAAGCACTCCGAAACATAAAAATCAAAAGCTTTCCTAACGCCCTAATAAAATAAAGTGCTCTACTGACACCCAAATAATGACACCGATCCATTTAATGCCTTGCGCAGTATTGAGATAGCACCAAGAAACACAAAAATCAAGTGTTTCCCTGCCACCAATTTATGACCCCTCATCACTGAAGAATTTAGAATTACTCTAAAAATAGATGATTCTTAGAGTTATGGCATTGTGTAGTCAAAAATTAGTTAACAATCCACTCTTTTTTGGAGCTTCTTTTTCAAAAACAAAATAATTTTTTAGGAAAACAAGCGCAGGGAAGTCACCATTTTCAAGCATTGGTAAAGCGTCCAAATTTAGAGCTTTTCCAGTACTTCTTTTTGTTAAACCGCGGTCTACTTGTGCTTTGCCAGTGCTTCTTTTTTATTACCACACATAATTTCTACCTGGGTACTGATCGAAAACCAAAATTGAAGACGAGAATCTAACAAGCAGTGTCTCTTTATGTGTTGCCTCAGATTTCCATGAAACTTGGATATGTGTCAAAGGGCACAGAAATAAAAAACTTTGAGTATGAAACATATAGATCCTAGTTGATATTTAGGAAAAAAGAAAAGTTTCAAAGTTGTAAATTGGGGAATTTTGATTGAGGTCTACCCCTGCCTGATTTGTTCACGTTAAATATATTTTTAAATTCTATTTTTATTAACAAAACAAACACATTTGTTTCGATCGGATAAATTTTTTATACTCCAAAGAAAGTTAAAATTCGAACTCACGTTCTGAAAAGTTGTACCTCTAAAAAACAACGCAGTGAAACCCTTTTCAATTCTCTTAAACCATCGACGTAGTAGAGAAAAATTGTCAAAATCGAAGCTCTTAAATGTGTCCTAAATGTTTAGTTTTCCCGAAAATTATATTTATTTATTTAAGTTTTTGTTCTTTAGAAATTTTTTATGCGGTTGTAATGAATTAAAAAAAAAGATCGTTAGTTTTCAAAAAATTATTATTATTTAGCGTGTTTTTTAATCACCTGGATATAGAATTTTTCATACAAAAAGTGGATTTATTAAATCCAAAAAAAAGCTGGATTTAATAAATCCATAATAAAAGCACAAATATATGAAACAGCCTATTAATTTAATGTCAGAAAAAAATACGAATAAAAATTAAAAGAGAAACAAAAAAATTTAAAAACTAACAAATAAAAGGTTTTTATTAATACTGAATTAATACTGAATTTAGACTGAGCAAAAACCAGGTGGTTTTTGTACAAAACTAAATCACAAAAGCCAATACATTTACACTGAATTTTTAGTTTTTCTTAGTCACATCACTTTTTTATTAAACACTTTTCTTTATGTTTTTATGGTTAAATTAATTAAGAAAAATTATTAACACATTTAAAAATGTATAACAACTAGGGTTTGGGATTTCCCGGACCTTTTTATTTCCCGGGAAACGGGAATGAAAAAATTTGATTCCCGGGATTCCCGGGAATCCCGGGAAATATTTTTCAACAAAATTGTTAATGAAATCCACCTATATAAGTAATTTTTGTTAAAAAAAAACACTATTTCAGTACAAATGCAGTCTGTGTAGTGAGAATTCAAAGTAAAAAATATCAGAATGTTGAACATTTGATTTCACATAAATTACTCGCAGCACTGCCAAATGTATTGCATGATTCCAGCAGAAAGCACCTACTACTGGACTGTCGGAAACAAACCGTTTCATCACACTTGGCTCATTAGATATGGTGGCCACAATGTTATTTTCCAAAGACAAACTCTTGTAGTCTTATTTCTACAATTCTACTTATTTCATCAGCATTACATCTTCCTGATATATAAACCAACCCCAGGTTATAAAATTAATTATTTCCGTTTATACATATGTTCAAATATCTCTTTTGTGATATTCTTGTCCATTCATCTAAGATTATAGTAAATCTCTTATTGTTAGAAATATTGCTCGATATTTCTTTTATCATGATTGTAGTAATTTAATATAATGTTCTTTACATCGGTTTCATTTTTTTGCAATGCCAGTTTTTTATTATAAAAACTTTCTCGAATAAACGAAGATCTAGTTATGGTGCGGATTGACTGCGGCTAATTTGGATTCCATTTCAGGAAATGTTTGCCCTACCATAAAACCTTTAATGCCTATTCAGCTTACACTCTTTTCTTCGGGTACTTTGCTAATTTTAGCTTGTTGTTGTTTTCTTCAAGAGAAGTTGCATGACAATCAATTTTTTTTTTTTGTGAACCAAATTTAGATGTCGGATAACCAAATTTAGATACCACCGTTAACTATTAGTCTTTTCTTTTCACATTTATTAATGAAAACGTTACTTATAAAATTATTGACCCTTAATATAAAGGAGTATTTTAAATTTAAAGTCGACTTTATTTTTAATCAAACGGTTTTGTTCATTTTGTGTATGAAAACCTTACAAAAATATTTATATTTTCAAATATTTTGATTGGTTGAAAATAAATTAACCAATCAGAATGCTCCAAAAATAAACCAAGTCAAGGTATACTGCCACCCAATATTTTAACTCAAGTCGACTTTACCTAAATTATACATTTGAAAAATTTAGATAGTAAGGGCGATTATTTGTAAGAAACAAAGCTTTTTTTTCATATTTCTTTTAAACATTTTACCAAGTTTTTATGTTTTACTACTTAAATTTTGAATAAGTTATGCAAATAATCTTTATTAGTTGAAATGCTCCTTATTACTTGGCAAAGATTTTATTTGTGTGTCAAATAAATGTATTCCCTTTTAAAAGATTTTAACAATGACATTTTTGTTTTGGTATTTAAAATGTTTTTTATGACTAAAATTAAAAAATCCTATTCGAAACAAAAACAATTTAAAAAATTTAATATTTTTAAAATTTCCCGTTTTCCCGGGAAAAATATATTATTTTCCCGGGAATTCCCGGCAAACTTTTCCCGGGATTTCCCGGGAATTCCCGCCCGGGAATTCCCGAACCCCAAACCCTAATAACAACACACAATTTTAAACTAAAACTGAAATATTTAACAAAAATTAAAAAATATATTTTTGACACTTGCTTTAATTCTATATTCGTTGTAACAGGGTGTATCGAAAATTAGTTATAAAAGAAATCGTTTATATCAAAAATACAAATTTCAGATATTTTTACTTGGTTTTTGGCAAAAACCAGGTAGAATCTGGTTTTCAGTTTGTATGAAAATTGTATGGAAAAACTAAATTAATTTTATAGTTTTCGGCTCAAAACCTAAAAATTACCCAAAAACTACTAGTTTTTGCCCAGTCTAAATATACTATAATTTTTTTTTTATGAAATATGTTTAGAAAAAAAAACTACACCTCACCAAATACATATTTTTAATCTTGCACATTGAGAAATACCTGAAATAGAAATGGCAATTTTTCACTCTACAGTAAGTAATTTAATTAATTCCAATTAGTGAACATTAAATATTGCAATGGAATTTTTCAATTGTGTAAAAATATAAATTGAAGTGATAAAACTGAAAAGACAGACTGTTTATCGCTGTTTTATATAAAATATAATTAGAAATTAAAAGTTAAAGTAAAATCCTTCATCATCGAATTCGGTATTAAAAATTAGGGTGAAAGAAGTGTCGGACAGAAAATTCTTTTTAAAATAGGGAAAATCTAACGCCATCTGTTGAGCACTTTTAGAAATATTTTTTGGATTTATTAAATCCAAGTGATTAGAAAAAACGGCTATTATTCTTTCTTTATTAGTATTTAAAATACTTTTAATATTCTATAATAAAATTTGTTTAACATATATTTATATTATAAATTATTATTCTTTACATAGCATACAGCGTGTCTTTTAAATACATTCATGTTAGTCAATTGCGAGAAGTCAACTGCCCTCCAAGGACCTATTCCGTGACCGATCAACCGAAGGCATATTACTAAATTAGTACAAATATTAATCAAAGAGAATGAATTAATTTTCTAAGTATTTTCTGAATCGTTACTTTCACTGTTGCTTTTAAAAAACTTGACTGATACCGAAATAAAAAATAAAATTCGCGGCATATTTTACTCTTTTATTTATTTTGAACTTTATTTTTTTACGATTATAATTTTTTGCTAAAAAATTTTAAGTTTGTATTTTCAACGTTTTTAATGTTAAAGCTGTTTTAGTTTTAACAATTGGTATTTCATTTAATTTTCTTTTTAACTTAAGGGCAATTTTTTAAATTTTTATTTATATTATCAGAGTTTTTAAGGTAATTTTCTAATTTTTAATTGATTTTTTATTTTAATTATGGCCAACGCAAAAAACGAGTCAACTGCCATTAAAGGACCTATCCCGTGACCGGTCAATCGGGGGCATACTGAAGGCACTTCCACTATATTTGTGTGTGTGTTAGTGTTGTTTTCTATTCTATTTGTTTCTTTCCATTTTTTTTATTATTTGCTTGTAGTGTTTGTTTTTCTTTTCGTTTCAAAAGCCAACTAATGTTTGGATCCGAAATTCGAATGGGTTAAAATGGGACTTGTGTCAAAATTTTCTATAATGAAATTTGGTGCGCTGACTCACATTATAGAAAATTTTGACGCAAGCCCCATATTAACCCATTCGAATTTCGGATCCAAACATTAGTTGGCTTTTACCCAGACTGGTGTAGGGTATTGTATAGTCGGCATGCCCGACTTTAACCTTTTTACTCGTTTTTTTCTATTTTTTTCCATCTGTTGATTAGGTAATTAATTGATGCACGTTTCAAGTAGTACCGACATTTTGAAAAACCGTGCTCTCACAGTACAGAGTAATTTGATGGCAGGTAGCATCAGGGGTATGGCATCACCAAAAAAATAAGTTATAAAAAATCGTTATCACTAGATGTCACTTTGTAAAAAAAAATTGATAATTTTCTTTTTTTATTTAAATTTAAATAATAAGAAACACCAAAGGAAAAAATCAGGCACCAGAAAACGTTTTTTTTTTGTTTTTATCAAAAATAAATATCACTAAAGTTCAAAATGTTTTTATTTCTCAATCGAAAACAAAAAATTTCAAATGTACTTTAAAACAAAAATATCCCTCAAGTTGAAATTCGAAAAATATCTTTAGGTTTAAATATCAAAGATAAAAAAATTGATAAAAAAATAAAACTTTTTAAAACGTTTTAAAAAACGTTTTTTTTTTTTTTCATCTTTGTACTAAGTACAAAAATATGAATAGAATTTTAAAATTTTTGTTTTATTTTTATGGTGGAGATTATTATGGTTTTTGGTTTCAAATCTGTAGAAAATCATATAATATCCTAGAGTGAACTGTTGAGCGGTATATACATACAAACATATATTGCAAATATTTTTTTTTTTTGCTCAAATGTTTACCAATTGACTAGCATTTTGCACTAATATTATTCATTTTCGGAATGAAATCGCTGTATAAGTTTTCTAATTAAATTTTTGCACCAAGAAACCTTTTTCGCATTCCGCCATTAATTCGCAATTTTTTAAGTGCAGATTTTTAAAATTTATAACCTAGGGACCATAATACCCATATCTCATACCAAAGTTTGGTAATTAGTTCGCAAAAAAAAAATTGCCAAAAAAAATTTACAAAAAAAAATTTTTTTCCATTAATGTATTCTTTTGCAGAATATAAATTGCTGATTAGGTTTCTTAACTATTTTTTTGTATCATAAAGGCTTTTTTCGCATTCCGCCAATATTTTGCAATTTTTTGAGTGCGGTTTTTTTAAATTTTTAACCTTAGGACAATAATTCCCATATCTTATGCCGAAGTTTGGTGGTTAGTATGCAAAAAGTTTCGCGAAAAAAAATTTAGCAAAAAGGAACATTTTTCCATCAACATATTCTTTTGAAGAATGTAAATCGCTGACTGAGTTTTTTAATTTATTTTTTGTACCATAAAGCTTTTTTTCGCATTCCGCCATTATTTTGCAAATTTTTAAGAGCGGTTTTTTTTTAACTCACAACCTAGGGACTATAATACCTATATCCTATACCAAAATTATCTGGTTAGACTGCAAAAACAAAAAAAATTGGGAAAAACAATTTTCCAAAAAGGAATAGTTTTGCATCAATATACATATGTATGTATATTAGGCTGGGTCGATTTGTGGGGAGGCAAAAAAATCGCCCATGGCTCAGGGAAAATCGTATTCTAGGGATCAAAATAAGAAACTTTGCCGAAGGAACCATACCTCTAAAACGAATTCTACTACCCCTAACTGTTGACTTTTGTCCCGTAGGGTCAAGTTTTGAAAAATCCCACTTTGACCCATTTAGAGTGCCCCAATCGAGTCCAAATGTATGACCGACCCCCACTAACTTTGGAGGGCCGATCCACCCATGCCAGTGGTACACCCCCTGGAACTCCCCTGGGGGGTTCCCCATACAAACATTTTAAAAAATCACCATTTTTGGCACTTTATTTTATTATTTTTTATTTATTTTATTTATTTTTATTATTTTATTTATTTTTTCTCCTTAGAAATTTATTTAGTCAGAACATATGTAAATGAAAAAATTAATTTAACTTAGTAATAGAAAAGAAAAAATGCCCAGACTTGAAAGCAAAAAAGACTTCAAACAGTAATTTTTTTTATTTTCTTTTCTATTACTAAGTTAAATTAATTTTTTCATTTACATATGTTCTGACTAAATAAATTTCTAAAGAGAAAAAATAAATAAAATAATAAAAATAAATAAAATAAATAAAAAATAATAAAATAAAGTGCCAAAAATGGTGATTTTTTAAAATGTTTGTATGGGGAACCCCCCAGGGGAGTTCCAGGGGGTGTGCCACTGGCATGGGTGGATCGGCCCTCCAAAGTTAGTGGGGGTCGGTCATACATTTGGACTCGATTGGGGCACTCTAAATGGGTCAAAGTGGGATTTTTCAAAACTTGACCCTACGGGACAAAAGTCAACAGTTGGGGGTAGTAGAATTCGTTTTAGAGGTATGGTTCCTTCGGCAAAGTTTCTTATTTTGATCCCTAGAATACGATTTTCACTGAGCCATGGGCGATTATTAAATCGACCCGCCCTAATGTATATGTATGTAACATATGTATAGCAGAATGTTAATCGCTGATTAAGTTTAAAAAATTTTGAATGCGGTTTTTTAAAATTCATAAATTTGGGACTATGATATCCATATCTTATGCCAAAGTTTGGTAGTTCGTACGCAAAAAATTTCGCGAAAAATAAATTTTGCAAAAAGGAAAATTTCTGCATCAACATATTCGTTTGCAGAATGACTGAGTTTTTTAATTTATTTTTTGTACCAAAAAGCTTTTTTTCGCGTTCCGCGATTTTTTTGCAATTTTTTAAGTGCGGATTTTTAAAATTCATAATCTTGGGACTATAATACCAATATTCTCATATCAAAGTTTGGTGGTTAGTTTGCAAAAAAAAATTCGCGAAAAAATTTTCCGAAAAGAAAATTTTTTGCATCAGTGTATTTGTTTGCAGAATGTAAATTTCTGATAACAATTTTTAATTCATTTTTTGTACCATAAAGTTTTTTTTCGCGTTCCGCCATTAGTTTGCAATTTTTTAAGTGGGGTTCTTTAAAATCCATAATCTAGGGACTATAATACATATATCCTATACCAAAATTAGCTAGTTAGATTGCAAAAACAAAAAATCACGACAAAAAAATTTGCAAAAAGGAATAGTTTTGCATCAATATATTTGCTTGCAGAATGTTAATCGCTGATTATCATGCTTTGTAGAAGTCTTTTCGGCGGAAATTTTTATTACTTTTTAATAACGCAAAGGTTTATATCATTGGATGCAGAAATATGTCTATATGAATGTTGTTTTAAGAATTTTTACAAAATTTATATGTAATTGTAATCAGAAAAAACTAAAAAAAACGTTTTAAAACGTTTTATTTTGTTTTTTCCTCAATACAAAAAAAACGTTTTTTTTTTGTTTTTTCCTCAGTACAAAATAAAAATAATTCTCAACTTTCCTGAAAATATCAGTACGGATA
This sequence comes from Leucophora obtusa, assembly GCA_949987735.1. Taxonomy (NCBI): domain Eukaryota; kingdom Metazoa; phylum Arthropoda; class Insecta; order Diptera; family Anthomyiidae; genus Leucophora; species Leucophora obtusa. Next base: position 53,119,306 of record OX465295.1, read on the forward strand.
TTTTTAAAATTTTGTTTTCGAAAAGAAAACAAAAAATAAAAAAATTTATGAAAACAAAATATCCATCAAGAAAAATAAATTCATTTGTACACAAGTGATTTTTTTTTATTGAGGAAAAAACAAAATAAAACGTTTTAAAAGTATTAATATCGGGTGCCTGGAAAAAATACAAACAAATATTTAAAAATTTATTATTTGAATATATTCCCCATTTGTTTTTTTTTTCCTTATTTTGAGCAGTTTTTGAGTTTTTAAATATAGGCTCAGCTGATCAGAGCTTTGAAGAATTAATTCCTTTTTGAATGAATTCACTACCAATCGAATTCAATTTTCTCTTCAATTGAATGAATTCCTTTTCTTAAGTAATTCACTGAATTCGTTCAACTGAATGCGTTCATCAAACTACAAATTCAAAGAGTTAATTCAATTGCAATAGTTCTTTTTATTAAATCAAATGAATTAATTCACCGGTGAACGCATTCAATTTTATAAATCGAACGGAAAAAAAAGTGAATTAATTCCTTACTGAATTAATTCACTACTGAATTCGTTCAATTTCATTTTCGTTCTGTGAATTAATAAAATAAAAATTACGTTCAGTGAATTAAAAAAAAATAATAAGTTCACTGAATAGAAAAAAAATAAAAAAAAATATGTTCACTGAATTCAAAGCCTGCTTTCTGCCGTTTAGTAGAAGAAAACAATAATGTACAAATAAGTTTTGAATAAGCAATTTTTCAGCGTGTGCTAGTAAAAATGAACAAATTAGAAATCGGATGCTGTTTATCAACCTACATGATTCAAAAATAAAGCCTTTTACTATTAAAAATAAAAACTTTACAGATATAGATAAATTTGGAAAAAAATATAACTATATAACTAGTTTGAAAAAATAATAGTTATATTTTTTTCCAAATTTATCTATATCTGTACAGTTTCTATTTTTAATAGTAAAAGGCTTTACTTTTGAATCATGTAGGTTGATAAACAGCATCCGGTTTCTAATTTGTTTATTTTTACTAGCACATGCTGTAAAATTGCTTACCCGACTAAAAAAGTTTTTATATAATCTTATATGATTTGATATTATTATAAATGTTTATATGCGTGGCTTTATATAACCATATACATTTATATTAACACTTTGGTTTTATAAATATGTTTGATATGACGTTATATATAATAATATGCGATTTGGTATCCAGCCATATATTAAGAGATCTGCGATATAGTTTATATATAATTATATATAATGGCGTATAAGCTTCTATAAACAATCTTATATCAAAATATATAAAATAACATGAAATCTAATTATACAAAATTTTATAAAGTTTATTGCACTATAACAATGAAGAAGACAAACTTAGAAAGTTTTTTTTTTTTATTTTATAAGAAAGACAAATTTTATAAGAGAAAAACTCTAAAGTAGAAAAAGTTGTTCCGACAAATTTTTGTAAAGTTGAGTAAAAACCGAAAATTTACTTTGTCAAATATTTCCAAGTTTATTAGCACAAATTTTTCTAAGCAACTTTTTCTCGTTTTGAATTTTGCTTTTTATTGATATTCAATTACAAACTGCGTTATTCTAAGTTTAAGGACAATTTGCGTCCTAAAAACGTCCTAAATCGCATTCAATCCTCATTTCTATCAATACCAAAGATCGACCAATACCCACTTTGTTAGCCAAACTGTTCTGTCGGCCATTAGTATTTAATATGAATGAAAATAAGTGATCTCAACACACAAAAAAAAATAAAAACTAAATTCAATCATGAAAACTGCCTATTCAATAAATTCTATCGTTGAAATTTCTCCAATCACAAAAATTGTCCATTCAACTAAAAAAAATTTATTTATTAGATTAAAAATTTATCAATATTGTATACCTTCTAAATAGCATATTATATGCATTTGATTAAAAATTAATCCATTGGATTAAAAATTGATCAATATTGTATAAATTCTAAATAAGACTCTATTCAGCTGGATAAAGTGGTAGTTGTCATGCCAACTATAAAAAATATATTTCTTTATTTTTAGCTTGCATTTCATAACATTGAATTTTATTAAAATAAACCTGTATGCAATTTTCATTCATTTGATGGATTTATTTATACTTATATGAAAGATTCTCTCACAGAAATTAGTTTTCTTCTTTTTTCTGGGGCATAAGGACTCTGTCAAAATTTTTTTGAAAATTAAAAAAATAGTTTGTTTTTATTGAAAACTTTTTGCGATTTTTTGTTTAAAAAAATTTTTAATTTTTTAAACAAAATTTCAAAAATTACATTACTATTTTACAGTAATGTTCTAGAATTAATAAATATTCATATTTAATATGGCAAAATTAAAATATTTAACTACCCGACTAAAAAAGTTTTCATATAATCTTATATGATTTGATATTATTATAAATGTTTATATGCGTGGCTTTATATAACCATATACATTTATATTAACACTTTGGTTTTATGTTTTATATGTTTGATATGACGTTATATATAATCATACGCGATTTGGTATTAAGAGATCTGCGATATAGTTTATATATAATTATATATAATAGCGTATAAGCTTCTATAAACAATCTTATATCAAAATATATAACTGACACGATATCTAATTATACAAAATTTTATAAAGTTTAATTGCACTATAACAATGAAGAAAACAAACTTAAAGATTTTTTTTTTATTTTATAAGAAAGACACATTTTATAAGAAAGACACATTTTATAAGAAAGACACATTTTATAAGAAAGACCAAAACTCTAAACTAGAAAAAGTTTTTCAAACAAATTTTTGTAAAGTTGAGTTAAACCGAAAATTTACTTTGTCAGCTATTTCCAAGTTTATTAGCATAAATTTTTCTAAACAACTTTTTCTCGTTTTGAATTTCGCTTTTTATTGAAATTCAGTTACAAACTGCGTTATTCTAAGTTTAAGGACAATTTGCGTCCTCAAAACGTCCTAAATCGCATTCAATCCTCATATCCATCAATACCGAAGATCGACCAATACCCACTTTGTTAGCCAAACTGTTCTGTCGGTCATAAGTATTTAATATGAATGAAAATAAGTGATCTCAACAATATTTACTAAAATTTTATTTGAAAATTTTTATAAAATTATATGTATTTATATATAATTTAATGCAATTAGATAGACCCATTTTTCGGATCAAATTCTATCAGTTTAGATAACATGCTTATCTCGTTTGATATAATTATATATTCCAATATTCGTATCAAATTAGATATGAACATATATATGGGTTTATATATGGTGATATATGATTACATAACATCTTTTTTAGTCGGGTATTTAAAATTTTTATTTTTACATTATTGTTTTCTTCTACTGAACGGCAGAAAACAGGCTTTGAATTCAGTGAACTTATTTTATTTTTTTTTCAATTCAGTGAACATATTTTATTTTTTTTTTCAATTCAGTGAACTTATTATTTTTTTTTTTTTTAATTCACTAAACGTAATTTTTTTTTTTTTTAATTCACTGAACGAAAATGAAATTGAACGAATTCAGTAGTGAATTAATTCAGTAAGGAATTAATTCACTTTTTTTAAGTTCGATTTATAAAATTGAACGTGTTCACCAGTGAATTAATTCTTTTGATTTAATAAAAAGAACTATTGCAATTGAATTAATTCGTAACAAAATAAATCGAACTAAAGCAAATATGAATTAATTCCATTCAATATATGGTGCTTAGTGAATTAATTCATCGAATTTTCAATTCAGAATTGAAAAATTGAATTAAGGAATTAATTCTTCAAAGCTCTGCAGCTGATACTAAACTGATACTTGAGAAGACATCGATTTGACAATTGCTTGCTATCATTTTATTGCAAGACAAGACAACTAGGTAAGTTAGGTATGACTGCTTTTTTATAAATTTTAAATAAAAACCATAAAAAAAGAAACTGTGAAAAGTCTTGTCCCTTTTCAGTTTCTTTTTTTTTTGGTTTAAGTTTCGTAAAGTATTATAATAAAATTACATGATTTTTAATTAGACATCATTGCATTCATAAACCGAAATAATTAGGAAACAATTTATTTACATTCCATAAAACTTGTTCCTCAAAACATTTGTTTACGTTTTACCTCTTTTTCTCTATTCATTCTCTTCGAACAAATTCACCACACCACAAAAGGAAATAAACAAAAACAAAGAATAGAAAACGGAGATGGTAAATGGGGATGTGAACATAGTACCAAACAGCTGGAAAATTAGTACTTTTTTCAAATCTCATAGTACGAATAGTCTTTTTCAACAAAAAAAAAGGAACATATAAAAATTCATATGTACATGAAAATCAAAATATGATATAGATTTTAAACGTGTATTTACAATGCTGGAGTAATCTACTATGCAAAAAAAAAAAAATTTACATATAATTCTTGAATCTATGATTTTGATGGCAAAAATATCACAATATTATTATTAGCTGTATTTTCGTTCATACCTATCAACGTTAAGTAGTTAAAGAAAATCTACGTTAAACTGATTGGAGTATTAAATTTTTTTAAAAAGTGAGTGTTTATGATAGTTCCGGTATAATCGAACGTACATGAGTAAAACTTTTTAGGTAGTAACGCGAAGAAGTTACGCTAGGTGTGAAAATGTATAAACGTTGAGTTTTCAACGGTGAAAATTATCCACGTTGTAAGTTAACGTGCATACGAAAAGTAATATGTTAGTTTTCGTCTAAAAAACGTTTTTATGCACTTTGTGCTTTTTTAAAAGTTAACGGATATAGTTAAGTCGAAAATACAGCTATTGTTTCAAATATCAATTAATCCTGTGTTTTTTGGGAAAATGTCTACTGGAAGTAAATTTGTTGTAATCAGTTTAGGTAGTTTTATAGTCAGAACTAAGATCGATTATTAGTTAATATCTAACAAGGAAGTTACTTCAAAATAAACACTATTTTGATGAATTTTCAATACGTTATAGAAACAAATCTAACAGATTTTGACCACCTCGGTTAATTAAGTGGTTATAATATGGGTTTAAAATGGGACGAAAAAAATAAGATAGTTTGATCTTAGATTTCTTTTTTCTATCAAATATCCACTAATCGGTGAATATACCTTGAAATATATTCCTTGTACAAGGGTTTCTTCAAAAAAATTAGGTGCACTTTTCAGAGTTTTCTATAAAAATATTATTGAATTATTAGATTTTTATTAGAAGTGACGGAGTCATTTTTAAACGTTTTTTTTTTGTATGGAAAAATTGTAAGTATAATGTCGAAAGTGTTTATTGAGATTAAGAGTCTGAGAATGGGTAAATAAACAGCCGAACTTAAATGGGTTCGACTTGCCCAACCCAGAAAAATTGTCTAGGTACGCATATGCACACATAAAAAAATAAAAATTGTATAATTGTCGAAGTAGTTCGGTAAGATACTTTAAAAGTTTTCTAATAAGACCCACAAATATTTAATTAAAATAAAATATTTTTTAAGATAATTTATAATAGATAAAACTTAGCTAACTTAAGATATTTTAAAGTGCATGAAAATGGAATACGAAAAACTAATTTACTACATATTAAACATATTTTATGTATAAAGAAAAAAGTCTTATAGAGCATTTTAGGCAGTGATGCACCAACTCTTTGTTACTCCAGCAAACATCTGGTGATCGTGCCCAGAGCTAAAAAAATCAAATTATGTATTATTATTCCAATGCTTAGGGCCTAAGGTCTAAAATACTGAAAAATTATTTTTTTATCACACGATTTGAGGATGTAATTGCAAAATGTAGTTGCTTCCTATTATTTTTTGGCACCCCAAAAAACACAAAAACCCGTTTGTCTGATACCACATGTGATATAAATTTGTTAAAGTTTTTTCTAATTTTTTATTGACCTTAACATCAGAGAAAAATGGCATTAGTGAATATGCCCCACTGGCGAAGGATCCCTCCTCTACTCTATAGAGATCCAAACCAAAATAAAAAAACGCAAACATCTTTTACGAAACAAATGAAAGAAAATCTTTCAGTATTTTTGAAGTAAAATTAAACTTCCCATCTAAAAATCGACATATATGAATACATACAGGTTAATTGTATGTTCATGCATGCTCACAAACATGGATTCATGTCCATACATGGATACATAAATCCCCATACATGCATCATATATGTCCACACATGTGAATTAACGAAATTTGAGGTAATATATACATGCATGATCATGCATGTTCATGCGTGTTCATGTGTGTTCATACATGTACACCCATGTAGATATTCCCACCTAGCATTTTATAAAATTATTGATCACATTCGAGTCATTTATGACTCCTCTGGACGATTAAAATGATCATAATTGAGCTCATTTTCTGATCTAAATGATTGTTTTGTCGGTAGAAAATGGTACCCTACCCGCGACTCTTCTTGATGAGTCTTTTATGACTCGCTTTTCTGATCAGTTTCGACTCATTTCTGACTCGTATTTCTAATCATTTGCAAGTCTTTTTGGAGTAATTTTTTAGTCGTTTTCTAATCATTTGCGAATCTTTTTTGAGTAATTTTTATTCGCATTTCTAATCATTTTCGAGTCATTTTTGGTCTTATTTCTTATCGTTTGGGAGTCTTTTTTGAGTAATTTTTCAGCCGTATTTCTAATTGTTTACATTAAAAAAACAAAATATTTATTTGATGTAGATTATTATTATATTAATATAAACAAAATTATAATACAATAAAATAACAAAAATGTTTGTTATTTGTATTTTTCTGAGCGCTTCTTTTTTCGTTCCATTAATTTTTCGGCTTCTTTTTTGCTTTTTAATTGTTTGGCTGACATCACCTTTTTTTTTATTAAAAATCACTTTTCACTAAAATTATAATATATAAAAATTATAATATTAAATTATATTTACTTTTATAAAATTACACACTTTATACCACGAATCCACTCAAATAAATAAACATAAATTTACAATATTCAAGTATTGGACGTTTGCTTCAAAGCAAGTAAAATATTGTCCCGTTATAAACAAAATCAACAACATAACAAGCGCTTTTTTTAATGCGCAAATTAATTTTCAATAACTCACTTTAAGCATAAGCGAGAATCATTTTCGAGTCTTTTTTCAAGCACGCAAGTGATTAATCATTATTTGGTCATCAAAAGTACTCGAAGAATACTCACCTAGGTGATTTTTGGCAAAACAATCTTCCAAATGCTATGTGGGTTACCTCAAATTTCGTTAATGCACATGTGTGGACATATGTGATGCATGTATGGAGATTTATGTATCCATGTTTGGACATAAGTGCATGTTTATGAGCATGCATGAACATACATTTAACCTGTATGTATTCATATATGTCGATTTTTAGCTGGGTTACAAAATATTTTATCGTTCGAATGAATGATCATTATAAAAAGAATAAATTTATGAAAGAATTCATTCTGTATGTATAAAAATTAAAAGAATGAAACCAGTTAATGAATTCGTAGGAAATATATTAATTTATCTATAATCAATTTTAACTAAAAACTCAAAAGTGATAATGAATTATTCACTGATTAATAAAATGAATCAATTTTAATGCGAGTTTATTAGTATTAAATAAACTCGCATTAAAATTGATTCATTTTATTAATCAGTGAATAATTCATTATCACTTTGAATCAATGATTTGATATTGAATAAAGTAAGGATGTGATTTATCCAAAATTTAATTTATTCAATTTTGATTCAATTGAATTATAGAATTAATTCGCCTGAAACTATGAAAAGAATCAAATCAAATTGATTCTTTAAATAAGATATTGAATGAATGGAGTAGAAAATAATACAATTAATAAAATGAGTTTTGCGAATCGTTTCGTTCAAAATTAAATCCTTTAAAAAATAATTTCAGATTTAAAAATTGAAATAAGAAATTATTTTTAAAGGAAATAAAATAAAAAATATGTAAATAAATAAGCAATAAGAGTACCATAGTTCTTGAGGGTCTAACAGTACCACAAAAAGTACTATAGTACCAACTTTATCATCCCTAATAACAGCTGCAGATGGTGAATAAAATACTGAAAACGTAAACCCATGAAAGAAGGTGATAATGGAGAAAAACAAGTTGATACCCAGACCCAATGAAATAAAATACCTGGAATAATTACATCCCAAAGATATTTATGAAATTTGAAAATACCGCTATTAAGATTGTTTACATACCTGGTGGATCCAGTGACTGTCGTCGACTCATTGGCAGTTTTTTTTTGCGGAGCTGCTACTTAATTATTCCCAAAACTAATGTTGGATAAAAAGCCACATAAAACTACTAAAAGTTTTAAACTTCACATAGACGGATAATGGAAAAAAATGCTTAAAAACTATTTGACTCATTTGGCCGTTTGGAAATCACACAACAAACTTTTTTGATCAATATCTTAATATTTTTTATTAATTTTTAATCATTTTTTAGAGTTTCTTTGATTTTTGTTAAGTTTTAGTATACCGCAAAAATTTCGTTAATAAACACATAAAAACCGACGTCGACGCACTAAGGTAATTAAACGGCGAGGTGAAACAGACAAAATTTTTCAGTTAAAAACATACACACTTAATGAATATTAAGATGAGACGAAATAGAAATTTTTGATATTAAATTTTACAACAAAGATGGTATGGGAAAACCGAAATGGAAGAAAATTTAATTGCTTACTATTTTCACTTTATATTAAATTTTCATTATCTTTTTATATATTTTATAATAACGCCAATAGAACAGTCAATTTAACAATAAATTGTTATATTTTTTAAACTTTTTTCATTTTTATGCAATTTTCTTTTTACACGTATAAATTTATCGCAGCCTTTAAAAAGAAAACTGTGGTGAAAATATCAAAAGTGTCAGCAACAAGGAATACCAAAAAGGTGAAAAAATTTTCATTCACAATTGTGTTCTAGTTTATTTGCCATTTCTTAATTCGTAGAAAGAGATAGCTATATTTTTGTTTTTATTTCCATTTGTAGTAAAGAGAAAAACTTGTAAAAAATAGAAATCAGCTTTTAAATTATTAAATTACCGATATTAATTTCATGCATTCCTAATTTAAAATGTTTTTAATTTTTATAATTCAATTTGTTTTTTTTTGTATTTTCTTCTTGTTCTACTGTCTTTTACTTTCCGTGTCTCACACACACACGCACACACAATTTTTTCATCAACTTAAAGGAACGTTAAATACTTCACGTACATTTTTCCACTTATAATTTTAGTTTTTATTTCAAAGTTTTTTTATTTGTTTACTACATAGGCTTTTAGTTATTGTTTTTCACTAATTTTTGTTCAGTATTTTACGTAAAAACCCTTCAATTTTGAAATTTATTCAGTACTATGAGGAACCTCGAACGTGTGTCTGTGGCAGACTTCACCTTTTAGAGTTGGAATAGTCTTGAGTATTCCGATACTGAGTACTCAACACAATTTTTTTGAGTAATATACCAGTGTTGCCATTTCACTGCTTTTCGGGTATTTTTTGGTGCTTTTTTCCTTCCCGTACCCGGTGATTTTTTACAAATACCCGTTTAAAAAAGCGGGTATTTCAGTGCTTTTTCAAGTTTCTGGCAGTGCTTTTAGTCAGAGCTTCGAAGAATTAATTCCCTAATTCCCTTTTTTTTAAGTGAATTTATATTTTGGGAATGAATTCCCTGACCAAACTTAAGGAATTGAATGAATACCTTTATTTATATTAAAGGAATTCATTCATTTTTTTCTAATGCCTTCACAAAATTTTATGAATTCATTCAACAAGGAATTCATTCAATTCTAGTTAATTCAACTTTTGGTAAAGGAATTCATTCAATTCTAGTTAATTCAACTTTTGGTTAAGGAATTCATTCAACTGTGCACTTAACTCAACTTTTGATCAAGGGATTCATTAAATTCTATTTAATTCAACTTTTGGTCAAGGAATTCATTCAATTCTAGTTAAATCAACTTTTGGTCAAGGAATTCATTCAAGTTCAACTTTTAGTCAAGGAATTCATTCAATTCTAGTTAATTCAACTTTTAGTCAAGGAATTCATTCAATTCTAGTTAATTCAACTTTTAGTCAAGGAATTAAATTTATTTCGTTTAATTCCCTAGGAATTGAAACTTAATTCAGGGAATTAAACGAAAAAAATTTAATTCCTTGGGGAATTAAACGAAAAAAATTTAATTCCTTAGGGAATTAAACGAAATAAATTTAATTCCTTGACTAAAAGTTGAATTAACTAGAATTGAATGAATTCCTTGACTAAAAGTTGAAATAACTAGAATTGAATGAATTCCTTGACCAAAAGTTGATTTAACTAGAATTGAATGAATTCCTTGACCAAAAGTTGAATTAACAAGAATTGAATGAATTCCTTGACTTCAAATTGAATTAAATAGTATTGAATGAATTCTTTAGTGAATGAATTATTTAATATTAATTCTTTACGCTTTGGTCAGGGAATTCATTCTATAAATTTGAATTCTTTGAATAAGCATTAATTTGCTTATGTCTTAGTGATGAATTCATTTCTTGAATTAAAGAATTGAATTAAATTTTTGGGAATTCATTCCAAAAAGGAATTAATTCTTTAAAGTTCTGCTTTTAGTGCTTTTTGTACAGTTTATATTTTTGGTATTTGTTCGCTTTTTTTTTAGTTTTTCTTCAATTTTCTGTCAGAGTTAAAAAAATAATACGAACTATACAAAAAATACATTTTCCAGTGTTTGTAGTAGAATTTTAAATAGCAACTTCGTTATACTTAAACTCCAAAATTTTTAAATATTAGTTTGGTGCTTTTTTACCCATTTTTTAGTTATTTTTGAACCTTTTTTACACGATTTTACAAGGCTAAAATATGTTTTTAAATTCTGGACTTAAATTTTTCAAAAAATTAATATCGTGCTTTTTTACCCCATTTTTGGTAAATTTTTACCCTTTTTACCCGTTTTCACAATGCACAATTCACGGTGCTTTCTTGCCTTCAAGAGTTGGCAGCACTGATCAATACTAAAACGGTACAACTCAATCTTTTTAAAGATGCAATTTTCCGTAGAAATGTATTTTTTCTCTATGAAAATACAATTCATAAATTAGTACTCTAAAATAGAACTTATAATCAGAGATTCCAACTTTTTCATAGCAAAAAGCCAAAAAAATTTACAAAAAAAAGGTAAAAACGCGTAAATTTCTATTTAAAAACGGGTAAAAAAAGCACTAAACAGCATTTAGGGCCTTGAAAAAGAATTTGTCATTTATTATGAGATATTAATGAAGTTTTGCATAAAACCGATGAAGTTTCACTGGAATTCGTCCATTGAAACTTTTCATTGAATTAGTGAAATTTTTCGTAAAATGTTAAGGCACATTTACGCTCGAGAGAAAACTGCTAGAGAAAGAGCTAAAAACATCCCTAAATTGCTTAAATTATTCACAATAGAGCTATTTAGAGGTGTTTTTAGCTCTATCTCTAGAAGTTTTCTCTCGCGTTTAAATGTGCCTTTAGGAAAAATTTCATTTCATAATTATTCGATTTTTAAAAATCTAGGGTCTTGTTTTATAGTCAGAACAAAGAAGGATTTTTGTCTTAAATAAATTTTAGAAAAAATTCGTTCCTACACCGACAAAATTCCATAGTTAGATAGTTAACAAAATCTATAATTGAATTTAAGAAATAAATTAGTAACTATCATAATCAGAAATAACTATTGTTTTTGTTGAAATTAATAATATTTTAGTTACCCTGTTAATAGATATTTCAATTAATTGAAAGTTGTCATAAAAGTTTTGTAATATATTTTCAATAAAAATCAGAAACGAAATATTAAATTATAATTAATTTGGTAAGATTTAATTTCTTGGTGTCGTAAACCATTTAAAATTTATATTAAACGCATTTTAATTTTTTACAGATATGTCTTTGGGGTTTCAAATTTAAAATCCAGAAAATGTCCTTGTTCAAAACTTCGAATGAAAGGAGAAGAAATGCTATAAAAAATTTGATGTGTGTTTGTGTCTGAGGTTGGTATTTCATTGTTCTTTTGATAAGCAATTTTTAATAAAAAAGTTGTCAATAATTTTCTCAAATGTTGAAAATTTCATTGGAAACAAAAACAAAATATGATATCTATAGTGCCGATTAACCATTTGTTAACGTGAAGTAGTTGATTTCAATTATTTTTTTTTATATAGAAAAACTTAGTTACCATCAACTAAATCAATTCAACTATATATTAGTTAGGGGTATTTCACCTATAAGATAGTTGAAATATTAATTATAATCAACTAAGGAATGTTTTGAGTGTAGTTCTGACTTTAAAAACTGGCCCCAAAATTTGTTCTATAACTAAGATTTTGCTAAATTTGTGTTAAAGGTGATACGCGCAAAATGCAAACTCTTCGCGTTTGAGACATCAAAAAACACTACATTTAGCACCAAAAGCATTATTTTGTATTTACAACTTTTTCTTGATATTTTAATTTTTATGATTTAAATTCCAATTTGAGGCGTTTAAAGTTGGAGTGAAAATTTTCCACGTGAAACAAAAACAACATACCATAATTCGTAAATTTTTTGGTATATTTTGTTGCATTTGAAGCACGGATAGAAATTAGTTTTTTCATTTTGTACCAACCACATAAAGAAATTTTACTTTTTCGACCCTCACGGTACCAAAATTTTTCATATATAGAAAATTTGTCAGAATAAAAACTTGAAGAAAATATTCTTCTACAAAAATTTTACTTTTTCAGCCCTCACCAATTTTTTTGACATAAAAAGTACGTGCGATCGAGGTCAAGCTTGCAGGAAATACTATTCTGTACGACACAAAGACCTGCTAACTTATATTAAAATAACCAATAGTTGTCAGTATCAAATGTGTATGAAAATATATGTTTTAACGTTTTGTTCTGTTAATTTTTAAGATAAGTTACCCGTCCTGAGAATAAAATGTAATATTTTTTTTTACTTTTCAAAAAATATACGAAAGAGGCGGATTAAATTCTCGAATTTTATGTAGTAGCAGCACTCAATCGACGCGTATTTATGAGCTGATTATAGGAAAATAATAATACTACATTTATACTTGAGCAAAAAGCACTTAGTTTTTGTACAAAATTAGTTTTTATTTGTGTTTTTTTTTGTATGCGTTTTGACAAGTTAAGAACTAAAAGAGCCAAAAAGCAGGTAGTTTTTGCTCAGGTATAAATGTAGTATAATAATTTTTTTTGCAACATTGGGACCAAAAGTTGTCAGTTAAAAGTTTTTGTTAGAATGATTTCAGTCCACGTCTGCATTACGAATATTTATTGACAGCATTAAAGTACAACAAGTTCATTTAATACAAAAATTTTAAATTGGGAAATTTTTGAAATTGTACCAAATAGATCGCGGTAGTACCACGGTACCAACGGAGTAGAGTTGTAAAAGTATTGAGTATTCCGGTACTGAGTACTCAATACTGACTGTTTTATTGAGTACTCAATACTAAAACGGTACTACTCAATACTTTTAAAGGTGCAATTTTCCGTAGAAATGTGTATTTATCGTATGAAAATACAACTCTAAAAATAGTACTCTAAAAATACAACTCTGAAAATACAAAGAGCAATAGCAAAGAAATATATATCGAATTTTTGGGAAAAATTAATTAATTAATTTATTTAAAATGTTTTAAATTAATTAAAATGTAAGTAACAATAGTTATTTAACACGTGTATTTGAATTGTTATTATTTTTCCTAATAAATACGAATTCATAACATTTTTATTTTTAAATTCAAAAAAACCGTTAAAAGTATTGAGTAGTATCGAGTACTCAATTGAAAAGTATTGAGTAGTATTGAGTACTCAAACAGTATCGAAATTTCACAACTCTACAACGGAGGTAGAGTTGTAAAAGTATTGAGTATTCCGGTACTGAGTACTCAATACTGACTGTTTTTTTGAGTACTCAATACTAAAACGGTATTACTCAATACTTTTAAAGATGCAATTTTCCGTAGAAATGTGTATTTTTCGTATAAAAATACAACTCTAAAAATAGTACTCTAAAAATACAGCTCTGAAAATACAACTCTATTTGTGAAGCAAAGAAATTTGTAACGAATTTTTGGGAAAAATTATTTAATTAATTTATTTAAGATGTTTTAAATTAATTAAAATGTAAATAACAATAGTTATTTAACACGTGTATGTGAATTGCGATAATTTTTCCTAATAAATACGAATTCATAACATTTTTATTTTTAAATTAAAAAAACCGTTAAAAGTATTGAGTAGTATCGAGTACTCAATTGAAAAGTATTGAGTAGTATTGAGTACTCAAAAAATACCGAAATTTCACAACTCTAAACGGAGTAGAGTTGTAAAAGTATTGAGTATTCCGGTACTGAGTACTCAATACTGACTGTTTTTTTGAGTACTCAATACTAAAACGGTACTACTCAATACTTTTAAAGATGCAATTTTCCGTAGAAATGTGTATGTTTCGTATAAAAATTCAACTCTAAAAATAGTACTCTAAAAATACAGCTCTGAAAATACAACTCTATTTGTGAAGCAAAGAAATTTGTAACGAATTTTTGGGAAAAATTATTTAATTAATTTATTTAAAATGTTTTAAATTAATTAAAATGTAAATAACAATAGTTATTTAACACGTGTATGTGAATTGTGATCATTTTTCCTAATAAATACGAATTCATAACATTTTTATTTTTAAATTAAAAAAACCGTTAAAAGTATTGAGTAGTATCGAGTACTCAATTGAAAAGTATTGAGTAGTATTGAGTACTCAAAAAATACCGAAATTTCACAACTCTAAAACGGAGGTCAAAATGTACCAAAAAGAAGTACAATTGTACCATGTTTTCCATCCCTGATTTGAAGACACTGCAAACATTTCAATACAAAGCTGTTTCGAAGCAGTATTGCCGCAGCCTACATTTCGTCAACTTATTACTGATTTCACCCAGTGACCTCACCATATTTGAAAAAATTGAGTTAGGAGTGGATCATATATACTGTAAATATCCCCTTTTCCGAAATCCGTTTTTCGATATCTTGTTTTGTACACTCAAAAAAGTTTGACAGTTACTACATGACGGTTGTTTGTGTAGTAATCAATAGTTGTTGTTTTTAACAGTAATTATAATTCTTTTTCTATAGAAAAAGGCAAAACAACTTTTATGACGGTTATTTAAGAAAACAACTAACGAAAAGTACTGTAATTTCGTAACAGTTGTTTAAATCAGTTATTTTTAATATCATAATAAACAACTACCAAAACAGTATTTTTACAGTAAACAGTAGTTTTTGTTAGTTATTTAAAAAATAAAAAATTTCGTTGAACTTTAAAAATTCTTGTTTAGTTTATATTTGTTTTTATTGATATATTTCTAATTTGCAAATAAAAATCATAAACTTGTATTGTATCTTCAATGCATAAAAGCATAATAACTGGAGAACGGTTTGGAATATTTACTTCAAATTTTAAATAGGCTGAAGTAATACCACATATTTTTGTAATCGAAAGAAAAAAAATTATTTTTTTTATTAAAATATACTTTTATAAACAAAAAGAATTAACTGCAAAAAATAGCAGTTTTTACAGATTTTGTCAGTTGTTTTGAAATTTTTGTAGTAAAAATTTATCAGTTAATTTTACGACATTGGTAGTTATTTTTAATGCATGCATTTGTTAGTTATTTTTCAGCAGTTAAAAATAACAAAAGTTTCAGTTATTTTAAATTGTAAATACCTTTGTCGCCTTTTTAACTGCATATACCTTTGTTTTAACTGTCATTTTCAGTAGATTCTACCGACAAACTATTGTGAGTGTATCTGAGATTGTTTTGCTGTATACATTAAAATAAGGGTATAAGTTACATAGTTTTAGTATGTATTATAACCCTACCCAAGTTTTGGGTATAACTTAATAATATGCTTGGTATAAAATAAGAAAACAAAAACTAACAATAACTATACAAAAAATACTTGGTAAATATTTCTTATTCTGTTTTTGGAATTGTTAACACTAATTTATTAAATTTAAGCTATATTTTATTTATTTATTGATTTATATTAAAATATTTAGCTCTTTCCTTCTCCGTTATTAAAAGAATTTGATTAATTTATTTAATTATTTATTTTATAATTATTACTGATATTAATAGTTGGATACAAATTAAAGCATTATAGTCTTAATTTTTGCTTTAAAATATTAAATTTGGAAAACTATTTAATTACAATATAAAGGCACATTTACACGCGAGAGAAAACTGCTAGAGATAGAGCAAAATATACCTTTAAATAGCTCTATTGTGAATGATTTTTAGCAAATTAGGGGTGTTTTTTGCTCTATTAGTTTTACTAACCGAAAAGTTTTAGGTGAACCCATTGATGAAAATGTAGACGATAAATTCGTTAACGCACTGATAGTTGTGTCTTATGTGAAGATAGAGCCATACCCATTTGAGATTGTCCATTAGCCTTACCCACCGACAATTCCATATGACATTAGCATACAATTTTATATTATTTTAAATTTTGCTAACTTTTTCACTTTTGGCATCTACTTTTCGCCATATTGTTTTATCTTCTTTATTTTTTTTTTTAACAATTTTCAACTTTGGCAATTTTAATGCTATTTTTAGGAATTATACACATTTTTCAAACATATGGCAACAAATAAATAAATTGTGAAACTTCCTAAAAGTTTATTTTGGGTCTCATGCATACATTTTTATCATTTTCCCATAATGTAACTAAATATTGACAATTTTTTAAATAGACAAGAAAAGAAAGTGATTTAACATAATGTACAAAAGAATTTATAATGTACCAATAAAAACTTATAGTTTTAGGTAATTTATAAAAAAAATTGAAGGGTTCGTTTTAAACTAAGCTAATGAAAACTATTTTTTTCTGTAGGAAATCGTTTTTACCAAGAATGATTATATAATATTACATACGCTGATTTTTTGCGTGTATTTAAACGCACTATTAGGGATTCAAAAATATTTTTTTGGGATTTCAACTTACAAATAGGGGAGATGAGCTAAGAGTTTTCTGACAACACTATTCAACATGGGTTAAATTCACCTCTTTACTATTTTCAACACTGTTGGTGACTTTGGTTCGGAAGTTTGCTAAACTAAACAACCTAATCGTTGAATTTGATAACGGCCGCCAGGGGTGCCATCTCCGAGAGATATTAATATCTCTGGGTTACGGATTTTGGAAATTCCGAAATCATTTCCGCGACTATGGGATTTTACGGCATACCGTAGTTTTTCGGGATTATAAGATTTAAATTTTTCCTTATTACTATTATTTTCTTATATAATACTAATTTTTTATAATAGAATAAAGCGTTTAACTTAACTTACTTAATAGAATATATTTTGTAAATATTTATTGTAAAACTCATACATGTGGTTGCAGCATCATAATTATCTCTTTATCGTTATCAATATGTGCGTTCCCGTACGTTACCGCGGGTACCCGAGGGATCCCAAAACAGCTCAAACAACAACAATTTACACGCAATTTTGAGTACGGGAACGCCTTTGGGCTAGTTTGGGTAACCGCGGTAAAGTACGGGAACAGACATAATATTGCAAAATAACTAACAAAAACCTTAAAAATAACTGACAATGTCGTAAAATTAGGTGACAAATTTTTACTACAAACATTTTAAAACAACTGACAAAATGAGTAAAAACTACTGTTTTATTTACACATAATTCTTTTGGTATTATAAAAGTATATTTTAATAAAAAACAAAGCGATTTTTTTATTTCGATTACAAAACAATGTGTAATTACTTCAGCCTTTTTAAAATTTGAAGTAAAAATTCCAAACGGTTCTCCAGTTATTATGCTTTTATGTATTGGAGATACAACACATGTTTCTGATTTCTATTTGCAAACTAGGAATATATTAATAATAACAAATATATATAAACTAAACAAGAATTTTTACAATTCCAAGAAATTTTTTATTTTTTAAATAACTAACAAAAACAACTGTTTACTATAAAAACACTGTTTTGGTAGTTGTTTATTATGCTATAAAAAGTAACTGCTTTAAGTAGCTGTTACGAAATTTCAGTAATTTTCTTTAGTTTTTTTCTTAAATAGCTGTCATAACACTTGTTTTGTATTTCCATAGAAAAGCAACTGTAATTACAGTTAAAACAACTACGGATTACTAAACAAACAACTGTCATGTAGTAATTGTCAAACTTTTTGAGTGTATTTGCAAATTATCATTTACTGGCAATTGATTAAATAAATGTAGATTTTTTATTTTTTTTCTTGATATATTCTTAGTTTGGAAATAACACTCAGAAAATTTTATTGTATCTCCAATGCATAAAAAGGTAACTGGAAAACCGTTTTGCAATTTTGACTTCAAATTTCAAGTACGATGAAGTAATTATACGCTTGTTACAATCGAAAGAAAAAAGTTGTTTTTTTTAAATTTTTTTTTTAGATTTTACAGTTATTTTTTATTTTTCAGTACCTACACTTTTTTGCTAATTTCAGCAGATTGATTTTTAAACAATTTACTGAAATTTATTAGCTGCAACTAATTATTTATACTAATTCCATTGTACTAAAATTATTTATTGATATTTAGTAAGTTTTTTTAACTGATTTAGCAAATCGATTTTGAATTGCAGTTTACAACAATTTTGCTAAAATTTAGTAGCGACTAATAATTTTTTCTACAATTTTTTTACAACTACAGATCAGCAGACATGTGTTGCTAGAATTAGCAAAAAAATACCGCTGGGGTCAAAACAGTTAAATCTCCCGTAAAAACAGCAACATTTTCAGTAGCCATTACAGACTTTTTTGGTTGAGTGTAGGATGGGTCAATTTGTATGGAGGGAAAAATAATAAAAAATCGTAGGGGGAAGGGGGGGAATGATTCCATAGTATGTTGTGAGTAGTGCTTCACCGCAATGTTTGTGTCAAATTTGCATTAACATGTAAGTACAGTGAACGAGGATAATAGTTTTGGACTTTTTAGATAGGAGTCTTCATCGGCTTTCCTTATTATAAGAAAAAATCTCAAAATATTTTTATTTTTGATTCATTGCTAAGCAGATGACATAAATTAGCCTAAAAATGCACGCACGCTACAGGTTGGAAATGTTAAGATCCCAGCAAAAAAAGAGATGCCGAAGCAGTAGAAAAAGCACTACAATTGATGATCTAGATGTACTTCTTTTTTAACATAAACACTAATGATTTTAACATTGAGTTGTTATAGGAGAGGATTACTCCGACTTCAACATTTGTTAAGTACTTTTTGAACGAGTACAAATGAAGCTCTTTTTCACCTATTAAAATTTGAAAAAAATTCTTCGCAAAAAAAATTATATTTTTTTTATTTTACAAAAGTTTTTTTATTGCCGCCACCGGGTATCGAACTTGCGACCCCACGATTGTAAGTCTAGCGCTCTATCGCTGAGCTATTGTTCGATATGAAAGTTGACTGGCATAAAAACACCACCTTGTTACTGCGAGATATTGTTCCTTATTCTCTTCAATAAAAGTACTTATCAAACAAGTGTAAAAGGTTCACTCCAATTCAATATTTTTTTCAGTACTATTTTTAAAAATTAAAAAAATATTGAATTTAAACAAATATATTATAAATATAAAAAAAATTAATAGAATAAAAAAAAAAAATATTGGGCCCGCCGGGAATCGAACCCGGGACCCTCTGTTTGGAAATGCCAAATGATACCAAAATCACTTTTTACGATCACTTTTAGAGCAATTACTCTTTAGAAGCAATACCAGTGTAGAAACGGTATTGACATATCATTATTTTTTGGAGTTACCTTCTGCATTATTTTAAAACATATAATAATGAGTTACTGATAATGACTTATTTTTATCATTATTTCAAATAGAAAATAATTTTTTAGATTTTTTTTTAAATTTTTTTAAATCTATTTTTAGACTCAATATTTTTTAAACACTGGTAAGAATATATGTAACCACATATTTTTCGATTTTTTGTATGTTGGCGAGTAAGCTTACTTGTGTGCAGCAGGTCAATTATGTTTTTATCTATTAAATATTACATGTAGATATAGCTCAGATGGTAGAGCTGTTGACTGGCAATCTGTAGACCCAGTTTCGATTCCCGCACCAGCAAATTTTATTTAAAAAAAAATCTCAATGTAATTGCCTACCGTGGCGTATGATTTTTCCCCTTATATTAATTGCTGGAACCACGCATGCCATGTATGTAGTTACATAACCACATATCTGGTAATGATTTTCTACACTGGGTACTTAAGTGATTTTTTGGATGTTGTTCAGAAGTAATTCTAAAAAAGCTGTAAACATGTACTAACGGATACTTTGGAAGCAATTAAAGAAGTGATTTTTTGAAGTTGTTCAGAATAACTTCTAAAACAGCAGTAAAAATATACTAACAGATACTTGTGAAGCAGTGAAAGAAGTAGTTTGTAAAGCATAACTTACTTCCATTTTTTTTTTGCTGGGTATGAAGAAATTTTATTAAAATTAGGTGCGCTGATTCACATGGGCCTACGGACAAAGCTTATTGATTTTTTTTAGAATTGGTCAATTTTTAGACCTAGTGCTTGTAAAAAGGTCCACCAAAAATTTGAATATCCGCACGCTACAGTTCGCAAATATTAAGATATTTTGATTCGACTTATATTAGCCAAAGGAAGAAGGATATGTATTACGGTTAAAATCGGTCCACGGATACACCTAGTGCCCATATAAAGGTCACCCAAAAATTGATTTTTCGCATGCTACATGCAAATACGAAGATATTTTAATGAAGTTTGGTACATTGTCACACATTGGCCCAAGGACAAAGCCTGTTGATTCTAGATATTATCGGTCCATATTTGAACCTACCGCCCATATGGACTATATTTCCGATTTTCTCTTAAATACATCTAACATTAGATAACATCAAAATTTTTTACCGTTTTTCTAACTTTTTATCGTTTTATAGACAAATTTTGACACATGTCAATTTCAAGCCATTGGAATTTCAAATCAAAACATTAGTTGGCTTTCAACCAGACTGTTTGTTGTAGGTTGCATGACGACTATACGACTACACGACTATTCGACTACACTAGTCTGGTTGAAAGCCAATTGGCTTTGTCCTTGGGCCGCTATAAGTCAGTGTACCATATTTCATCAAAGTATCTTAATATTTGAGACCTTTGGCTTGCGAATATGCTCATTTTTAGGGGATCTTTATACGGGCACTAGGTCTAAACATGGACCGATTCCATGTAAAATCAGTAGGCTTTATTCATGAGTCCATTTGAATCCGTGTACCCAAATTCATTAAAATATCTTCGTATTTGCGACCTGTAGTTTGCAAACAATACAGTTTTTAACCATGCACCAATTTTAACAAAAATCAATTGGCTTTGTCCCTGGGCCAAAATAAATGTACCAAATTTTCGAAATATATCTTAATATTTGCGACCTGTACCGTGCGCACAAGAATATATGGACAGACAGACGGACGGACGGACGGACAGAGGTATATCGTTACATCGAAGCAAAATATTATTCTGAATCAATCGGTATTCTTAAAGCTGGGTCTAGTTCCAATATTTTTTGGAATTACAAACATAAGCATAGACTTATTATACCCTGTCCAAATTTGGACATTTCCTTCCTAAAAATAAAGTTGCTTAATACAAAACTAAAAACAGAATCTTGAAATTAGTAAAAATTTATTTTTTTATGTCTTCAGCAGGGTAAATTGTCATTTGCAAGTACCTAAAACCAAATATAACCAGTACCGGTGTTCTGTAACTATGTGAGATAATACTCACAAAAAATTGCAACCCTAATTGTGTCTACGATATTTAAAACAGGGTGAGTCACAAAATTTCAAACTGAATAAAAGTACATTTTTTTACATACATCTGGCTAAATTTGACATTATGATACTTGCTCTGTTTTAAATATGGCAGAGTTGCAATTTTTATGTGAGAAACTTCTTACATAGTTACAGAACACCGGTACAGGAATTTGAAAATTTAACAAATTTGTAATTAACTAAAACTAAATATGAAAAGAAATTTGTAAATTTAAAAAATTTTGCTTCCTTTTTTTATTTTACTAATATTTATCAAACAAATTTTTCTGCATGGATTTTTTTATAAATTTTAAGTTGGCTTTTTTCGCTATTTGTATAGATTTACTTCTACAAAAATTAGTTAAAAATTACTTTGCAGAAACAAACTGCTGAAATTAGCAGATTTTTTTTGCTAAATATTAGTAAGATAGCAACAGCAAAAATAAAACTTTTGAATATAAAAACATTTAATTATATTTTTGGGTTAAATTTTAGTTAATAGCAAATAACAACTTAACCTGCAAAAAAATTTGCTGACTAAAAATTACCAAAAAATTTTAAATTTTCAGTTATTTTTCGACTATTTTATTAATGCGAATAAAAATACTGCATTCTGAAATCAGCAGTTTCCTATTTCTATTTAGCAAATATTTCTATTTATTTTAGCAGGATAGACTGCCATTTAACTTAAATATATACTCACAAAAGTTTGTCGATAGAATCTACTGAAAATGATAGTTAAAACAAAGGTACATATATGCAGTTAAAAAGGCGACGAAGGTATTTACCTTTAAAATAACTAAAACTTTTGTTATTTTTAACTGTTGAAAAATAACTAATAAATGCATTAAAAATAACTACCAATGTCGTAAGATTAACTGATAAATTTTTACTAACAACATTTCTAAAGAACTGACAAAATCGGTAAAAACTACTGTCAATTCTTTTTGTTTATAAAAGTATATTTTAATAAAAAAAATAATTTTTTTTTCTTTTGATTAGACAATTATGTGTCATTACTGCAGCCTATTTAAAATTTGAAGTAAAAATTCCAAACCGCTCTCCAGTTATTATTGGAGATAAAATACAAGTTTCTGATTTTTATTTGCAAACTAGAAATATATCACAAATAACAAATATAAATATAAACAAGAATTTTTAATTAGAAATTTATTAATTCAGTTCGAGGCCAATTTCCTTATTATGAATTAACATAATAAGTACTTTTTTCAAAAACTGCTATTTTTCTTCATCAGGATATTCTCCTAACAAATACTTCACAGAGTTTTTGCTTTCAAAGACCTCTAACACTTTCAGGAATGAAAAGACGATCGTTTCGGGGATTTTCCAAGCCCCCTCCTTCAGTTTTCTTTAGAAAGTGGTGGCAATAGTGCAATGCAAATTGAAACATCATTAATTAATAAAAAGGTCGAAAAAACAATTTTTATTTTTTTGAATAAAAATTAAAACCCAACATTTTTTCAAGAATGTTTAAAATTAAACAAATTTAACGAAATTTTTTACTTTTTAAATAACTAACAAAAACTACGGTTTACTGTAAAAATACTGTTTTGGTAGTTGTTTATTATGATAATAAAAATAACTGATTTAAACAACAGTTACAAAATTACAGTACTTTTCGTTAGTTGTTTTCTTAAATAACCGTCATAAAAGTTGTTTTACTTTTTTCTATAGAAAAACAACTGTAATTACTGTGAAAAACAACAACTACTGATTACCACACAAACAACTGCCATGTAGTAACTGTCAAACTTTTTTGAATGTAACAGAAATTAAAAATTAAAATTTTTTTCGCGGAATGAATTGTATTTTTATTCGCGAAACCGCCAATTTGATAAACACAAATTTTATATCATTGGAAAGCAAGTTGAAAACCCAAATACGAAAAACTAATAAATTGAAGCAAATTCGTACCCAATTTTTTTGTTATATCTTTTGCTTGCAGAAATGTAAACTCCGTTACAACAAAAAAAATTAAAATTGTGCAAAAAAAGTTATTGTGACAACTTGTAGAAGAGATTTTTTGCAATTAGGTTTATAATGACTAAACTTACTGATTCCATTAAGAAAAAACCGAAATATTAACACTTTTTGCTTCTCACAAATTTGGCCCAAAAATTTATCACATTTTTTGATTTCATCCATATACATGATACAACTAAAGCGGTTGAAAACAATTTCAAACCTCTTTGTCTTTTCTCATCATCATTTAATTTTTTATTTTTAACCAAATCGATCGAAATCAAAATCGATCGTTTTCCATCACATGCCAGATTAGCATTTTTTTCTACAAGGTCGTTTTTAACTAATTTTTGGTAGCTCTTTCTGCTAATTTTACAGGTTTATTTCTATGAGTGTATAGATATAGTAGACGAAAGAGAAATTATTTTTGTTTTTAAAATACATATTCGATTTGAAACCATATAAATTTCATACAGCGAATAAGTTCGCTGCAATAAATTAAGAATTATTGCATCATCGTTATCATACGAATTCAAAATTATTATAAAATGAAAAAGAATTTCAATTTTCATTTCTTTTATTTTCAACTTCCGTAATTTACTTTAATGCATTTGTTGTGTAACAATTGTATAATAATAGTAGCAACAAACTTTTATTTTCTTGCCACACAATAAGAACATTAATTTAAGATTATGAAATATTCATTGCA
The DNA here is from genome assembly GCA_949987735.1 of Leucophora obtusa. Taxonomy (NCBI): domain Eukaryota; kingdom Metazoa; phylum Arthropoda; class Insecta; order Diptera; family Anthomyiidae; genus Leucophora; species Leucophora obtusa. The sequence continues at coordinate 53,143,916 of OX465295.1, forward strand.
AACTTGTACTATTGCTACTTATTACCAAATTGAAACTCTTAATATTTATAAAAGAACAAAAAAAAAATTATTAAAGGCACGCAATGCGATTAATGTTTAAAGATAATAAACAAATGCTGTTGATGTGGATGTTGCTGCTGCAACTCACCGACAACCATTGTTGACACATACAACAAGTAAAGGGCGGATTATGGGACCGTAAACGTATATGTGATGTAACTGTACCGTGCCGTAGCTAAAAAGTACACTTATAGATTATCGTAAACGACATTACTATTTAGCATCTATTTCATGTGGTTTTATATTTTATTCTAAAATTTACCATTTATTTGTTAATTTTTATTCCTTATTTGTTGTTTGAATCAATTTTCTTTATTCATTTCATATTTTTTCCGACTAAAATCATTCAGCTGTTTCGATGCCGGATAGAAAATTCTGATTTCAACAGAATGATCCGGCAAGTTCGTTTACATTTACGTGTTAGTAACCATTCGCATACATTTCTTTTTGTGGTATCGGAACAGCTGATTCGTTACAGATACGTTTACGTTTGGGTAACTCAGCCTTTATGAATATGAGATGCTACTTTATTTCCTTTTTTTTTTGCGAAAAAAAAACTAAAACCTTTTGTTCAAAAGTATGATTATGATACTGATGATTATGCAATTTGAACAATAACAAACACATAAAAAAATATTAAGAAGAGTTGCTACTTGTGTTGATGTTTAATGTGATGTTAAAGGTAACTTTTGGTTCACTCAAAAAAGTTTGACAGTTACTACATGACCGTTGTTTGCGTAGTAATCAGTAGTTGTTGTTTTTAACAGTAATTACAGTTGTTTTTCTATAAAAAAGGTAAAACTGCTTTTATGACGGTTATTTAAGAAAACAACTAACGAAAAGTACTGCAGTTTTGTAACAGTTGTTTAAATCAGTTATTTTTAATATCATAAACAACTACCAAAACAGTATTTTTACAGTAGACAGTAGTTTTTGTTAGTTATTTAAAAATTAAAAAAATAGTTAAATTTTTTGGAATTTTAAAAATTCTTGTTTAGTTAATATTTGTTATTATTGAAATATTTCTAGTTTGCAAATAAAAATCAGAAATTTTTATTGTATCTTCAATTCTTAAAAGCATAATAACTGGAGAACGGTTTGGAATTTTTACTTCGAATTTTAAATAGACTGAAGTAATAACACATATTTTTGTAATCGAGAGAAAATTATATATTTTTTTTATTAAAATATACTTTTATAAATAAAAAGTATTGACTGTGAAAAACAGTAGTTTTTACCGATTTTGTCAGTTGTTTTGAAATTTTTGTAGTAAAAATTTATCAGTTAGTTTTACGACTTTGGTAGTTATTTTTAATGCATTTGCTAGTTGTTAAAAATAACAACAGTTTTACTTATTTTAAAGGTAAATACCTTTGTCGTCTTTTAAACTGCATATACCTTTGTTTTAACTGTCATTTTCAGTAGATTCTACCGACAAACTTTTGTGAGTGTTGGTTTTTGTTGTTGTGACTGTTGTTGGTTGTCTAATGTTTATTTGCAATAATATTGACATAAAATGGCATTTAAACATTAAAAACCTCAAATAAAAAAGAAAAGAATGAAAAATAAAAAAAAAAAATTGAAATAGTAGGAACCCCACTCAATGGTGTAAGAGATTTCAAAAGCGGTTCCTTATATAAACAACACCATCATCTTTATTTTCAGCAACAGAAACAAAAACTTCATGATCATCATAATAATAGTCAGCTTTGAACAGTGGCTTCGATAGAAATATCCTTAGAGTTCCTAATCTATTAAAATATTTCTTCGGGTCGCATCGAATTGTTGATTAAATACGTTACCAAAAAAAGTGAAATACCGTTATCCTTAAAATACAGTGGTGGAAAATATAATAGGGACATTCAACTTTTTTATAAATTTTTATCTTGTTGCTTTTATTTTTAAAGTTCAAAATATTGACTAAATTCGCCCAGAAATTCGAGGAGATGGTTCAGAAAATTGTGCAAAATTTTAGCGTGATGTCTGTTTTTTTATTTTGTCACTTTTTTTAATAGGTGGTCTGGAAATATATTTTCCAAAACAAAATTTAAAAAAAGTTCATATGTATTTTTTTTGGTCCTGCCGTGATTTGAACCCAGGCCGTCAGATAAAACCAAAAAAAATTTAAATTAAGAAAAACATTTTTGCCTGTGACCGGGTTTGAACTCAGAACCTCCTGACTACTAAACTTTTTTAACGAAGCGTCATCATTTTTAAAAAATCATTGATCTACCAGTGAATTGCTTTTAGTACAGCTGCAATTTACAACAAGGTAGCACTGGATAACCACTGGTTGCAAACGTTGGCATAGCACTCTAAGCCCATTCTTTGCCAGTGTTTTTTTTTTATAAACCACCGAAATTTTTGTAAATCAAATACTGGCAAAACGCTTTTTGCAAACACTGGCAAAGCGTCCCAAATAAGTGTTATCCCAGTCATTTATTTTTAACACCGTGGTTACCCAGTGGTATGCCAGTGCTTGATTTTTTGTACCACTGGCGATTTCTGACTGGGTTTGTTTTTAAGATTTTAAGATTGGAAACATTTGAAAATAATTATACTAAACATTTTCGACGGTAATTGGCATTTTTAGGTCTTTCGCGATGAAGTGTATTGTGCGTTTGATATTTTTCTTCCTTTTATCCATTATAAGTTTAAGGCGCCCTTGATTCATTATTTTGTACGTGTTTTTGGGTAGATGCAGGGGTCCCCATGGCCCTGATGAATGGCAACACCGGTTTTTAATGCAACAGATGGCGCTGACTGCTGTTTTGTTTTTTCTGGCAATACTGTTTCATTTTATTGGGGAGCAGTGTTGCCCAAAAAGTTTTAGCTTATTCCCATTTTAAATATTTAAATCCCCAATGTTATACCCAATTCATTTTAATTTAAACAAAAACTCAAAGAAAAAGGAGCTAAGTTAGCATCGCTCTTAAGTTCAGAAAATTATTAAGAAATGAGTGAGAAAATTAAATAAAATTGAATGTTTTACCAAAAAATATTAACGTTTTCACTCGAACTTTAAAGGCCTCAAATCATTGTTAAAATTGTGAAACTAAAAATTTTATTATACGAAAGACAAATTACAATTACGCTGAAATGTCACCGTTTCAAAATAAAAGTCGTATATTAAATTTTCGAGAGAAAAAATTCTAACAATTTTCACACGAACTTCATTATGATGAAAAGTCTTTCTTTTCTAAAATTTGTAAATCTAGTAAGGTGTAAGTTCTAGGGCTCGTAAACTCTTTTGAATATAAAGTTTGCATAAGTTGAGTTTACACGATGAAGAAGGTACATAAGAGGTTATATGAAAACCGCTGGTACTTTTTGAACCTACACAAAATTTATTTTTTCTGAGTCCTTTGCATGCAACAATTTCAGTATTTGGAAAATAGAAAATTTTTTAATTAATTATTGAGCTTGGTTGCTTTTCGTTATTTCAAGATTTGTAAATATTTGGAGAAAATTTTTCAATAATTCAAATATTTTGTATAAATTTTGAAATTCTTTAACATACCTAATTTGATCGACTTTAATTTGAAATAATACGCATATAATTTATACCAAAATTCTTCTTATTTTGAGCCTAAAACTAAATCTTTTAAAATTTACAAATTTTTAATCTGTCCCCAAAATGAAGTCGAAATTCCTAATTTGGGCCCAAATCCCCTTAACTAACAACTCTGTAAAACCTCATTTGACATAAAATAATCCTCCTTTGACAAAATTTCCCACATGCTAGCGACATATACAGTTTGTTTAAAGAATTATCGATGTTGCATCTCTATATTATATGATTCTGGGTAGATGGAAATTAATTTTGTTTAATAAAAATTTTATGATGTTGATAAATATTTTTTTGTACTCAATTTAAAAATTTTCGTTTTGATTTAGTATACATAATTATTATAATTTAAGCATAACATTGATCAATTCATCTTTGGTCTTCCTTAAAACTATGGGTCCGCCAAATAACTTTTTTTTTTGAAAATGCTATAAAAAAAAACTACTGAATATTTTCTCAAATTTCTTTTTTTATTTGAAAATACAATCCTTCCGGTTAATAATGGAAAATAATTTCATTCATATGGCTGCCTCGGCTGGCCATGCAGTAGCCTACACGATCGGCCCAATTTTTAAGCACATTATCGATTGTGTGCAGCTGTATTTCACCAATGGCTTCACGAATATTGTCCTTTAAAGCGTCAATTGTCTCTGGCTTGTCGGCGTAACACTTATCTTTGACGGCACCCCACAAATAATAGTCCAACGGTGTCAAATCGCAGCTCCGAGGTGGCCAAACGACATCAGCTCTGCGGCTGATAATGCGATCTTCAAAAACAGGGCGCAAAACATCGAGTGTAGCTTCGGCTGTGTGGCACGTAGCGCCGTCCTGTTGAAACCAAATGTTGCCAATATCCTCCTCTTCAATTTTTGTAAACAAAAATTCGTTCAACATGGCCCGAAAACGAACGCCATTGACTTCGCACACATTCTGCAACATTACCATGATTTTCAAAGTAATGTCGCAATATTTCCCAGCGTTGTTCAAGCGTATACACAACCATATTCGTTCAGCGGAAGGATAAAACTAATTATCTGTCAAATCAGACATGAGCTAAGTGTTACCATTCACGAAATAAGCACTAGTTGAAAAAAAAACGTTAGATGGCGGACCCGTAGCTTATTTACTGTTTGCAGGCATAAGCTGTTAACATAGGGTGAGAGAGTTACATAGCCATTGTTTGAACGCCAGTTGGAGCCAACTATGAATTTTTCAAAACAGTCTTTACGGGGGTAAGAATTAAAAAAAAAAACAGAGTTTGCTTGTTAGTACTGACTGTAATACGATTTATCATTAAAAAGTTAGACTGGGTTAGACCTTTAAAACAATGATAGCTGTGTTTTCGACTTAACTATATCCGTTAACTCATAAAAAACTCAAAGTATATAAAAACGCGTTTAAGATGAAAACCAGCACATTACTTTTCGTATATATGTAGGTACGTTAATTTTCAAAGTGGATAATTATCAAAGTTGAAAACTCAACGTTTATACATTTTTACATCTAACGTAACTTCTTCGCGTTACCTCCTGGAAAGTTTTTCTGACGAATCTGCGATAAATAAAGAAAATATTACAAAAACTACATGTTTAAAATTTTTTTTATATTATACTACTATCGGTTTAATGTAGATATGCTTTAAATACTTAACGTTGATAGGCATGAGCGATGTTGAAATATCAAAATTTATAATAAAGTATTTAAATAAAAGTTTCAAATTATAAGGAATTTAATAGTTTGTTATTTTTTCACCGAATCTTTAAAAACCACTGTGTGCTTTTAAGAAAACTCTTTCATCTATTCATTTGTTTGTAAGAATTGTTACTGGATGCTGGTTGGCTGATTTTATAAGCCAAAATATTAAGATACTCATAAAAATTGCTACTTTGTGTCAGGAGACATAAAAAGCTTAAGCAAATAAAAGCATTCTTAACATCAAACAGTAAATAAACGAACGAGCAAACAATCAACAACAATAATAATATAAAACACGAGCTATTCAACGCTTCAAATTATATGTATGAAACGGCCAGTGTTACCATATATTTTTTTAGAAAAACTGTAAATAAAAACTGTTTCCTTATAGAAAAACTGTTTTTGTAAAAAATTTTAAAAATCATAAGAAATTCTGGGATAAAAATATCAAGATTTGATAATTTAATTGCCTTTGGCATTTATAGTAATCGACTTTTTGCCTAGCCTCCTAATAAAACTTTTTTCTAAGAATTTTGTTCTCTTCTCTTTGTTCTTCTGACATTAACCCATGACTTAGGATAGAATATTTTACTGATCAATGTAGTACTTCAAAATATTCTTTATTTATTTGCATTCCACATAAAATTGACTTTCATTTGATTGAGTATTGTTATATCGGGAATTGTTTGTTTGAAAAAATTAAGTTTTTTGGAATTGTCCTTGATTATAATTGAAAAAATAGTAGTACATAATTTGTTATCCAGAACTGGCAAATATTTATTTAAAAAAATAAAAAATCAATTTTGACCTCTTTTGATGAGACATTATTTTAATTTTTTCAAAAAATATAAATTTCTAAATTATCCATCATTTAGAAGTGATCTGAAAAGTTCGGCTAAAAAATGTCCGTCGGGTCTATGGTGTGTTAGATATGGCTTAGCCAATTTTATTCCGTGCTAATTTTTGATGAAATTTATTATAAAAATGTTTTGATTTTCCAGTAAGCATATTTTGTAGTATTATATTGGTATTTTTAAATTTATTTATGTTTCGATTTGTACCTAATTTTTGACAATATGAAAGTTTTATTTTAGCTTTTGGGTCATAATAACCACTTTCTAAATTTATAAAACAAATATTTTATACAAAATTCATTTTATAAACGTTTTATAAAGTTTTAAAATTATTAAGCATAAGCACTTTTATATTTTAATTTTTAAATTTTAGCCAAAAAATTTGTAAATTAAACAAATGTGCCGATTTAATATGAAAAAACTGTAAAAAAAATCCACGAATTAAAAAAAAAAACAGTTTTTTACATGAAAAAACTGGAGAACTGTCATGCATCCCAAAAAACTGTAAAAAACAGTTAAAACTGGCTATATGGCAACACTGGAAACGGCATACAGTAGTTGTAAGTAACTAAGTAAGTACTAACATGATGTTGCAGCAATTTACAAGCAACATACCTACATACAAGTAAAGCTATATGTTAGATGGAAGGTACAATGTATTTTTTGGTAAATTTATGATATGCGTGACGCATGCGTAAAAGAAAAGATTATCGAACATAAAAAGTTGGCATGCTGAAAGCAAAAACATCGACTACAGCTACTACTAAACCGCCATCAAAAAGTTTCAACTTTTGTTACCACAATTTGATCTTCCTTTTGAAATAGATGAAGACGATGATGACGTTTGGAATGTATTGCATTTTTGTTTCTTATATAGGGTTGTTCAACAGGGACGCTACAAAAGTAGAAAGACAGGGACAGCAAACGACGCCATATTTCTTGCCGCTCTTTTGACATTTCTCTTCAGTTAGGTTTGCCATTTCATGATGGAAAGATATACGAGCCAACAACGAGTCGAAATTATTAAAATTTACTACCGAAATTCGTAGTCAGGGGCCTCAACGTTAAGAGCGCTACGTCCAATTTATGGTCGTCATAATCGCCCTAGCAGATCAACAATTGAGCGTGGGGCTACGTCAAATCTATGGTCTATGCCAACAAGCCAGCGACGATTGATGAACTTCGTACGAATATCGAACGTGAAATTGCAGCAGTATCGGCCGATTTATGCTTAAAAACCGTCGAAAATTGGGTTCAGCGTCTGGACTTCTGCAAGCGTGCCCGTGGTGGCCATGCAAAAGAGATCGATTTCCATACATAATGGCATCGAACGTACTTTCACAGGAATAAAGAATTTCATTGATATCCAAAACCGTTTTTGTTTTATTTAAACTTTTTTACTTTTGTAGCGCTCTTATTGAAAAACCCTTTACTTTAACCAAAATTTCTTAGGAAATAGGAGAATAAGTAGTAGAAGAAAGTGTTTGACTTTCGCTTGGCCTTTTTTTGTTGTTTTTCACCATCAAAAATGAAATGTTTCTTTACATCGTATTATTACCTATAAAAATAAAAACCCCATCTATAATATACTTTTTATTAGTCTAAATATTAAACAGGGAGATGACGGCGAATGTCGACGACACACACAGAAAATAAATATCGCCTATTAAGCTAAACCATAAGTTTGTGTCATTTCAAAAAAAAAAAAAAAAAAAAAGAAATTGGAAAGAAAACTTATGAAGTTTAACCAAATTTGGCAAAATGTCAATTCATAAATGCTACTGCTAGTTGCGGTTGCCAATATTTCTATAGTTTTATTGTTGGTTTTTTGTTTCATTTCATCCATTATATTACAATTCTATTGATATCTTAAATTGCTGGTTGGTTTCTTTTCTTATTTTTTTTTTATTATTCTTAAGATCAAAGTCGCTATTTAGTCTTGTTGCCGAACATGAGTTATTTGGCACATGAGTTATAAAAAGAGCAAAACAAAAAAAAAAGAAGTTTAAATGGTTCTATAACATTAAAATCCCATAAATAGTGTTTACAATTTGTATTACAAGTTTATCATCTTCCTAATGTTATTTAGGATACAAGACAATATGTCATAAAGAGGAGACCATAGGGTTTTAACTTATTTTTCCTAAGGGGATATGATATAATATGAAATGAGAAGAAAAGACATAAATAGCCTGATAAAATAAGAATACATACGATAATTTACAAAGAAAATAAAATATATTTTAAGAAAACTTATGGATAATTTTCAAAATTTATCGCCCTTACACAGAAAAAAGTATCACAAAATTTTAAGTAATTAAAAAAAATTGTTGGCTTTTTACTTAGATATCTAACAATTTTTTTATTAAATGTTTGTAAATTGTATCAAAAATATCAAAAAAAAATAGTCTTAGAATTTTTTGAAACAAAAAAAAAAAAAACAAATCATTTATTTTTTTTTTGTCAATACGACAACATAAAGCGAAAAATTGTTTTAATATAACAAACTCGTTGTTGAAATTTATTTTTTTATTTTTAACAAATACAAACAAGTTACAAAAAAAAATTATTGTATTTACAAAACACATTGTTAAAAAAAAATTGATTTTATTTTTAACAAATTACAAAAAAGTTACAAAAAGGGATTTGTATATACAAATTCCATTGTTGGTGCCTTTTTAAAAAATTTTTTGTTTGTTTATGCAAAAAAGGTGTTTAACATTACAAACAGAATTTTGTAAATTTTTTCTGTGTACTATCTAAATTTTTCAAATGTATATTTTAGTTAAAGTCGACTTTAGTTAAAATATTGGGTGGCAGTATGCCTTGACTTGGTTTATTTTTGGAGCATTCTGATTGGTTAATTTATTTCCAACCAATCAAAATGTTTGAAAATATAAATATTTTTGTAGGGTTTTCATACACAAAATGAACAAAACCGTATGACTAAAAATAAAGTCGACTTTAAATTTAAAATACTCTTTTATAGTAAGGCCTATGTGTACAAAAATATAACAAAATTTAAAAAAACTACATTACGTACATATGTGCAATAAAATAACACTCATATGTAAAAAAATAAAGTTTTATGAGATTTTACGCCTTGACTCACTTAAGCATGTATAATAGACTGTCCATTAAAATAGCGATTTGTCGATTTTCGTTCCTTAAAAATGCAAAAACGTATTTTTTTAAAATTAATTTTAAAGATTTTTTAAAATACCTAATTCGGAGATGTCGATTGCTATTTGTACCACATAATAGTTGATATTAAAGAAAGAAAAAAATAAATTGGAAAAATGATTATTCGAGTTTGTGTTTGGAGCGACTGCTTTTCAGGACATTTTACAAAAATTGCTCATTTTGTCAATTTTTTTAAAACTTTTTTTCCAAAAGGGGCAATTTTCGTCCAACTTTCGGCAAGGGTTAACGTTTTCCAAATAAAAAAATCGATTTCTTCCATTTGGGACCATTTCCAATTAAATTGGGGGGTGTAATGACAAATCTACACTCTAATGTATAACACTACAATACCCAGCAAAATATTGGTAATGACACCTCATTACTATCTGCATTACCAAAAATGATATATTATTACCTTTTGAATTATTTTATAATATAAAGTAATGACTTCCTAATAACGGCCTATTGTATTCATTGTTTCTAAATATAAAATAATGACTTACTCGTATTAGTTTAAATAAGTACTTTTTGCACAGTTAAATTTTTTATTATATGTAAATACCCAGTCAGAAAAATACAAACGGGAAAGCGGTGGCAAAGCACTTTAACAGGTGGTACAAGTATTGGCAAAAAGTGCTTTTCCATTACCAAAATGATAACATCATTAGACAAAAGGACCGGCTGTTCAAAAAGCGCCGGAAAAGCACTGGAGGAACAAAATTTTTAAACGTTGGCAAAACGCTGGCAAAACCAATAAATAGGTGGTCTGGAAATATATTTTCCAAAATAAAATTAAAAAGAAGTTCATATGTATTTTTTTGACCCTGCCGTGATTTGAACCCAGGCCGTCAGATTGGCAGACGATTACTCTACCCACTGAGCTAACGAGACATATAATATTTAATGGCTAAACACATCAATGAGTGATAATAGCTGGACAACTACTGGCTGTGCCAAAATGCTAGTACTGGCAAACAATTTTTAGTAACTAGTATGCCAGTGTTTGGAGGGTAAAAAAAAGTTGGTCTTGAAGGAGCTTTCTCACAAACAAAAAAATTGATTTTATAAAACAAAAAAAAATTTAAATTAAAAAAAATCCAAAAAAAAATTTTTGCTTGCAACCGGATTTGAACTCGGAACCTTCCGACTACAAACATTTTTTTAACGAAGCGTCAGCATTTTTATAAAATCATTGGTTTTCCAGTGAATTGATTTTTGTACGCCTGGTAGCATTGGCTAGGTAGCACTGGATAACCACTGGTTGCAAACCTTGGCATATCACTCTAAGCCAATTCTTTGCCAGTGGTTTTTTTTATAAACCACCGAAATTTTTGTAAAAAAAATACTGGTAAAACGCTTTTCGCAAACGCTGGCAAAGCGTCCCAAATGAGTGTTCTGCCAGTCATTTCTTTTTAATGCCATGGTTACCCAGTGGTATGCCAGTGCTTGATTTTTTGTACCACTGGCGATTTCTGACTGGGTACATATGTTTTATGTTTAAATTTTTATGACGAGTCCTAAAATTACACACTAGAGAAAACTTAAATTTTTCTGAATGTATTTTTAAGAATCAAGTAAGCAATCGGATAACCACTTATAATTCAACTTTTGTAAGCATGTGTGTAACCACTTATTATTCAAAATCTCATAACTACTTATTTCTCATTTTTTCGTAAGCGAGCGGGTAAGCGTGACTACTTATAAAAACGACCACGCCAAACAAAAATAATGAGTTTAGACGCCAAAAAATAAGTTGTACGGAGCTATGAATTTCTATTATATAACCACTTATTTGATAATGAAAGATTTTGCTGGGTAATAGAAAAAAATCTGTAAAAAATTTAGTTAAAAATACTAAAAATTAGTTAAAAATGATGCTGCAGAAAAAACTGCTAAAATTAGTAGATTATTTTCCCTATATATTAGTAATATAAGAACAGCAAAAATAAAACTGTTAAATATACAAAATTTTAGTTATATTTGAATTAAATTTTTGTTAATTGAAAATAGCAAATTAACCTGCTAAAATCAGCAAAAAATTTTTATAAATAATTTGAAGTTTTTTTTCCATTTTTTTTTAAATGCAAATAAAAATCATGTCTTTCGAAACCAGCAGTTTACAATTTTTTTAGCAAATATTTCTGCTGATTTTAGCAGGATAGACTACTATTTGCATTCAACTAAATTTAGCTTAAAAATAGTTAAAATTTTGTAGATATAACAGTTTATTTTTGCTATTTTTAGTCTACTAATGTTTAGCAAAATTTTCTGCAGATTCTAAAGTACAATTTGTTTTTTTTAATTAACTAAAAGTTAACTTAAATATAACTAAAATTCTGTAAATTTAACAGTTTTAATTTCTCTGTTCTTATTTTACTAGTATTTAGCAAAATAATCTGCTAATTTGAGCAGTTTTTTCTGCATCATTTTTAACTAATTTTTAGTAACTTTTACTGCTATTTTTACAGATTTATTTCTATGAGTGGCTTTATTTTGTATTGATAAATTATTTGATAACAGTGCAAATCTACAGTCTTAGCAAAATTACGTAAGTGCAAAAAGTACAACCATACTTACATACATACCAGGGAAATCAGTCACTAACTGTCAAAAAATTTATAAAATTTTCAACTTCAAAATGAAATTTAGTTATTGATTGTCTTGAATGTTGTCAATTTCCTAAGTTTTTCTCTATTTATAGCGTTTTTTCTGTGTTTGTAACGATTTTTAAGAAATATTAGCGACTTGGAACAAAGTGTGCATCACTGTTTATTTGTTTACAAATTGTATTTTTTACTCTCTCTAATATTTGCTGTTTCATTTCATCAATCCAATATTAAGTCAATACAAAATAAGGCAAGTGTCATATGGGCTTAAAGACATGTCACAGATCAGCTGGAATTTTTTTTCAACCAGTGCTTCATCAAGAAATTTTTGTAATTGCTTTTTGGCTTATTGCGCCCTCGAAATATTGGCAACCAAAATTAAAATTTTGGTAAGATACACTCACAATATTTTATCGTTAAAAATAACCTAAAATACATATTAAATTAATTGAAAACACAATTAAAAAAAGGCCTACTGATTTTTCATTATATTCAAACCATTTTGCTATTTATTTTCAAACATTGTTTAAAGAATCCATAAAAGAAATAAAAATAATTGAAAAGTCTGTTAAAACAATCATCAATTTTTAACTGACAAAACGCAAAAAAAAAAAACGATTTTGTGGTTTGTTTTTTCATATTAGCAAGTTTTTTTTGTTTGAATTTTCAAAACACTACACACACAAAACACACCTTCATATTTTTATTGGCTATGTTTGTGTGTATGAGTAAAGAATTTCTTTTAATTTGAATTGAAATAATTTTGTATATAATCAAACTATTTTAACAAAAAAGAAAACCGAAAATATTTGAATTTTTTGTTTTAAAACAGAAAACAATAAAATTATGTAAATTATTTTTTCGAAAAATAGAAAACTAAAAATAGAAAATTAATTAGAAATTTATTAATTAGAAAATATATTTTTTTGTGGTTTGTTTTTTATTGACTGATAAAAAAAGTTAAACAATATGTTTTAATTTATTTAATTGATTCTTCAATTGAAAACAAACTTTACCTATTACTTTTCAAATAAACCTTAAACGGTTATGGAAAATATATTGTGAGTGTATGAATCCTAGACGGTTAAAGATATTTTAAAAACCGAAATTTTGTATATTTTTATGTACAAATCTTTACGGTGGGTGTCATACTGTAGAGTTAACTTTAACTTAACTATTAAACAAAAGAAAATGTCAAAAAATTGTATACAAAACAACAATACATTTTTGGGTTAACTATTAGTTAACTTTAAAACCGTCAGTATGAGAACCACGTAGATTTGGATTTTGGTGGTTCTCATACTGTCCAGGTTTAGATCCAGTGCCCGTATAAAAGTACCCCAAAAATGGGCATGGGAATTTGTAGAAGTAATCACATTTTCTTTTAAATTGAAATTTTATTTCCAACATTTTTTTTTGTTTGAAATAAGTATTTGTAACTCGTTTGTAAATTGTTATCTTTCATATATAAAGATTGTTTAAAAATAAAAATTCAAAGTTACAAAATTTTGGATTTACAAATTTCTTTGTTGGTGCCTTTTTAAAAAGTTTTTTTTTGTATTTATAAATTTGGTATGAGAAAGGTGTTTAAAAATTTAATTAGAATTTTGTAAATTCTTTCTGTGTATTGTAAGTGACTGGGAAGACTTCCTAGGGGACTGATAAATGAATTCTCCCTGTAATGCGCTGTGCGATCCACGGGACAATCGATTACAAACGGACGTGATCTACTAGAAAAGCGAGTTTCCGAACAAAAACCTTAGGCCTGGGAATCAATTAACTAATCTCGGCATTACACTTCCCTTGTTAATATTGATAGAACAATGATGCACACTCCACATTCTGACGATGTTCCAATGAGTCAATAGCGCTAGATACCCTACTGTAATTGATGAGAGCCGACGCTCACCTTTGAACACGGTCCAAAAGCTTAAAAAAATGTTACCCAGTGCTTTTTGCACAGCCGGTACTTTTTTTAATGATCACTAAGAGAATTGTCACTGGAACTCGTCCATTGAAACTTTTCATAGAATCTATGAAACAGGTTTCATTAAAGTCAATGTTTATGAAAAGTTCATAAAATTAATGAAACTCTTCATAAAATCAATAGGCAACTCGTCTAATGAATAAATCATTCAGCCAATGAAGAGCTTCATAAAATCTATGAAGCAATTTCATTTACTATTATTTATTATAGTTGGTTGTTGTCGTTGGTAAGCTGGAGTGGATAAATAAAAAGTACTTAGCCAATGCAAAAGGCGTAATAAAATCGTAGCATATTTTACGAATTTACAAAATATATCTAAAGAAAGAATTCATTAAATAAAAAAGGGTCATAAAAAAAAATTCGAAAACATTAATATCATTTATAAAAAAATTTCATAGTCCAAAATTAATAATAAAAAAAAAAATAAAAATTATAAAAGATTATTCTCTCAGGAAATGACGATATTTTATAAAAAAAATAAAAAAAGTAAATACTATTGAACAATTTCATATATATATAAAACATTTTCATTAAATTTATGGAGATCCAATTTATGAAATTCAATGAATTTTTTTAATGAAATTATGAAATCTTATGAAAGAAAAGTTATGAAAAATTTCATAATATTAATTAAATATTATATACATAACGAAATTCTTCATTGGTTCTACGAAAAAAATTCTATGCAATTATATCATTGATATCATGAAGGATAATTCTCTCAGTGATGTTATGAACTTTTTGTTAATATTTTTACCACCAGTTAAAGAGTCTTGCCATTGCTTTCCCGTTTGTATTTTTCTGGGTGTGTTTATTAGTTTAGTCATCAAATGCATATATAACATACGTCATCTAAGCGAGGAGGAGTTTCGGTTTTTTTTGGAATTCCTGCTAGTTTTGATTCTAGGCAATTTTATCCGAATATCGCGTTTTCTTATCGTTATAGTTGGGTGAACCCGAAGACGCCTTCCAAATTTTGTCAATTTTAATTTTATATGTTTATGCAACAAATTTGGGTTATTGCAATTTATATAGTTTCTTTGTGAAAAAAATTTTCAAATAAAAAGGTTTACTTTTAAAAATCGGTGAAATTATATGATCGCTATTGTTATGCTCCATTTTTGACAGGGCCTTATATTATCTTAAATATGTATGTCAACTCAAAATAAAAATATGTGCATTGTATCCTTTTTGTTAATTTCATAATAAAGTTTAAATAAATCATTTTGCGGACAAAAACTCGTATACTTTTCTATTATGTATTTATTTAAAACATTTTAATAATGACCCAAATTTTGTTCAAATATTTGACCAGTAAAAATTGCAATATCCATTCTTGGTAAATACAATACAACTTCCTTCGCCAAACGACAACGATAATAACAACGGCTACAACCAATTCATTTACAATAAAGTGTGGGGGGACCATAAACAGTGAAAACTCCTAAAAGCAAAAACTTCCTTGTTTGAAAAATGGATTATTTTTGAAATTGTTATTTAGACTATTATAAGTAAAATTACCTCCCATTAGCGTAGAACTTTCTATAATGAAAAAATTTTTGTAATTGTTAATGTTCGCTATTGGAAGGTGTTACCTGTATCCAACAAGTTTAATTCATAGACAACGTTACATAAAACAAATAAAAATACTACCAATTTCTGCACCACATGTGATCAAATTGCAAAATTTTTGCCGTATGCTTTCATTTTTATTAAAACGTCGCAGTCAGTTTTTTTTTTTTGGTTTGTATGTTGCAGATTTCCTTTAATCCATGGCCAACATGACCAAAATAACAAAAAATAAAAAAATCGAATACTAAATGAAACAAAAAAGTTTGTTAGTCTTGTTGCATGCCTCGTTATAGCTTCTTATTTTCATTATTTATATTTCTATTTGTATTCAATTGAGTTGGTTTTTTTTTGGATTTTTTACTTTTTTCATTACATTTCGTTTTCATCTCTGACCAACTAACTGACAGTGAAATTTTTACATTTTTATTTTTAAAGTTTAATATGCTTTTTTCCCCGTTAGGTTAATATGAAAAATTTGTATTTTGAGTGAAATTTAATATTGTTGTTATACATACTGATAACTACTTCTAACTATTTATATATTCAAACATACCTATTCACATCCTTGTAAATTTATTATAAATAATACAATGACACTTATTTTCGAAGTTTTAGAAGTAGAAGAAATATTGATTTTATTATATTTTTTACAATATTTTTTTTATTGCAAAACAATATATTGTGATAGACCTTAAAAATTCCTTGCCAACAATATAACATATATAGTAACTTTGAATGAAATTATAAAAATATTGTGAAAAGTCTTCTCTCCTTGCCGATACCTTTTTATTTCGGTTATCCTTTTCAAAACCCTTTTAAATTAATAAATGTAACCTATACTAATATTAAAATTCTTGATTTCTAAAATACTGCTATTCCATAACCATTTACCTTAGTATAATTTTGCATCGATTTTGAACCAAATACTTTTTTTCTCAACCGATTCATAAGGTTAGTGATAACGGATAACGTTATCTCAACAGTATTTCATTAGGGTATTTTGAGGTTATCTTATCGGTATTTTAAGTTATTTTAGTGTTAACGGTATGGAAAGTTATTTCGTTTGGTTATTTTAAGTTAACTTTATTGTAAGTTATTTCGTTAGTAGTAGTTTAAGGTTAACAGTAGTCATTTGAAATGGTTTTAAATCGTTATTAATATTTTATGGGTAGTGTTTGCCAACCCTGATAGAAATTTAATAACTGGAGAACCGTTTGGAATTTTAGATTCATACATTTTTTACATTTATACATTTTTTTGTAATCGAAATAAAAATTTTTTTTTTAAATAATATCAAAAAAATTAACTGTAAAAAACTGTAGTTTTTATCAATGTTGCCAGTTGTTTTAAAATTTTTGTAGCAAAAATTTGTCAGTTAATTCTACAACATTGTTAGTTATTTTAATGCATTATTTTTTAACAGTTAAAAATTATAAAATATTTAGTTAATTTGCAGAATATTCTACCTACAAATATTTTTGAGTGTACTACGAATTGAATAAATGAAACAATACACACATTATGTATAAGTTATTGTATACAAAATGTGCAAAGTTTTAATACAATTACCTAAAATGAAATGAAGTTTAAAAACTAATTTGTAAATATATGAAATTTTTCCGTAAAAAAGCCTGTTTTAAGAGTAAATTTGCTCATAAAATGTCTAAAAATTTATTTCTAAATAAGTAAAAAATCCCCAAAAGATGCTTGTACAATATTTGCCAAAGCAATGTTTAAAGTTATACAACACAGAAATCGTCTTTTTCTATGAAACAATTAAAAAAATCTTTGAAATAAAGAAATCCGAAAATTTACAAATTTCTGGAATTAGAAAAGATTGCTACAAATGTAAAAATCGCAATATTATGACTTTCTTGCACTAAAACCGTGGTCCCTTCATTTAGCCGGCGACATTCAAAATAGAAGCCCTTGTCTTTCTGCAATTTTTTTTAGAAAGAAGTAATACTTAGGAGTTTCCTATTAATTAACATGTTGCTTTCTTTGCAAAGGGAATAAAGAAGAGATGAAAGGTGGTGAAAGATGAAGGAAGGGTTTGCAATATTGCAACATTGTGATTGCGGACGGTGTTAAACCCATAGACCAATTGCCAAGGAATGTTATTTGTGATGTTGCTCAGAACAATAACATTTAAAAATCAAGAATAATGGCCATGGTCGACTTTAATGTTCAGCACACAACTTGATTAACTTACGTTGATTGTATGCCCTTAAAATTTCATAAATAATTGGATATTAGCAATTTAATTGAACTACAATTAAAGTTCTCGCAACTTCAAAGCAAACTTTTAAAAATTCTTACACATTTTTCAAACAAAAATATTTTAGTGTTACACCTAGTCAGAAAACTACAAACGCGAAAGCGATGACAAGGAACTTTATTTAACAGGTGGCACAAGTACTGGCAAAAAGTGTTTTCCATTCCCAAAATGATAACATCATTAGATAAAAGGACCGGATGTTCAAAAAGCACCGTAAAAGCACTGGGGAAACAAATTTTTCATTGTTGGCAAACACTGACACACCCAATAAATAGGTGGTCTGGAAATATATTTTCCAAAATAAAATTTAAAAAAAAAGTTCATACGTATTTTTTTTTTGGTCCTGCCGTGATTTGAACCGAGGCCGTCAGGTTGGCAGACAACAACTCTACCCACTGGGTTAATGAGACATAAAATACAATGCTAGGTGGCTAAACAAATAAACGAATGACAACTGCTGGATAACTGCTGGCTGCGCTTAATGCTAGCACTGGCAAAAGATTTTTTGAAACTAATATACCAGCGTTGGAAAAACAAACAAAAATTGGTCTTAAAGGAGCTTTTCCATAAATAAAGAAATTGATTTTATAAAACAAAAAATTTTTCAAATAAAAAATAATCAAACAAATTTTTTTTGCCTGTAACCGGATTTGAACTCGGAATCTTCTGAATACAAACCTTTTTTAACGAAGCGCCATCACTTTTATAAAAACATTGTTCTAATAGTGAATTGATTTTTGTACCGCTGGCAATTTCTGACTAGGTAGTACCAAGAAGCATATATATCTAGGAGATACAATCGCTATCGGAACGCATATCGGATCGAACATCGGACAGAAAATTATGGCTTTGTTAGACAACGCCATAATGTTCTCTGACAACTCTAACAACTTCATAGTTTTCTGTTCGATGTCCGATCCGATAGCGCTCGCATCTCCTAGTTATATATGTTTCTTGGTAGTACTGGAGAACCACTGAGCGTCCCAAATGAGTGTTCTGCTAGTCATTTTTGTAACACTGGCAATTTCTGACTGGGTAGTTTTAAAATAATCGTAAAAAGACAAATTTGTATATCCATATTGTCTTCGTTTTGGACTCGGAGCTACCGCCTTTTGAAATTTTTAAAGCCAAGATAAAAAAGCGCTTTCTATAAAGTAGCCTTAAACCCGATTTATTGCGAAGGCGAGATACCCGCTCACTTAAATCGAATGACAAATAAAATATATGTATAAAGCTGAAATCTTATATATATCCAAACAAAACACTTAAAAAGTTATGTGATTTAAATGTGTTCTTAATCATATCATTGAAACTTATACGCGGTTGTGCATGTTTTATACCCACCGCCCATGGCCCTATTTTTCATTTCTGTGGTACATCCGAGAACGCTTCCGCTAAAAAAAAGGTTTTCTACGTAGGAAAGATTTTTTGAAAGGTGGTAATGATCGAACAATTTTTGATCATAATTCCCACAACTAATCTGTCTTAACCTCCATTGGGATTATAAACGTTTTTTAAATGATCATATATCCCCCATCATAATCCCCAAAATGGAATAATGTCCGTGGGGATTATGATCGAAATTTTTCGGACATAATTTTAAGGTGGAATGATCATTTAAAAAACGTTTATAACACTATGCGACAGTCAAAATCGGGATGGGATGAAACCAACGGGAAATGTTATATCGGTCAAAAACAAGTTATACGTGTCCCGGCGTTTCGCTGGGTCACCGCTAGGAATGGAAATATATATTTTTTTTTGACATAACTCGAGAACCACTAGTCCGATTTAGCTCAAACAATTTTAAAAAAATTAAAAATTACATTTCCTTTAATCTGTTCATATAACGTTTTTCTATATACTCAACAGTTTTGCAGGTAAAAATAAATGTTGTTACCGCTACCATAAAAATCAATAACCTTTTGTTTATTACTTTTTTTTAATATTTTAGGCAAAAAATATTTTTTTCTTCATACATTTATTTTTACCGGCAAAACTGTTTTTTAAAATTGTTTGAGCAAAATCGGACTAGTGGTTCTCGAGTTATGACAAAAAAAAGACCACCAAAGGTCAAATCGATATATCTCGATTCCTAGGGGTGACCCAGCGAAACGCCGGGACACGTATAACTTCTTTTTTACCGATATAACTTTCCCCGGTAGTTTGAACCCTTCCCGATCACTGACCCCTACCATTTGTCTCACAGTGTAATCATATAACATAGAATTAGAAAACATGGGAATGACGACCCTAAATAATACTAGGCTTAATGTATGTTTTCTTCCGAAACATTTTGTTTCATATTCCTAATTTCCAGTGTGTGGGTTAGGTCCACAATATTTGCGAATATAAACACAAAATATTGAAAAACTTGTGACTCCTTTTTTTAACCAATAAATAAAATATTGAGCCGCTAAATATACGCAACCCTTGCTTTGTTCCCCTCGGAAGGAGTCCAACGGCAGAGTTTTATTGTTAGTGAAATTCAACGATTAAGGTACGATTAGAACTTTAAAGAGGTTATTATTGTCCGTTGGACTATAACAAGATCTACTTTTGAACTACAAAATAACCGAACAGGAAAATAAGTATGATCCTAATATCCTCATATGAAGATGTTTATTTACTTAGTATTATTTATATATGATATTGGATATATTGAATACAAAACGTACTCGTACATGTCCATCTTTAATTTAAAAGATACAAAGGTTATTTATACAAAATGTTTAAAGTTAACTAGCTCTTTATGATGTTATGGTTGCAGTTTTTTTGTTTTCGCAAAATGCAGTTTAAAATTATTTCGATGCTTTTTTCTTTGCCTTCTGGCCAAATGGAGCGTGTGAATTTTCTAAAATCGGAAAAAAAGGAAAACTGAATTGAAAATGAAAGTACATTTGAAAAATAGACATGTTAATTTGCATCAATATATGGATGTTTCATTGATAAAGGCGATTCTGTTACAATAAATACTTAAACGGTAGTTACTATGAAATGTAGGAGTTGATTTTTTTACTCTCTTTGGATTTTTTGCATTGGATTTTTTTTTTTTTAATATTTGAATAATTTGAAATTTATTAGAAAGAGTTCTTTTTTAAATATTTGCAATAATGTAAATTTTTCTTTCCTTAAAAATTTACTAGTTTGCTGAAAATACATAAATGGGTTAAATATTCAAAACTATACCTAATTATTATTCAATATTTTATTGAAATATTTCAAAACCAACAATGTTAATTAATACTTCACTTCCAACAATTTTACTAACCAGTTATTTTAATCCATTTAACTGCATTTTATTTTTCATTCCCTTCAATTTTAAAAAGGTGTTAAGAAATTTATTGAAAATTGAGTTAAAATCATAAATATTAACAATACAACGTGGAAATTGATATCTGTTTATTAAAATCAATAAACAACAATAAAATGTACATCTTAGAAAAAAGATGCACTAGCAACCATACGAGTACACAGTAATAATAACAACCTGTCGTTTGAGTTAATTTAAAACTCCACCTTCTCATTTAGTTTTGGTTTCTATTTTCTGTTCAGAAAGATATATGCACAACAATCCTGCATGCATAAATATGTTTAAACGATCTATAGCTAGTAATACTATATTGTCGGGAAATATCTTGAGGCTAATTTTGTTGTTGCCGTTGTTGCAAGTTTCTTCAAAAGATAATACCCAGTCTATATGAGATGAAATCAGAGTGAAAGATAAGCAAAGACATTTAGGTGAGGCAAGCAAATAACACCTAACTTATTATATTGTGTTATAGGGTATTTACATTGAGTTTATGATCTTAGTAATTATGATTTTATTTGTTTACGTTGTTTATTTTGACGTTTATGAATATTTTAAATTTCTGAAAAGATTATATTTGACACTAATGAAAACAATTGAGCGCGGTTTTGTTTTAAAAACGCTAAATCACGTTAAATTTAGCAGTTTTTAATTTTTGATAGTTGGTAACATTGGAAAACTTTGTTTCAACATTGGAGATTATCCGATAATTTGCCAGATTAGTAAGTTTATTTTGTATGGGTAATCTTGCAATTTTATAAGATTATTGCCATAATCTTGTTATGTCTGCAGTGTAAATACCCTGTTAATAAATAGATTGGTTGCTTGGCTAAATTCTAAAAAGAAAGAAAAGAAATTATGTATAACATACACTTAAATTGCACCTGAAGTCGGCAAGTGACTTCTAAAGTAGTAAGTATATGAAGATAAGTGGTGTTATATTTAGTTACCATTTTTTTTTTTTTTATAAGAAAGAGGCGTTACTCTAACTGAACAGATATGAGGAAACTTTTACAACAATTGGGACATACTAAACAATGAAATATTTTACCCCTAGAAAAGATTGGTCAGCTAAAATGTATACAATCGAATAAGAGACCTTCCTTGTTAGTCTTCTTTCAATGTTTTGGCGACTTTCAGTTCAGTATTTTTTTTATATATTTGAGCGATTTTTCCAATTTAGAGTAGAAACACAATAAAAGATACTGGCCATTGTCGATTAATTATAATTAAGCTAACATATACTGTCGAAAAATGTGAAGCAAACGCGGTACATGTCATTAAATACTGGGAAAATACTTTCTGGCCCGATTTAATGTAATTTGCGGTGTAAAACTTGAGGGAAGTTTAGCTGTAAAATTAACTGTTAGGCCGCCGAACTTTTTCCAATTTCGTTGCTTAACTTCAGATTTTTCCTTAAATTTGACACAAAAAAAAAATGGATTCTAAGTAATCGGCCCAACAAACATTTTTCCATAAGAAAAAATTGTCCATAATGCTTCAACATGCCGAATACTGACCAAATAGAATTTTTGACTGAACTATTCGGTCGGACACTACACTTATAAAAAAAAGTTAGTACAAAAGTCTGTTAAACGCGTTCTGGCGCAAATGAACTGGTTTTTTCTGTTATTTTGTCTTAAAATTTAGGATTGAACTAATATTTTTATAAATTCCATTTATCATAACAATTACTTTCATCCGTATTTGAACAAACTTTGCATCCTAATTTTTAGTAATTTATGTTTCTTAATTCTACAAAATTTTCAGTGAATTTAAACCACCATTCTTTCCCAATGTTTATATTTTTGTGTCTCCGCTATCAATATCACATAGAAATGGCGCTATGTTTTCATAATTTTTTATTGAAACTAACAAAATTGCTCATATCTCGGAAACTAAGCGAGATAGAACAAAATGGACAAAAATGCGATACTCTGAACTTATCAATCTTTATGAGCCACCTATACTCCCAAAAATAAATATGGGCCTGTCTCGGGACAGATTCGTAGAGCCTAAAAACCAAGACTATAAGCGACATTTTAGGAGATATTTTCAGTAAAATCTCACACAGAGAACAGATTCGTTGTGCCAACCGAATTTTGGTAGTTGGATGTACTATCGCATTATTCGGTTGGAGCTGCAGATACATTTAGTTATACCAACTTTATTTTCGAATATAAAAACGTTGGCCCAACCGAATTTATTCTGTATTCGGTAGATTCGACTGAACTTAATAGGTAATTCTAAATGAAATAAAACACCGTTTCCAATTATTTTTAACTATTTTCATTAAAGATTTTAAAATATTTCAGAAGTAAAATAATATCATAAATAATAAAAAATTACCGTATTCTAAGGCCTTTTTCTATAGAAAAACCTTCAGATTCTGAGAAATTTTGCTATAAAAAATAATCAAATTCTGAAAAAATTTTCTTCACAAAACCCTTCAAATTCAGAGGATTTTTTCTTAAAGAAACCTCCCCTGATGCTAAGGGTTTTTGGCAATAGAAAACAACTCAAGCGCTGAGGAAAACCTTAGAATTCTGGAGACTTTTTTCTTTAAAAATAATTACAAAAACAAAAATATACGGTTTTACCTTCACTGATTATTTAGCAAACACTGTCTTTAAGTATTAGCACCGCCCACTATCTTTATAACAAGTCGCTTTTAGAAATATAAATTTCCTGCTGTCGTCAATATTCTCCTGAAATTTGTAATTTTTTGATAGCTTTTATATTTTTGTTTATTTATTGTTATACCCAGGTAGAAAAATACAAACGGCGCAATGTCGGCCCGGTACTGGAGACGGTAGTACATATACTGGTAATGCCTCGGATTTTCAACTTTCACAGTACTGGCATGTTGTCGAAATGATAACACCAATAAAGACTTGGCCGTAGTTATTTCCCAACGTTGGCGCAGGCGTATTTTATTTTTTTGGTATTATCCCAGTACATTTAATAACCAATATAGTAGTTTGCTAGTAACTTACTGTCCTTTCAATGTACATCACAAGTTTTTAATGTATTCTTTCGAAACTTCACAAGAAAAGAATGGCGATGTCTCTCTTTCATAAATAATTGTGTAATATATGCAAAAATACATAAAATTTATAAAATTGTTAATTTTAATAAATTAAAACGAATATACAATACCCTACACCAGTCTGGTTAAGAGCCAACTAATGTTTGGATCCGAAATTCGAATGGGTTAAAATGGGACTTGTGTCAAAATTTTCTATAAAATTATAAAATAGAAAATCGTAAATATAGCCCATATGGGCGATAGGTCCAAATATCGACCGATTCTATCTAGAATCTATTGGTTTTTTTCTCGGGACCATGTGAGTCAGCAAACCAAATTTCATTAAAATATCTTAATATTTGCGACCTGCAGCGTGTAACCAAGCCAATTTTGGAGGGACCCTTATATGGGCACTAGGTCTAAACATCGACAGTTGTTAACCAAAATCAGTAGGCTTCGTCCTTGGGCCGACATAGATGGGTGTACCAAATTTCATCAAAATATCTTAATATTTGCGACATGCAGCGTATAAACAATTTAATTTTGGGGGGACCCTTATATGGGCGACCTAGTGCCACATGGATCGATGTTAACCAAAATCAATAGGCTTCGTCCTTGGGCCAACATAGGTGTACCAAATTTCATCAAAATGTGTTAATATTTGAGACCTGTAGAGTGCGCACAAGAATGCATGGTCAGACAGACGGACATAGTTAAATCGAAATAAAAAAAATTCTGAGCCGATCGGTATACTATACGGTGGGTCTACGACCAATATTTTTTGGTGTTACAAACATCAGCACAAACTTGTAATACCCTCTCCACGTAGTGGTGTAGCTCGTTAATTTTCAGAAAACAGTACCTACTGGCAAAGCACGTTTTAAGTAGTACTGGCTTTTCGTAAAAAACAGTGCTCTCCCAGTACAATTTTTTTTGTAACGTCGGCAATTTCTATCTGGGTATGCAAATGACTTTTGGTTATTACTGCCGAATTTATTCGAAATAGATAGTTATAAGTGCCGAATTAAAAAAAGTTGAGGTATTTATATTTGAATTTATTTTGTACTACTGACTTATAGTTGTTACAACCGAAATATTGGGAATTATGTATATTTTGTTCATTTTAATATGATTGTGATTATGGAATTGTTTTGAAAAAAATACATTTCCTCGTAATTGGTTATGAACACAGATTTTAATTTTACAGAGCAGTTGTGAATATAGAAAATGTTTTTTCAACACAAAATATTAATTATATCGGTAAATTTACGACAAATGCAAATAATATTAGGTGTTATTAAACGAGTCTTGGTTCTCTGTGTGCTGGTAATCTTTCTGTTGAATTTAGCTCAAATTTTTTAGCTAAGTTAACTAGAATTGTCTGTGTATTTAGCAGTTTGTAAAATTTAGCTTACCTAAATTTAACAGACCATAATTCTCAACTTCATTGAAAATTCTATTTCCTGTTATTTTAGCAGCATTTTGAACTATTTCTATGGGCATTTTTATCAGTGTATATATGCTCTTTCTTCTGATTGTGATGATATTTATACTAGTGCTGGTAAAAATATGAGTAGTGAGAATCGAGTGTCAAATATTTGTCCACTACTCGATATATTGTGAGTTGCATTTTGGATGAAAAAAAAAAAATTTAAAAGAATTTTAATTTAAAATTTAAATTTTAAAAACTGTTGAAAGTATCAAGTATTAAAAAGCCACTCAAAATTAGTTAAAAATACAATAATTTTTTTTCCTAAATTACACAGGTCAACAAATTTTTAACCCTGAGACCAGGGTATACCTCCTTTCTAAATGTTTGAGACGTTATAACAATGCGAATTCACCTTTAGAAAAATATAATCTAGTCCCAGGGTTTCGACTTTTTTCAAATTTTCTCGGCCTGTGTTATATTAGGTGTGGCAACCGAATTAAAATCGAATTCGGTTGCCACAACTGAATTCGGCTGCCACAACTGAACCAATTCGGTTGGCAAGAAATTCCGTTGCCACAACGGAATTGTTCTGAGAGTGTATTAGTGCAATAATAGACAAAAATAATATTTACAAAAATAATGGTAAAAATAATATTAAAAAGAGAAAAGTGACCCTTAGAGTTTAATCACAACTGGGTCGATTGTCGATCGACGACAGCAAAAGTCGTCACGATTAATTTTAATTTAGCGACAATCGAGCGTCGACATTTGTTGACGTTTAGAAAAAAAGGAAAGCAAAACAAGAATATGGTTGTATTTGTTTCGCCACAATTCTTCATCAATTTAATTGGTTTTATATTAATTCTTGTTGCTTTACATTTTATTGTATTTAATTTTCTTTTTTTGTGGTGAATTATGTATTTTTATTTTCAATTATATTTCTTCTGTCAAAAAAAATAATTTTTTTGTAAACAAAGTACGATTTTTTGCAACTCTAATGCGAATTTCGACAACTCTGTTCTAATGGCAACCATTAATTAGTTAAAAATATGGCAACAATTTGACAAATATTTTGAGTGTGTATTAGTGTGTTGTCATGAAAATAAAGTAGATTCTATTACGAATCTATTTTATTTTTTATTTTTATTAAGATACTTGAAATTTTGTATAAAGTTTCCTTCTCCGGCGTAGACATTAACCAAGGTGGGATTTTTGAAAAATTTTTCTGGGAGAGATAAAAATGGACAAGTCCTTAATGTCCTGGCCAAGCACTTTCGACTAGTGGTTTGAAAGTTTAAATATATGTTATTTACGGTGGACCTCATACTGCAGGTTTAAACTTAGGTTAATAGTTAACCCAAAAATTTGTTGTTGTTTTCTGTACATTTTTTTGACATTTTATTTTGTTTTTAGTTAATTTAAAGTTAAACCTACAGTATGAGACCCACCGTTAGAGTATGAACTAATTCACTAAAGCGAGATTTTTTGAAATTTTGAATAGACTTGGTAACGATTTGGTTTAAATGGAAACATTGCATTTTTTGTGAATCACTCAGCTATGATCTATGATCTTTTGACTTTGAAATTTTTATTGGAGGTTCCTTCTCTGGCGTAGACTATCACTTTACAAGGAAGGTATCCCAATGGGTATATTTTCCAAAATAAAATTTAAAAAAAGTTCATATGTATTTTTTTTGGTCTTGTCGTGATTTGAACCCATGCCGTCAGATTGGCAGACGATTGATCTACCCACTGAGCTAAAGAGACATATAATATTTGATGGCTAAACACATAAATGTGCCAAAATGCTAGTACTGGCAAACAATTTTTTGTAACTAGTATGCCAGCGTTGGGAGGCAAAAAAAATTGAGTTTATAAAACAAAAAAATTTTAAATTAAAAAAAATCAAAAAAAAACCGGATTTCAACTCAGAACTTTCTGACTACAAACTTTTAACGAAGCGTCAGTATTTTTATAAAATTATTGGTCTACCAGTGAATTGATTTTTGTACACCTGGTAGCATTGGCTAGGTAGCACTGGGTAACCACTGGTTGCAAACCTTGGCATATCACTCTAAGACAATTCTTTGCCTGTGGTTTTTTTATAAACCACCGAAATTTTTGTAAAATAAATACTGCCAAAACGCTTTTTGCAAACGCTGGCAAAGCGTTCCAAATGAGTGTTCTGCCAGTCATTTATTTTTAACACCGTGGTTACCCAGTGGTATGCCAGTGCTTGATTTTTTGTACCACTGGCGATTTCTGACTAGGATGTCTGAAATTTACAAAATTTAGGTTTATTTGTACGCAACGTTAGAGAAAATAATTCTAATTAAACATAGTGCCAGAGTTTGGCCAATTGTCAATGTTGATTATGGGGAAGTTATTAACAAGTGTGACAGTTTCTGTTTTTTTTTTTTTTTCATTTCAATATTTATTTCTTGCGGCAAGCAACAGATTATGTCGTTGTAGCTTTAAGTTATATGAATATTACAGCATTGATAGAGGTAAACAAACAAGTTAGGAGTCAAAGAAAAATAGACAGTCAGACGATGCAACAACATCACATACGTACAACGGCCTTAGCCTGTTGATCCAGTTATTGGGTATAAGTATGGTATATAATTTAACACATGTTGTCTAAACAAAAACTAAAATAAAAAATTAAAAAAAAATAATTTCAAATCGCACTTTGAAATTGTAATAGTTTTAACCGATGAGTTGATTTAAAGAAGCTCCTGCTTTTGTTATTAGTTGCCGGTTTTGTTTTTTAAGAGATTCTCTATTGCAAAAACATTAATACTTGTCACTTAGGAACGACGAGTCAGGCTGCATGTGTGCTGTTTGCAAATTGTAAATGTTGCTATTTAGAGATTTTCTGTCCTTTTAAAGTGTGAGTGAATGTGACTGTTCGTTGCGTGTTATGGTCATTGAATGTGTGTGGTTTCTACAATTCACTTCAAACACATATTTATCTAATCTTGTCTTTTCATTATTGCTCATTAATTGTGTTTTATAGAATTAATGCATGTTTGTTAATGGCAATTTAAATAAATATTGTAGAAGAAAACATATAGTAACTTAGCTCCTCATTGTGAATGTTTAAAAGGATCTAGAAATTTTTAATATGACTTGACTTTGAAAGTAAGAACCTTGGTGTTACACTTAATGAGCGTAATAAAATTTGCTCTTTTACACTGATCAATTATAAAAACTTTATCGTTCATAACACCTTGGTCCGACACTGTATGTTGATTTGGCATTCATAATATTCTTTATTAAGTGTATATAACCGTATGGTTTTGTTAAGATGAATAAGTCCATAAATTATGGTTAAGGTATTTACTGTTACAAAAATGTGTTAATTAACAAATGTTCTGGCCATGACAAGATGTTAACATTGGAATTAGACTTTGTAATGGATACTACAATAATACACTTATTTTCATAGACTACAATGGTTGGTGTTATATGCTCGTCTGCTCGTCACTAACACCCATTATGGTTAAATGTGTTAAATGGTTTGTGTTATAGGGTTTTAGCGGAAAATGACTTTATTTATATGTTGCATTTATTTGTCTATTTTAGTGTTCTTTGGAAAATTATCACAATTATAAATACTTATGCCATATATGCATAACGGTTTTATAATTGATTTCAAGAAAACAAAAGACAGACTTGCAATAATCGAAGATGTTGATTTATTTATGATTCGTTGGAAAATATTGGTAATTATTTTTAGTACTTAATTTAATATTCACGATTTTAAACTTCTAAAATAACGTGCAAATAGCAGAAAAACTATTTTGTCATACTAAAAATAAATAAAAAATTAAAGTCGGGCATGTCGACTATATGAAACCCTATACCACAATACTATTTGGGTTATATTTCAAGAAGCTAATCGAATTTAAGAAAGGGAATTTCAATTAATGTTACAATAAATATTGTGAAATATACAATAATGGCATCATGCATGAATAAAAAATAGGTATTAGAGCAAAATATTGTGCCTTGAAACGGTTGTATTTTGAAACGTTTAAATTTTCACTACAACATTTTATAAAAAAGTTTTCTTCTACAAGGTGTTTTATATTTGCTTACGCCCATGTTAAGCTTAAATTCCAATCTTTTAAATCGCTAAGAAAAGTTTTGGCTGTACCTTGAAATGCAAAACGGAAATATTTTTATAAATTCTGAGGTGGAATAAAATTCTTTATTCCATTCAAAATTCTTTATTTCTGTTTATTAGTATAACTACATTATAAGTAAATACAATTTAATTTCCATATTCGTTAAATATTAGTCTAACTTAGTTTGCAAATTAAAGGACAAAATATTAAATTTTCTCAAAACACTATAGTGCATGTACCTTGAAATAGTTTTTGGTTGTACCTTGAAACATATTCTAATATGGTTTTCCCATTGAAATATTGGATTATATTAATTTTGATTAAAATTTCCTCGTCTTAGTCGAAAGAAAACAAAAAAAAAAAATTCTCTTGATTTGAAACCCGCTAAAATACGATTTTCCAGTATTTTTTGCATATTTTCCTTAAAATAGTATTGTTAATATCCCAGTGTAGAAACGGTAATGACATATCATTATTTTTTGGACTACCAGTAATGACACCCACTTACCTTCTGTATTATTTTAAAACATATAATAATGAGTTACTGATAATTACTTATTTTTATCATTATTTCAAATAGAAAATAATTTTTTAGATTTTTTTTAAAATTTTTTGAAATCTATTTTTAGACTCAATATTTTTTCAACACTGGTAATGATATATGTAACCACATATTTTTTGTATGTTGGCGAGTAAGCTTACTTGTGTGCAGCAGGTCAATTATGTTTTTATCTATTAAATATTACATGTCGATATAGCTCAGATGGTAGAGCTGTTGACTGGCAATCTGTAGACCCAGGTTCGATTCCCCCACCAGCAAATTTTATTAAAAAAAAAAAAAAATACAATAAAAAATATTTTTTTTATATAATTTATTTTTTAGAAAATCTATTTTTAGACTCATTATTTTTGTCAGTACTGGTAAGCACATAGGTAACGATATATTTTTTGATTTTTCGTATGCTGGCGTGTAACGACAACTCATTATTTTTCGCGACATCGCCATATAAAGGTAATAAGAAATGTAATAACAAAAGTAACTAGTTACCATTACCAAGTATGTAGTTACATAACCACATATCTGGTAATGATTTTCTACACTGGGATGTTTATATAGAAAACTCTGAAAAATGCATCCATTTTTCTCACGAAAACCTCGTGCAGGAAATGTTATACGCTGAGAATAGTATGAAATTTGGATATTTGATAGAGAAAAGAAATCTAAGATTAACCTGTCTCATATTTTCTTCCACCTCTGACGAACCTATTCTAACTCCATATTTTGACCACTTAAATTACCGAGGTGATTAAAAACTGTGGGATGTTCATCTTAGCATTTTTGTTTATACACCCAGCCAAAAAATTTGTTGTCCTAACCGAATTAGGTTCCAACCGAATTTACGAGGTTGCCTCAACCCCATTAATGGGGTTGTCACAACCGAATTCTGAGGTTGTTACAACCGAATTCGGTTGTGGCAGCCGAATTTTAGAGGTTGAGGTAACCGAATTCGGTTGTTACAACCGAATATTGAAGTTGTGGCAACCGAATTCGGTTGTGGTAACCGAATTGTGGGGTTGTGACAACCGAATTCGGTTGCAGCAACCCTATTGAGTGGTTGTGGCAACCGAATTTATTGGAGAACGAGGTTGTCTAAACCGATTATTTCTATTAGTTTTGCTGAAATTTTAAAATATTTTTTGCAATAAAAAACGGTTTCTTTTAGTTTTTATACATACATATATTATTATGAGTTTAAATTCAAAATTAAATTAACATAAATTTTAAAAGTTATAAAAGAATTTATAATAAATATCAAGGCGAAAGTATAATTTCTTTAAATTAGTGGTCTTCCCTTCAAAATGTTCTTCTTTCAAAAACCTTTCTATGAAGCAATGTAAACTTTTCAGTACTCCTTTTTCCAATATATTGTATTTCTTTAAAAGAAAAAGTACTAAAATTACAACCGTTTTTTTGAAAGAAGGAGTATTAAATGAAACCTTTTCTTTTAAGAAAATATAACTGATATAAAAACCCCTTCTTTGAAAGAAGAATACGAACCCTTTCTCTAAAGGAAAGTCTACGAAAATAGTACCCCTTATTTTGAAAGAGGGATGGCTAAAATATTAAAATTTGCTTCGAAAGAAAGAGTACTAAAATAAGAAAGAAGGGTGCTAAAATAAGAACACTTTCTTTTAGAGAGAGAGTACTAAAATGGAAACCCTGAAAGATTACAAAAAATATTCTTTCTTTGAAAGAAATAGTACGAAAAGAAGCATTTTTCTTCAAAGATAGGTTGTGGGAAGAAGTATCATTTTATTTAAAAGAAATTGTTCTAAAAGAAGAACATTTTCTTTAATAGAAAGATCAATAAAATATACCCTTTCTTTGAAAAAAAGAGTACTATAATAAGTGCTCTTACTTTGAAAGAAAAAGTACTTACTTGAGTAGTTTTCTTCCAAAAAATAATATTAATAAACTAAATATTAAAAGTAATAGTCTTCGTCTTACAGAAAGAGTACTTTCATTAAAAGAAAGGTCGATTAAGTGCTCCTTTTTTTTAAAGAATTGTACTTTTTATGAATCTGATTGTCAACTTCTTATAACACCATTTCAAAGAAATGAATACGTCTTACAATAAAATGTACTTAAAAAACTACCCCTAAATTCATAAACGCTTTGTAAAATTATAGGAGGTTTATTGAACAAATTTTGTATGAAAATGACGTTTTGTAAACCTGCTATAACTTTACAAAGCATTTATGAATTGAGGGGCTAATATTTAATTATTTTAAAGAAAATAGCACTTTACTTTTTCTATATAAGACGCTTTTTTCAAACAAAAAAATTGTTAGTATTCTCTAAAAGACAATACTTTTTTAAGTAGGTGCTTTCTCGTTAAAATAAATGGTAGATTTTCCAGTATTTTTCTTTCCTTTAAAAGAAAAGTGTATTGTTTTAGCATTCTTCTTTTCAATAAAATGATATTCTATTAGTACTATTATATTACATAACGAGAAAGTTTTTAGTCCCTTTTGTGCAAAGAACAAGTACTATTTCATTACTCTTTCCTTTCATTTCACAAAAGTACTAATAAAAATACCCCTCCTTTGTATAAAGTCCATAAATGAGACCTTTCTTCGATATGTTAGAATTCTTTCTAATGAAGAATTGCATACCTTCTCTATCGAAAAAAACTTACTACTTTAAGAAATCTTTAAATATATAAAAAAAATTTCGAAATATTTAAGAAGAATTGTCCACCCCACGAGTTTTTCTGTAACTCTGCTTATTTTCCTAAAATACTCACTCATTTTTCAGTAATATAACCTAGCAAATAGCGAAAATCAATCATTAGGGGATATTTTTCATTAAAACCTATGGTATTTACCTTTGCATATACATACAAATTTCCCTTATTCGACCCCTGCGTTCAAGAAACACGAATGGGCACCATATATTCATACAATTGGATGACGGACTTGGTATTCGCTGTAAAAATTTCGTGTAGGATCGAAAAAAACATTAAAATAATCGAAAACATCATTATTTCTATTTAATAATCTTTTATTTACCTCGTTTGTCAATTGGTTTAGGGATTCATACCATTATTTGTGTGGTACTAAAAATGGCAGCGCATTTCCACTATTTTTAATTAAAATTGTTGTGAAACATTGTTAGTTAGAATATATATCAATAGGCCGAATACAAATTATATTTATATCAACTTTCAATGTTAATTTTCGCAAAATATTGCTCGATTTCGTGTTTTACGACGAGATAAATAAAATTTTTATTTTTTATTTTTTTGAAGTTTATAAATTAAAATTTTGTTTTGGAAGTTGCCACAACCTCGTAGCTCGGTTGTCCCAACCGAATTCAGTTGCAACAACCCTATTGGGATGATATTCGGTTGTGGCAACTGAATTCGTTTGCAGCAACCGAATCTGATACTAATTCGGTTGTGACAACCCTATTTTTTCGGTTACCGCAGCCGAATTCAGTTGCCGCAACCAAATTGAAGTTGTGAGAACCGAATTCTGCTGCAACAACCGAATTGAGGTTGTGACAACCCTATTGAGGTTGAAAGAACCGAATTGAGGTTGCCACAACCCTATACCAACCGATATTTTATGTGGGTGTACAACATATTGAAATTTCATTAAAATATTAGTGTTTAGTTTTTAGTAACGCCTTTGTGAGATATTAACTAATTATTCCTAAAAAAACTTTTATATCTAAGATATTTAACTCACCAAAAAGATTCTGCTATATTTTCCTATTAAAAATGCTTTTCCATTTTCGAATCAAATACCTTCAGTTGCTTATTGAATAACTTTATGATTCTATTAATTTTTCTTAAACAAAACCTCTTAGAGCCAGTTTTATAATCAGAACCAAGATCGATTTGTTTCTTAAAAATTTCTTAGGTAAGAAGTTTTCAAATAACATTTTTTATTTAAGAAATATTTAATACAAAAATCGATCTTAATTCTGACTATAAAACTGACCCTTTGATTCCACCAAATTATCATCATAGAAAACTAGTACATATTATTTAAATAAAATAATATTGTGATACTTTTTGCCATCAAAACTATAGATGCAAGAATTATAGGGAAATTTTTTAAAATTCTGGGGTGGGCAAAAAGCAGTCTAGCCAGACCGACCTAAGTCCGCCAATGGCTATAATGGATAGTCGTTAAGGTTTGAAATTTAAGCAAATGCTTTAGGATTCAAAGAAAGATAATCATCTTGAACTGAAAAACAATTGGAATTAAACATTTGATTAACTAAATAATTTATTTTACTTTTTTTCACTTTCATAATTTTATGCTGAATTTAAATATTTTTATAAACAAAATCGAAAGTACTAATTTTAAATTCATTACAAATTCCCATGATAATTCTTTAATTCTTTATTAACATGAATCCATTTTAAATATTCATTAGGTATTTAACCACATTAATATACAAAGTAAAACTAATATGTATATAATTGTAAATATTAGTACTCAATGAATAAGTAAACCTTTCATTATAAGCAACAACAAAGCCCGAAAGACACACCACGGAGTGCGATTTTATGACGCCCCATTGATATGGAATTTTATCTTTACTTTTCTAGAAGAGAAAAAGAAGTGTGTGTGTGTGATGAAAAAAAAAATAACACAACTGTTAACCCTCTAATGAAGAAGGTCATCAAAAGGCTGTCTTCAGATCTTAAGCAGCTTTTGAATAAATTATAATTTTTATTAAAGTAATTTGTATTAGATCGATAGAAAAAATAATAACCTACAATACTTTTTTTGCCTTCAAACTTGGTTTTTTACAAGCAAGATGCAAGGTGAAACTTCTGTAAATTTGGACAAAAAATTAACTTGTTAAAAAATAAATAAATATCATTAATAATAATAGATTTACCCAGCAAAAAAAAAATTAGAAGTCATGGTTTACAAACTACTTTTTTATTTGCTTCAAAAGTATCCGTACCCAGCAAAAAAATTTGCAAGTAATGCTTTACAAACTACTTCTTTGAATACTTCACAAGCATCCGTTAGTGTATTTTTACTGCTTTTTTAGAAGTTATTCTGAACAACTTCAAAAAATCACTTCTTTCATTGCTTCCAAAGTATCTGTTAGTATATTTTTACAGGTTTTTTAGAATTACTTCTGAACAACTTCCAAAAAACCACTTAAGTATTGTATTCTAAAGAGTAATTGCTCTAAAAGTGATCGTAAAAAGTGATTTTGGTATCATTTGGTATTTCCAAACAGAGGGTCCCGAGTTCGATTTCGGGCGGGACGAATGTTGTTTTATTTTTTTTTAACTGTTTTTATTCTATTAATTTTTTTTAAATATTTTTAATTAATTTGTTTAAATTCAATATTTTTTCAAATTAAAAATTTTTAAAAATATGTATATATAAAAATAATGGTGAGAAATTGCTTTTTATGCACCTGTAAAAATAGTACTGAAAACAATATTGAATTGGAGTGCACCTTTTACACTTGTTTAATAAGTACTTTTATTAAAGAGAATATGGAACAATATCTCGCAGTAACAAAGTGGTGTTTCTATGCCAGTCAACTTTCATATTAAAGAATAGATCAGCGGTAGAGCTCAGCGACTAGCAATCGTGAGGTCGCAAGTTCGATACCCGGTGGCGGCAATAAAATAACTTTTGTAAAATAAAAAAAATAAAATTTTTTTTGTGAAGAATTTTTTTAAACTTTTAATTGGTGAAAAAGAGCTGCCTTTGCACTGGTTCAAAAAGTACTGAAAAAATGTTGAAGTGGGAGTACTCTTCTCTTATGGCAACTCAATGTTAAAATCATTAGTGTTTATGTTAAAAAAGAAGTACATCTAGACCATCAATTGTAGTGCTTTTTTTTACTGCTTCGGCATCTCTTTTTTTGCTGGGTAAGTGTAGTTTTACTGCTTTTTCAGAACTCTGAACAACTTCAAAAAAATCACTTCTTTCATTGCTTCCAATGTATCCGTTAGTATATTGTTACAGATTTTTTGGAACTAATTCTGAACAATATCCAAAAAAAATTACTTACGAATCGGTTCAAAATAGCTTTTTGCTCTAAAAGTGGTGCACAGAACTTGTTTTGTTGCAAAGTTTTCCATACCAAATATAAATAAGTATATGTAGTATAAAGATTATCGTTATTAGAAAAAAGAGCATTTGAGGGTTAAGCAAAATAAAGCAAAAACAAAAACTGACCACATAGAAATTCGTGTAAAAAGTAAATCATACGCTCCCAAAATAAATCTAATAACAATTAATGTATGTGTAATATTTGACCATCCATCTTACTCAACAAGATTTATTTGTTACATAGTAAATACCCGCCCGAGTAAAAAAGTGTATATAAAATTATATGTGAATGGATATATATAGGTTTTCAGGAGAGCGAAAAAACTGATTTATATTATCCTTTTAAGATATTTTATTGACATCATATGCCCTAATGATTCACGACCTTATTTATTACAATCATTATTAAGGCATATGATGTCAATGAAATATATTAAAAGGATAATATAAACCAGTTTTTTCGCCCTCCTGAAAACCTGTTAAAGAACACATAACACTACTTGCAGGCAAGCCGACGATATTGTTATATAAAAAATAAAATTAAAAATATTTTTCGTATCTATTTATATATAAAATTTTGAACGGTTTTATCAATCCTATATATACAATTTGCAATAAAGCAAATACTGATTTAATATGATTACATATGAGAAAATTTTGAAAAAAATTTCTAATATATCACCATATAAAAACATATAAGGTCGCACACAATATTTTATATTATCATATATTTTAATATTAAAAAATATATGTTATATATACTCTTTTTTACTCGGGCGATTAAAAAAATCTAAATACAATTTTCTTCGAGAAATGGCCCTTATAATACTGTCAGTTTTAATCTATTTGTATTAGTTTAGATATCATCTAATAAAACTGTATAAACATCAGATATAATTGTATCAAATGGTTCGATATAATTGTGTTATATGTATGTGTATAATTGTATTATATTGTATCAGTTTTGATATCAACTTATTAAAAAGCCATATTTTGAACTGATATAATTGTATCGAATAAAAAATTATACTTTTTATAGGATATTATTATATTATTTATCGGTACAGTTTTAAAATAATCAATCTGAATACAATTGCACACAATCTGAAATAATTATATCTGATATTAATATAATTTTATCTAAACTGACGCAATTATATTAAAACTGATATATTTCCAAGATAAAATTGTATATAACTAACTGAGAAATGATTATATACAATAATTTCTGCTCGCGTATGTATGCAACGATTATTTCAAAGACATTACTGCATATAGAACATTATTCTCATTAATTATTGACTTGACTTACAATGCAGGCGACGAAAAGCTAAATAATACAAATACGAGTTTGTAAAACATACTTTGGTATTATTTATTTAACTTTAGATGATCAGCAATAATAATAATTTTCATAAAAATTAACCCATTAGTTTTTTTGTTTAATTTGGTTAACGTTTTTTTTGTTTGTTTTTTTTTTTAATAAATGATGGGAGTTTGTACATAGGTTGGTTCGAAATCAAAGAAAGAAAAGTGAGAGTAATTTTATTTACTATCTTCAGGCACATGCATGGAATGAAATAAAATCTATGATGAAGATATTATTGTTTTGACCATGGTTACATAGTTGAGAATAAATGTAAACTTAAATACATATTCAATGGTTACTGAGTAAATATTGACATCTTTGCACTGTGGTTTTGATTACATTTAATAAAATTAAATTGAGAAAGAGAATTATTTAATTTAGTAGGTTTGAGGTTAAGAAGAAGAATAAACCTTCCTCAAAAGTTATAAACACATTAAATTTGCAAATCAGACTAGATGTATTTTCTGCCTTTTTATGGACAGGCTTCATCAGTGATCTTCCATTAAATTGTATTACACTGTGGAACAAATTCAGGTTAGCAAAAGTAAGGTCGATCTGAGAGTGAGGGGTGAAAATAGAGGCTAAATTAGTAGACCCGTATCGCGGCGTTTGCTTATGTTAGTTCGAATTTTTTTATATTGTTTATATGGTTTTTTGGCTATAACTCGTCGACTAATTGATATTTTTTAAATCTGTAAAAGCCAAATTATTGCTAGAGACCTGAACAACAATTAAAATTAAAAAAAAAATTGATTTGATTGATTTTTTTTTTGTTTTTTTTTTAATTTTTGTCTCTAGCTATAATTTGGCTTTTACAGATTTAAAAAATATCAATTAGTCGACGAGTTACAGATAAAAAATTCGAACTAACATAAGCAAACGCCGCGATACGGGTCTTCTAATTTAGCCTCTATTTTCACCACTCACTCTCGGAATCGACCTAACTTATGCTGACCTGTATTTGTTCCACAGTATTATTGTTTATATTTTTATTGTCAGATTGTCTCTATATGAATAATTTCAGAAGTGGATCAAACAGACATATACAAACATTCTACTTCAGATTTTCTCTGTTTATCTTCTTATTTCCTCCGTGTCACCTTTTCACTAATATTGCCACATTGACGTATGGTTTGTACGTACAAGTGCAGGCAACCGAATTCAGTTTTGATAACCGAATCAGATTTCAATTCGGTTGCAATAACTGAATTTGGTTGAGGCAACCGAATTACGAGGTTGCAGCAACCGAGCCAATTCGGTTGGAAAAAATTCGGTTGTCACAACGGAATTGTTCTGAGAGTGTTCCAGCTTAACTTAAAATAACAAAAGTTAAGTGCTAACACTCATAGAAATAAATCTGTAGAAATAGGAGAAAAAACTACTGCAATTAGCAGATTTTTTTTGCTAAAAACTAGTAAAATAAGCATAGCTAAAATAAAACTGTTAAATTTCCAAAGTTTTAGTTATATCTGAGTTAACAGTTAGTTAATTGAAAATGGAAAATTAAATATTAGTAGACTAAACATAGCAAAAAGACACTCTTATATCTACAAAATTTTTGTTATTATTTTTAAGTTAAATTTAGTTGAATGCAAATAGCAGTCTATCCTGTTAAAATCAACAGAAATATTTGCTAAAAAATAGTAAACTGCTGATTTTAAAATACCCAATTTTTATTTTCATTTTAAAAAAATGGAAAAAAAACTTTGAGAATTTAAAATTTTTAAGCTTGCGAATTATTTAGCAAATATTTTTATTGATTTTAGCAGGTTAAGTTGTTAATTTCTATTAAGAAAAATTGAAATCAAATATACCATAAAGAAACTTCTGTATATTTAACAGTTTTATTTTTTCTGTTTCTATCTTACTAATATTTGGCCAAAATAATCTGCTAATTTCAGCAATTTTGTCTGCAAGGTCATTTTTAACAAATTTTTAATAGTAAAACATGGCTAATTATTATTTCCATATAAATAAATGTAGAAAACCAAAAAATGGTTTATCCTAATATTATAACGATTTTTTTAATTTTTAATGGGTGTAATTTACTTGTAAAAATTTTATCATACAATTTTTTTTTATTTGAAAATAATTTTGTCCGTCCAAAGAGCCCCTTGTGTGCTCAAAAATAATTCATAAAAAAGAACGTATAAAATAGAAAATTTTCCTCATAAATTTGAATAATGTTTGAATTTTTTTTGAGTCTAAAAAACAAACATTCATTTTGAGACAGCTTTTAAGATTGTAGAAACAACTTTTAGGATTGTAGAGACAACTTCTATCAAAAAAAAAAAAATCTCGTTGTTTTTACAAACGGTACTTTTATGTAAAATGTTACTTTTGAAAAAGTGTTGATTTATGACCGGTTTTACCAAATCAGACAGTCCATATACAAAAGTACAAAATTCTCGTCCCGTTGAATTTTTGTACGTTATGTAACGTCTCGGTTTGTATGTTCCAATCATCATTTTCTTATTGCAAACAACTGAAGATTTGGGTGATGACCATGAAGAAATTGTATTGTCTATCATGAAAATCGTCAACCTGTTTTAAACAACAAATAAAATCTAATATGACAATATCATATTAGAATTTGGACTTGAAGTAGAACAATATTTTAACTAAATACAGTAGAACTCGTTTAATACGAACTCGGATAAGACGAATTCTCGGTTAATACGAACTAAATTAAAAGTCCCGATGTTTTGACCCCACAATTTCAATATAAAAAACATCTGTTAATACGAACTCGCTTTAGACGAACCCTCGATTAAAACGAACTGTTGCTGATGGTCCCATAAACAACGTTTCATATAATTTTCCATTTTTAATACGAACTTTACAAAATTTGACAATTTTTTTATAATTTTTTTGTATTTTGACAAATTTTAAACTGAACACTCAAACATTTTTTATTAAATATATAGCAAACAATTTATTTAGGAAACAAAAAAAAGAATTGCATAATTTTTTAAATTGTTTTCAGGAATTTTAAATATTTTGTGGGTAATTAGAAAATTTTAAATACGTTTTAATCCCTTTAATACGAACCCCGCTTATAACATACTAATTTGTCAGGTCCCCCAGAGTTCGTCTTAAGCGAGTTTTACTGTATATGAATATATTAATCAATGGCCGCTTTTTCTAATCACTTGGATTTAATAAATCAAAAAAGTAGTTCTAAAAGTACTCAACAGATGGGGTTAGATTCTCCCTATTTTAAAAAAGAATTTTCTGTCCGACACTTCTTTCACCCTAATTTTTAATACCGAATTCGATGATGAAGGATTTTACTTTAACTTTTAAGTTTTAATTATAATTTATATAAAACAGCGATAAACAGTCTGCCTTTTCAGTTTTATCACTTCAATTTATATTTTTACACAGTTGAGAAATTCCATTGCAATATTTAATATTCACTAATTGGATTTAATTAAATTACTTACAGTAGAGTGAAAAATTGCCATTTATATTTCAGCTATTTCTCCATGTCCAAGATGGAAAATATGTATTTGGTGAGGTATAGTTTTTTTTTCTAAACATATTTCATAAAAAAATTTAATAAAAATCTTTGATTTGTTAGTTTTTAAATTTTTTTGTTTCTCTTTTAATTTTCATTCGTATTTTTTTTCTGACATTAAATTAATAGGCTGTTTCATATATTTGTGCTTTTATTGTAGATTTATTAAATGCAGCTTTTTTTTTTTGCTTTTAATAAATCCCCTTTTTGTATGAAAAATTCTAAATCCAGGTGATCAAAAAAACGCTAAATATTAATTCATATTTAATTAATACTTTTAGATATAAAATGGTAAAAAAGTCTGTGTATAATATGCATCAATTCCGCAAACTGATTCTAAAATGCTTCCTTAAATG
Source organism: Leucophora obtusa (assembly GCA_949987735.1). NCBI lineage: Eukaryota > Metazoa > Arthropoda > Insecta > Diptera > Anthomyiidae > Leucophora > Leucophora obtusa. The sequence continues at coordinate 53,185,473 of OX465295.1, forward strand.
CGTTATATAACTTGTTCGAATAATACTTCTTAGTTACATGAATGCTACTGAAGTAGCATATTTTTTAGTAAGTATTTCCAAAAATTGAATCGAATAAATTAAATTTTATTATAAAACACTTACCTATTACTATCACATTGTATTTGATTTAATTATTTCCCGAGAGGGAATTACCGGGAAATATTAAAAAAAATCTCGCTGTTTCGGCAAACAAAAAAGTTTGGTAAAAGGAAAACCTTAGCAACGACAGGGACCAGGGTTTTAAAAAAATGCAACTCATCTATTTTTACAAAAATGCAACTCTTCTATTTTTACAAAAATGTTATTGAAATTTTTGGAGTGTGCAGTGAAAAGAATACTCCAGCGAAATATAAAAATATTTTACTTACCCGAAGAAGTCTCTTTCAAATAACTTTTAGTTGAGTCCCGATTTAAAAAAATATTTATCTGAAATTATAAGAAAAAAATAAAAAAAAAAATTAAATGAGTCGATATCGACATTTATTCGTTTTTAATAAAAAGTCGTTATTAAAAATTTTTTTTGCAAAATTTAACAAGCGAGTTCACTTTAAAAATTCTCTAAATTGCAATGGATTTGCCGTGAGAGTTATATTTGTTTGTAAATTTCAAAATAAAAAAATATTATTTTATTTCCTAATTTAACTGAATCTAAATACACAAAATTCAACCTTTGGCCTCCTTTAATGTTAAAAGTAAAAAAGCATGGCGTCAAAAGTATGTTAATTGTGACATATCTTACAGAGAAACAATCCAGCAATAAATATACATAATTTTAGAAGCAATGCAGAACAGGGATAATAAATGGGATTTTTAAAATAGTACTAACCAGCTTAAAAATAGTACTTTTTTGACCTCTATAGTACCAAAAAATTTTTTCATTTAATTTTTTTATCATTATAAGTTAACAATATAAATAAAAACTCATAAAAAATAAAGACTTCTGTTATATCTAACTCATACAGCAATAAAAAAACGTAAAAATTTTAGTTAAAACTACTAAAATTTAGTTAAAAATTACCTTGCATAAAAAAATTCTATCAGATTTCTTTGGTAAAATATTAGTAAGATAAGAACAGCAAAAAGCAAACTGTTAAATATATATACAAAATTTTAGTTATATTTGAATAAATTTAAGTTAACACAAAATAACAACTTAACCTGCTAAAATTAGTAATAATTAATAATTAGTAGACTAAAAATCACTAAAAATTTTAAATGCCTAAAGCTTTTGTTATTAAGTATTAATAAATACGAATAAAAATATAGTCTTCTGAAGTCAGCAGTATACTATTTTTAGCAACCATTTCCGTTGATTTTAGCGGGGTAGACTGCTATTTTCATTCAACTAAATTTAACTGAAAAGTTACAAAAATTTTGTAGATATAACAGTATATTTTTGCTATTTTTACTCTACTAATATTAACATTTTCTGCAGATTTTACAGTATAATTTGATATTTTCAATGAACTAAAAGTTAAATATAAAAAATATATTTAAAAAATCTGCTAACCTCAGCAGTTTCTTTTGTAAGGCCATTTTTTCTTAATTTGTAGTAGCTTTTTCTGCTATTTTTACAGGTTTATTTCTGTGGGTGTAGGGTTCAGAATTTAAAGTCCCTGAATATCGTATTTGACTTCGTGCATTAAGAATTCATTCGATTCTTCGAAATAGGTTTTAGGTATTTAATCATTCAGAAATAAAAATCGAATGAGTGAATTTCTTAGGAGCTCTGATGGGGAAAAACATTTTGCTCGTTTAGAAAAATACAAAAATTTCTAGATTTCTTAATTCTCCTAATTTTTAATATTTTTTTTTGTATACATACGTATTTTAATAAAAAAAAATGCGAAAGAATATTTTTTATATGTTTAACTTGAGTTTTCAATAGTAACATCTAATATTTTAAGGCTTGTATTCAAAAAAATGTTTTTAATTTTATTACAGTTTAAAAAAACAAATTAACAAGCAAAACAACAAAAAAATCGTTCATTAGCCTCTAATAAGACAAAAAGTTTTTTCTGAATAACCATGCAAATATTTTCAACATAAGTATTTCTTATTTAAAACTCCGATATTTGATGTATTCGCTACAGAGACCCAAAATAACTGTTATATTTCTAAAAAAGTCACCACCCAAATTTATTTAATTATAATATTTCAATAATGTACTATATTTATACCCTACACCACTATGTGGTCAGGGTATTATAAGTTTGTGCTGATGTTTGTAACACCAAAAAATATTGTTCGTAGACCCACCTTATAGTATACCGATCGGTTCAGAATTTTTTTTTATTTCGATTTAACGATGTCCGTCTGTCCGTCCGTCCGTCCGTCTGTCTGTCCATGCAATCTTGTGCGCACTCTACAGGTCGCAAATATTAAGATATTTTGATGAAATTTGGTACGCAGACCTATGTTGGCCCAAGGACGAACAAGTTTGATTTTGGTGAACATCGGTCCATGTTTAGACCTAGTGCCCATATAAGGGTCCTACCAAAATTATATTGTTTATACGCTGCAGGTCGTAAATATTAGGATATTTTGACGAAATTTGGTACACAGACCTATGTTAGCCCAATAACGTAGCCTATTGATTTTGGTGAATATCGGTCCATGTTTAGACCTAGTGCCCATATAAGGGTCCTACCAAAATTATACTGTTTATACGCTGCAGGTCGTAAATATTAAGATATTTTGATGAAATTTGGTACACAGACCTATATTGGCCCAATAACGCAGCCTATTGATTTTGGTGAACATCGGTCTATGTTTAGACCTAGTGCCCATATAAGGGTCCTACCAAAATTATACTGTTTATACGCTGCAGGTCGCAAATATTAAGATATTTTGATGAAATTTGGTACATAGACCTATGTTGGCCCAAGGACGAAGCCTATTGATTTTGGTGAACATCGGTCCATGTTTAGAACTAGTGCCCATATAAGGGTCCCCCCAAAATTGGCTTGGTTACAAACTGCAGGTCGCAAATATTAAGATATTTTAATGAAATTTGGTGCGCTGACTCACATTATAGAAAATTTTGACACAAGCCCCATTTTAACCCATTCGAATTTCGGATCCAAACAATACACCAGACTGGTGTAGGGTATTGTATAGTCGGCATGCCCGACTTTAACCTTTTTACTCGTTGAAAAATCATATTGCACAAAAAAATCACAAAGTTTGGCAAAGATTTTAATTTTTTCAATTTTTATATTTTACTCTAAAAATTTCTGTTGTTTTTTGATTTTTATTTTAAAACTTTTTATAGAAGTTACAGAATGATTTTTTTGAAAAAATTAAGCACTAACTTTTTTATTTGATAATAAAATAAAAATTAAAAATTTACCTAAATTGAATGCCGGAAGTTGCTGGAATATACATATTTACTCACTTTAAATAACTGTTCAATCTTGACATCATCAGGATATTATAATTGTTGAAGTCATTAGTTCTATGGCTTTTGATTTGTATTATTAATTGTTATTTTTTGATAAAGAAAAAAAAAAAAAAATCACAAAATAACTTTTATTATTTTTGAAAAAATAAAAATCGTGTTTGGATTGTTTTTGTTTGAATTAAAAATAAAAATCAAACAGAGCAAATAAACAGAAAATTAAAAATACTCAAACAAGAAATAATTGTAAAACAATCAATTTTTTGAATAAAAGTTATAACTGTTACGTCCCTGATTCGCTATAAACGCAATAATATCTCTGAAAATTAAAAAAGCACGAAAAATTTAAAAATCGAAAAATGTGTAAACAGTACTAAATGAGTCAGAGGAGTACCATAGTACTTTTGGGGTTCCAATAGTACCACAAAAAGTACTATAGTACTAACTTTATCATCCCTGATGCAGAATAAGAAGGGCATATTTTATCGCTACTCTCTTCTCTCTCTTCCAAAAATACACTGAACGAAGGCAGAGTTTTTGGTGTTGTTGTAATTTATTGCTTCTAAGTGGGACATCACGAACAAAAATCGTGTCGTATATACATCTGTTGATTTCGGTACCTGGTTTTAGTACAAAAGCAGGATCCTTTTTGATCCCACCTTTTTACCCTTAAATGAGAAATTGCTCACCTAATAAAGGTACTTTTCCATCAGGATTACGTCCTTTAAAATATGTCCAAGTTTCATGAACGTGCTACTAAATATATACTTTCCTTGTTAGCGGAAATAACAATAAGCTGACAACTCGTAACAGATTTGTTTTAACTTAGAGATAAGTATGCTAAATGATTTCTTTGTGCTGGAAAAGCCTTTAAATGTGTTTTTCTAAATTTGAAACAAAATTTCGATTGTATTAATTTTTTTTCTAAGCGCTTTTTTTGCTATTTTTTCAACATATTGGTAGCTCTGTGAAAAAATAGGGATTAGGCATACAAAACTTCCTTTTTGGGTGAACCCGTCAACGATAAGTAGATTTTATAAAGAAATTCGTTAATTTTCGTTATGCACCCACTAACAAATTGCCAATTTTCACTATTTTTCCTATGGCCAAAAAATGTTCCTTATAAGATTTTGTTTGTTTATCAAATATTAAAATTTTTATCAAAATCAATTAGAAGATTCTAATTAAAAGTTTGTTTCTTAAGTCTTTTGGTTTCTTCAACAAATTCTTAGTAGGTTTTCGTTTCTATCGTTGACATGAATTTTGTAGTAAAACTCATTCTAAAACACTGTGGCTCATTGTTGTTTTCTTATAACTAGCTTTTGGCCTTTACATTTCAAAGGGCGTGTGAGTATGTGTTAGTTATTTGAACTGTGTTTTAGCTTAAGTCCGTCCATTAGTTTGTAAAAGTACAAACTTTTTTTGTAATTGCAAAACCTTAAAACACTTAAAATATTTATTTTCTTTCTTTTAACTTTTATTTTCATTTTAAGAAAATTGTTGTTGATGTTTTTTTTTATGTAATCTTCTTGTAAACACAAAAAACTTTTGACTGCCGTTTTTCTATTGTAGTTATTTACAAAAGTTACCGCTAGTTGTAATATACATATGTATGCTGTAGTTTTTTGTTTTTTTTTGTTTGTACCCACTTATAAAAAACATCTCCCTTAACAATTTTCTGCTGTTGTTAACAGTTTTCATTATTTGTAATTTGAACTTTTTTAAACGATCATCTTCACTTTCATTTGTTATCATTTTGCCCCATGATCTGTTGTAGTTTTTGTGCGTATGTTGTTTTCATGCCTCCATACCTACATATTAGAGCATTTTATGTGTGACCTAAACTATAATTATAGTGTATTTTAGCCGTAGTTTAAGTTTGTTTTTATTTATCTTTTTTTCATACACTTTTTCAAAATTAATTTAATGTGCGGGAAATATTCACAACAATTTACTTTCTTTTAACTGCAATTGACAGGTTGTTTGTATAACAATTTCATTGGAATGCATAGATGCGTTTAAATATTTGCCCTAACGATGTGAAAATATGGGTTAACATAGATATATTTTCCTTCTTTTAAAGTAAATTTGCGTAATTTGTGCCGTTTTTAATATTAATAATTTTAGTATTTAGTTAAATAAGAAAGTTTTTGAAATTAAACAACTGTCTTAAGAAATGCACTATTCTTACGAAAAATTTGTGACTCTTAGTTGTGACTCTATTTGCCATGTATTTGTTATTGCAAAGTCACAATAAATTATATTTATTCAAATTTTTGTTTGAAAAATTAAAAAATTTAAGACCTGGTATCGACACAATCATAACATTGACAAATAAAATTTGAATTTTTGTAATTTTATTGCTGTTTTGTATGAAAAGTTATGACTCTCAGTCTTAAAAATATTCTTATGACAGTCATAAGGAGTCACAAATAGGAATAGCCACCTTAAAATAGAATAGAAATGAATAGAACCAAACTAATATTAAAAAATAAAAACTGAAATTTTTCAAATTTTGGGACGTTCACTATGTTAATAAAATATTAAAAAAAAAAGCGATTGGGATCATATATAATTAGGTGTAATAAAAAGTGTGTCTCACTCAAGTACCAATCAATGCCCCAGCGCCGGTAGAAGGCGCTAGAATCTAATATGACCTGAGCAACTATTTAGATTTATCTAAGAAGTTACAATTTTAAAATAATTAGTATTGCATTGTGACGCCTTACCTCTATAAATATACAATTTCTGTCAAAAATAGCGCCATATTGACAAGGAATCCCTTAAAACTTTGATTTTGTGGAGGCCATCTAGTGATAACGAATTTCTTACTAATTTTACTTGTATTGAAGCTCATATAGTCTGTTAGTTCATATATTATAGTTTCCGGATTGTTACTTTGCGGAAATATCGGCTAGACAGTTTGAAGGATAAGTCCAGAATGGGGACGTCAGTTTTTGTTTTTTGCGTCATAAAACTTTATGACCGAATCTGAAGTTAAGTGTACACCAGTGAGAGCGTTCTGCATCGATTGCAAAAAATGGTAGTCTGGAGTACAAGGCAGGTGAAGCAAAATTTCACAGATACCCTGTGATCGTCTGACCCGATTTCAGTAGCTCATAATAATTGGTCCCACCAAATACAGAGCATATCCATGGCGCCAATAAGGATATTCGGCTTTGGCGTTGATTTGGCTGGTTGGCCGGGCTTCACATACGCTTTCTTGTACAATGACTTTTGACTCTTGATTCGATGCAAAAATTACTTGTTTTTATGGCGTTCAAGCAGCATTTCAGAAATGCAAAATCGGCTTCAACGTATCTCGGCTTCAATTCGTCTGGCACCCAACTTCCTGCTTTTGGATGAATCCTTGCAAAAGTTTTGAAATTGCTGCTTAAGTAGCTCTCAATGATTTTGAAGTTCTTCTTCAATTTGACACCAATCTTCATCGAGTAATGCTTACAATTCATCATCTTTCAACTTTTTTAGCTGACCTGGGCGGTCTCTGTCTTCCGCGTCAAAATAACCACTACTTAACTGCCCAAACAATCTCTCGCACATTGAAATGGATGGAACATATTCAGGATAAGCTTCTGTGAATAATCAATCCGCTTCAGCTGCATTTTTTTTCAAATTGAAGAAGTAAAGTAAAACTTCTCGAAAATGATACTTTGTTGGCACAAAATTCGACATTTGTGAAGCAAAAAAAAACTTTCTTATATTCACTATTTCGTTCAATGACCAAGTCACCCTCCAAAATGGCATATAAGTTATTAAAGCCACAAACCATGTGTAAAAGATACGCCAGCTGCTGTGAGTCCCGTAGTTTTAAGTTACACACAAGTCATGTAGGGTATGATTAAAATGACGGACCGAAGATAACAGAAATTTTATAATTTTTGAGCCCAAAAAGCATATAAAAGCAAATATCGGAGAACTGATTTAAGTATATGGCATTGATACTTGTGGAACCCCTAAAAAAGTCAAGAAAAAGTTCAGAAAAAATTTAGTGTCATACGGGCTTTACCAATTTACCAACTATTCAAAATGTTTTCATAGTTTTTAACAGAGCTTTGAAGAATTAATTCCTTTTTGAATGAATTCACTACCAATCGAATTAAATTTTCTCTAGAATTGAATGAATTCCTTTTCTTAAGTAATTCACTGAATTCCTTCAACTGAACGCTTTCATCAGACAACAAATTCAAAGAATTAATTCAATTGCTATTAGGGTTTTTCTTTTCCCGGACTTTTTCATTTCCCGGGACAGCGGGATTTTTTTCTGAATTTCCCGGGATCCCGGGAATTCCCGCTCGTTAGAAAATAAATAAATCCGACATATGTTGTACTTGAAAAACTCGATTTCTATTAAAACACCGTCCGACAAAGTTCATCTTTTGGTTGTACCCATGATAAAATCTATTTAATATATTCTGAAAGGAGGGCCAAATATAAAATATGCATGACTTCCACTTTTTCTAGATCAATAATTCGTTTACCAGTTTAAATCGCGAATTACTGTTTAGGTAAGAAAGTTTGTATTTCTAAAGATTTTGTTTCTATGCAGATTTTTAGAAGTATTCGTATAGAAGTGTTTCATAAAAAAGTTTAAAAGTAAGCATTCTTCACAGAAATTATTACGCAAGTTCTCTTAAAGATTTTTATAAAAATCGACACTAGAATATTATTAAATAATATTTTATTCATCTTAACATACTAGATATAGTGAAAAATATAATTTAATACGTATGCCTAATTGTTTACTGTCAACATGGATTTATGTTGTAGGTTAAAAAATAATTATGTAGAATATGCATTTAAAATTAACGGTTCATTATCGTTCATAAATCTGTGGTTCATAAGATCAGAGTTGAATTCCATAGGAAGCAGCTGGATAAAAATAACATTGTTAGAATTTCGTTGATGTTAGTCTTTCGTTTCAATTTGCTTATTTGTTTCAATTCAATATAATTAGATCATCATCAATTATTAACCCATAAAGGCATATAATATTGAGGATGGGTTTTTATTGTAGCAGGACCCGAAAATACGTATTCTATCCTGCTTATGACTTATCGAATTTTTTAAATTTTTATTCTATGTAATTTACTTGTAAAAATTTTATCATCTCTCTTTTAATTTGAAAATAATTTAAAGGAAAATGTGATAATATTTGATCTCAAATTGTACGAAAAACATTAATTAAATTGTTTTTTCACTTTAATTTGTATTTTTTAAATATAATTTTTTTATGCCACAACTATTTAAAAAGAAATTATTTAATTTGCATAGTTTCATTTTAAATTTACATGTAAAGAAATCCATAATATTTAAAAAAATACAATTGAAATAAAGGAATAGCAGTTGAAATATAAATAAAATTATTTGTGAAAAAACCTCAAATACTCAATTGAAAATACGAAAATATTACTAATTTTTTAATGCCCAGTTTTTTTTGGAGGTATTTGGGACTGAGATACGTATGTTGAAGTGTTGTATATTTGGCTTTATTTGAACAAAAATCGCCATTTTAAAGAAAAAAAATTTTTTTTAAAACAATTTGGCTTAAATAATATTTTTTTAAACTTTTTCAATTTATTAAATTTTAAATCGCATTTTTTAATTTCAAATATTTCTTATTTAAATTAATTTTAAATCAATGCTTTAAATTTAAATTTATTTAGCTTCCAAAATGGCAATATATAACAGCAAAAATTTCTGTAAAAGAATAAAAAAAATCCCGGGAAATCCCGCACAAAATTCCCGGGATTGCGGGATTGAAAAAAGTGCGGGATTCCCGGGAATCCCGTCCCGGGAATTCCCGGGACATAAACCCTAATTGCTATAGATCTTTTTATTAAATCAAATGAATTAATTCATTGGTGAACGCGTTCAATTTTATAAATCGAACGGAAAAAAATGAATTAATTCCTTACTAAATTAATTCACCACTGAATTCGTTGAATTTCATTTTCGTTCAGTGAATTAAAAAAAAATAAGTTCACTGAATTAAAAAAAAAATACGTTCACTGAATTGAAAAAAAAAGAAATTACGTTCACCGAATTAAACGAAAAAAAAATACGTTCACTGAATTGAAAAAAAATTATGTTAACTGAATTGAAAAAAAAACCTTACGTTCACTGAATTCAAAACCTGTTTTCTACCGTTCAGTAGAACAAAAATTAATATTTATATTTTTTCCAAATTCCAAAGTTTTTATTTTTAATAGTAAAAGGCTTTGTTTTTTAATCATGTAGGTTGATAAACTGCTTAGTACTCGTATTATAAATTTTATTTATAAATAAATGTTTTCTTCTACTTAACGGCAGAAAACACTTTTTTTTCCATTCGATTTATAAAATGAACGCGTTCACCAGTGAATTGATTCATTTGATCTAATCAAAAGAACTATAGAAATTGAATTAATTCTTAACAAAATAAATCGAACGAAAACAAATATAAATTAATTCCATTCAATATATGGTGCTTTGTGAACTAATTCATCGAATTTTTAATTCAGAATAGAAAAATTTAATTAAGGAATTAATTTTTCAAAGCTCTGGTTTTTAAACATCTGGCTTTAAACTTTTAACTTTTATTTTCTCTTTTAACATAGTTGTATTTCCACCATAAATACTATAGTGGAGTTTTTCGGTTTATTCGAATTTAGAAGTCGGTTTTTTGAAATTATAAAAACCGATTAACAGGTTTTCGGATATGATTTTGGATACTCTACCTGCTACACAAAAACCTAAGTATCAGCAAAGCCAGTGTTCGACATACCGCCACACCGCTTGCCACACACAAGACTATCATCCTCAATATAATTTTTTCAATAAAAGAGAAGCAGCACTCAGGAATTTTTCTATTAATTACTGTGTTGGCTTCTTAAAAAATGGAATAGAGGAGATATGAAAGACGGTGAAAGATGAAAGCTTCAAGTATGGCAACACTGTAATTGCGCGATATGATAAATCTTAGAAAAGTTGTTGCGACCCAACTGATGGTTAGTCGGCAAACTTATTGAAGCTGGTTAGTTCAGAGCTCCGTTATGCTATTATCATGGGGGTTATGAACGATTTGTTGTGCACCCAGGAAAAAGATTGGTTGGAATACGATCAAAACCATTAAAATGAATTTGCCAGCACGTTATTTTATTTGCAGTTGCCTATAATTGAATACTACACCAAAAATATTTTACTAGGTATTAAAAATAGGGAAAATGAACTAAAAAACAATCCTTTTAACAAATTATTGGTATCTCCAATCAATTTTAAAATTAGTATCAGTTTAGTAATTCTATGCAGTAGAAGCAGCCATTTATTTAGTGAATATACAAGAAAATTGGGGTTACCTATAACCTTTATTTCAAAAATTTCAATATTCGAAAGTGGTAACTACAAATACGGGTATCCTAATCAAATATGACCTTAAAGTCGAGTTTCTGTAGAACCAACCGAATTGTGGATTGTGTTGATAACACACACAACTATTGATTGGTATTGGTAAATGAATTTTTTACTATATGTGTTTTCCAAGCAAGACATATAAATTCAAAGTTAGACTTCAAAATTAATAAGTGTTTGTGGTGTAGTCGGTAGAGAGTTGGCCTAGTACGCCGGATTTCCGAGTTCAAATCCCGCAAAAGACAAAAATTTATATGTTTTTTTTTTTTTAAATTAAAATAAAGTACTCATATGTATAAACAGTAAATATGGATAAGAAAATTAAAAATAGTTGTGGTGCAGTGGGTAAGAGTGTGAACTATTAATCTGAATGGCCGGGTTCAATACCAGAAAATTCAAAAAAAGTTTTTTAATTTCAATAAAATTTTGTGGAACATAATAATATTTATGTGAAAAATACGAAAAATATAATTTAATATAACGATAGTTGTCGTAACCGCACGAATTCGATTGGCAACAAATTCGGTGGCCACAACTGACACTGTTTTCTGGGTGTGGAAATCATGGCCAAACTTTTGTGATTATCCTTATGCTTGCCTCAGCTAAACGCCTGTGGACATTTCACAGAAGAAAAAATTGCGGCCGAAAGGCACCTATGAAAGCTTTTCTTTAGCGAAATTGGCTTTGTGCATACCAGAGAGTAGAAAACCCCAAAGCCTAGCTGAAGGGTGGCTATGCAGAAAACAATTCCGAAACATTTTCGTGCATAATCGCAAAACAAAAAATTGTCCGTTGGGGTTATTTCATGTCATATGGTATTTTACTTTTGGGCTGTAAATTTTTCATTAACATATGAGGTTTTCCTTAGCAACTATCCAGCTAAAAAAAATTATATTTTATCAATATAAAACTTACTATATTTAAGGCCAATAACTTTGGTTATGTACATTTAATAATTTTTTTTTTCCAAAAATATATCAGATATTAAATTAATTTTAATTTATAATTTCAATTGATTAATTTACAACAATTACAATGGAGAACCAAAAAAAATGTGTTTTGAAATAATCAAAACTTTTCAACAAAATCCATTTTAGTCTTATAGAAAAATAGCAAAACAGCATAAAATACAAAGTGATACCATTTCCAAGGATATTAAACGTTACGAAGACGACTTAACCATCGATAGACGACAGCAAGAAAAAAGGTCAGAAATTAAGAGAACGTCCTTAGAAGAGCACCGAATATATCTAGATAATTTTTTTTTTTTTAACGTGTTGCTTCCTTTGGAAAGGGGATAGATTAGAAGTGAAAGGTGGTGAAAGATAAAGGGCTTCAAATATAGCAACACTGTAATTGCGCGAGATGTTGAATTTTAAAACAGTTGTTGCGCGCCATCTGATGGTAAGTTGGCGAACTTTGTTGAAGCTTTTTAGTTCATAGCCCTGTTATATTATTTTACTTCGGTGGGGTTAAGTGCTATGGGAACACCGAAGGAGGACCCTGCGATATGTATGAGGGATACGAAAAAACTCATACATATGTATTACTATTTTTCATAAATTGATGTTGCCTTGGTTGGGGCTCGAACCCGCAATCTCACGTGTAACAGTCCAACGCGCTAACCATTACACCACAGCGCCCAGATACAGATAGGAATTCAGCAAAAATCAAATTTTCTAAAAAATAAATGGACAATGAGACATGCACAGAGATAACAGATCCATTGTGATAACTGAATTTTTTGCCTGAATGGTTCGGTCGGAGCCACCGACATTTTTGTTTGTGTCGATTGAAATTCGGTTAACTCAATAGAATTTCGGTTAGAGCATTACGACGTTTCCCCAAAAAGAGGGCTTTAAACATACAAATTTGTAGCTATTCAGTATATAGGGCTACCCAGTAAAATTGGATTTCATCTGATGTTTCAAATTGATGGTACATTAACGAAAAATAAATGCCACAAAATTTAAGAACCGATTTTACCCGCTATTATAGAAATTTAACAAATTTTTTTGTTAAAAAAAAAAATTAAATTAAATTAATTAAAACTTTTTGCCAAAAGTGTAGAATTATGCCCAAATCCACAAATTCAGTAGTCATCAAAAAACATTATTTTAAAAAGCAACTCAGTCAAAACATTTTTCAGTGATAAATACTCCATGCTATTGACCGATGTTAAACGTTTTTAATACTTTTGGATTAAAGAAACTTTTCAGCATAATAAATATAGCCAGCCCCCAAATAGGGCTTACTACCTGAAAAAAGGGAAATATTACTTGATACCTAATTTTGAACATATAAATTCAATATTAGCCCAAGTATATACAAAAACAGCAAAAACGTTATGATTTTTTAAATTAATATTAAAATATTCTGAAGAATGTTATCAAAAATTAACCGGGTGCAAAATAGAAAACTGTCATCACATTCGTGATTAATTCAAATAGTTTAAATGGTGTTCTTGATTTCTAATTAGAACAGGTTAATAAACAACAGAAGCTAGAAAAAATTATTTGATTTGCTTTCGTAGTTAAAAATTTAAAGCAAAATATCTTAACATATGTATGTATTTTTTTTTTAAATAGAAGCAACACTCAGGAAATTCTTCCAGAATTAATACATATTGGTTTTTTTGGAAGGGGATAGAGAAGAGATGAAAGGTGGTCAAAGATGAAGGGCTTCAAATATGGCAACAAAATAACAATTGCTAGTTTCTCAATTTTTCCGTGGTTAAATATTGACCGATTTAGCGCTTATCATTTATATATTATAAATTAATGGAAATTGGAAAATTATAGAAATTTAACTAAATCAATCGAATTTTTTATGGGCAATTTGAAAAAATTAAAAACGTTTAAATATTTTTTTAGTTAAGTGTTTATAACCGTCGCATAGGAGAATCATAATTATTATTAGAATTAATTACTAAAGAATTTTTCTAAAGTTAATTTACAGGAAGAAGAAGAAAACATTTTTATTTAAAAATTTAACAGACACAAGAGAATCACCAGATGCCGTAGTTTCGTATCAAAACTCTGAATTTTTTCGTACTGAAATTGTATACAAAACCACAACATATATTTGGGTTAACTATTAGTAAACTCTACAACCTTCAATATGAGACCTACCGTATTAAATTTTATTGAGACATTTACAGCAATTTTAAAAGATCATTAAATTATAAATAATTTATTAAAAAAAAATTATTAAATTAAATTTAATAATTAAATTTTATTGAGACATTTACAGCAATTTTAAAAGATCATTAAATTATAAATAATTTATTAAAAAAAAATCGCTAAACTGGAAACTATTTAACCACGCCTACTCCGCCCATAAAAAAAAAATAAAATGTTTAATTTTTTCTTCGTCATATACGATAATAAAAACTGTAGGTTAGATATTTATAAGATACACTTCATTCTGTAGCGAGGCAGTTGAAATGGAAAGCCTCATATGAATGCAGTTGTAAAATTTTTATGAGTATTTTGTACAAGGTAAACTATAAAAATCTATGAAAATTAATGTTTACAGAAATTATTATAAAAAAATTGCGTACCATCCCAGCAAAACCTTCTATTACCAGGTAAAGGGAAATGGAATAAGAAGCCAAAAACTGTAAGTACCCTACGGGAAATTTTAACAAACTGTCACCGAACTGGCCCCTTTATATGAAATAGACTGGTCACTTTTACATGGCATTGTCAAAGGAGGGGGAAATTGACCCCTTGTGACATGTCACAAGACAAATCCTAGGACAGGTTACTGAACTCTCATAAAAAACAAAGTTCAGGGACCTGTCCTGGGATTTGTTTTGTGACATGCCACAAGGGGTCAATTTCCCCCTCCTTTGACAACGCCATGTAAAAGTGACCAGTCTATTTCATATAAAGGGGCCAGTTCGGTGACAGTTTGTTAAAATTTCCCGTAGGGTACTTACACTTTCGTTAAATAACACATTACTGTAACCTGGGTGTGTCATTGCAGGTAAGTGGTTGCCTAAAGATTGCAGATATATCCCAGTGTAGAAACGGTAATGACATATCATTATTTTTTGGACTACCAGTAATGACACCGACTCACTTTCTGCATTATTTTAAAATATATAATAATGAGTTACTAATAACTTTCTTACTTTTTCATTATTTCAAAATAAAAAATAATGTTTTACCAATAATGACTTATTTTTATCATTATTTCAAAAATAAAATAATGTTCTAGATTTTTTTGTAATTTTTTTTGAAATCTATTTTTAGACTCAATATTTTTTCAACACTGGTAATGATATATGTAACCACATATTTTTTGTATGTTGGCGAGTAAGCTGACTTGTGCGCAGCAAGTCAATTATGTTTTTATCTATCAAATATTACATGTCGAGATAGCTTAGATGGTACAGCTATAGACTGCTAGTCTGGCGCCCCAGGTTCGATTCCCGCACGAGAAAATTTTATTACAAAAAATTTTTACATTAAAAAAATTGTTTTTTATAGAACTATTATTTTGAAAATCTATTTTTAGAATCATTATTTTAGTCAATATTTTTGAAATTTCGTATGCTGGTGTGTAATTCATTATTTTTCGCGACATCGCCATAGAAAGGTAATGAGAAATGTAATAATAAAAGTAACTAGTTACCATTACCAGGTATGTAGTTACATAACCACATATCTGGTAATGATTTTCTACACTGGAATAGACTCAAATAAGTCATTACGAAGAAAGTACTGAAATAAGTTATTACTTGTAATATATGATGCAATAAATTCACTAGTCAGCAATAGCGGCTAAAATAAGTACATACTTGTAGGGAGTAAAATAAGTTACACGTACACTCATAGAAATAAATCTGTAAAAATTGGAGAAAGACCAACTAAAGATTAGTTAAAAATGATGCTGCAGAAAAAATTGTTAAATTAGCAAATTTTTTTTTGCTAAATACTAGTAAAATAAAGACAGCAAAAATAAAACTTTAAATAAAACTAAAAATTGTGGTAAACTTTTTTGTTGTTGTTTTTGTTTTTTCTTTGATATTTTAAATGTTTATTAACGCTCCTAGACGAGAACAAGAAATTCTCATTGAGTTTGTAATTTAACTTAACAAATATTTCTATAAATTTTATAGATAAATTCAAAAAAAAATTTGTGTCTCCGATTTCGACGAAAATATTTTTTTTTGTATATATACTAAAATTACTTCCCAATAAGCACATAGGTTTTAAAAATTCAAGTGCTTTAAATTTTGCTTGAAGTAAAGTAGATTTCAAATTCTAGCATTTGGATATTTAACAAAAATATTTCAAACTTGAATTTTTGTTTCCCTTTTGCTGGAGTATGCTATTGAAATATAATGTAATAAAAGTTGTATTCAAGCCTTGAAACTGGAAAACAGGACTGAAATTGAACTTGATTTCAACTTGAATTCCAGTGAAATTGTTTATAGGGTTAATATTGTAATTATTATCGTTTATGGAATAACTCATTCTGTCTACACTAGTGGTCGCTAAATCGCTAAAATTTTAACATGAATGTAACGAAAAAAGATGAATTTTTTGGATCTTACAAAAAAAAAATTGGTAAAAATTCATTTTTAGAGGTATCTTCAAAAAAATTTTTTTTTAAATATTTGAATATATTCGAATCAATAAAAAATAATAAAATTGTAAAAACATCTTTAATTAACATATAAAATTAATTTTTGAATTTTTACAATATTTTTGCTGGGAGCCTAAAAATATCAAAAGTTAAATGGAAGTTTAAAAAAATTATGTTAATTGATTTTAAAATTTAAAAACTTTTTGTTATGCTCTTATAATTTTATATAAGAAAAAATAAAGAAAATAACCAATTTCTTAATTTAACTATAAAAAAAAATTTTTCCAAGTGTCAAAAAATGTATTTTTGTAATTTATTCTTTTATGGGTTACGAAAATGTTTCACACTTTCTTACATTTTAATAAAATGTTATAATTTTTTTCGAAAAATTGAGGTAATATTTAAAAAAAGTATAAAATTTGGCAAAAACACATTATCTATTTCATTAATAAATCCTTAAATATATCTAATTTTTGGTTAAAATCCTAAAAATTACCAAAGTTTGATATATTAAATTAAATTTAAATTAATTAATTAAAAAAAATTATGTTAATTCATTTTCATATCATTATTTTTTTGTTTGGAATAGACCTTTACTTATTATATTTAAAAGAAATATATACCAATTTTTTTATAGAACTCAAAAAAGATGTTGTTTTTAAGACTCTTTTTTATATCTCATTCACGTAATAAAAGCTACATATATTTCATTTTTTAATTAAATTACCAGCTGATAAAAAAAAACAAAATCTATTTTTGAACTTTGGCAGCAAGTATTACCGCTAAAAACACTACCAGGAACATTTTTGTGGACCATTCTAACCCTCTAACTCTTCAACGAAAAGGAATTTGTTGGCCCCTATTTAAATAGGGACAAAAACGTCCCGTAAGTTGAAGAGTTAGAGGGTTAAAATGTTCTACAAATATGTTGCTCGTAGTGTTTTACATACGTTCGCTGAACAAATCCTATACCTGAAATGGAAGATTCCCATAGTTTCTCCCTAAAATCTAGGTTTGAGGGACAGTTGAGCGCCAATTCTGAATAAGTACGAAATTAATCCTTAAAAACATTTTAAGTTTTTACTTATTACTGGCACTGAAGTTAAATTTTCAATACTGATGTCTTAAAAGACTTATAGTAGAATTTCATGACAAATATTTTTGCGGAACATTTTAACCCTCTAACTCTTCAACTTACGGGTCGGTTTTGTCTGTTTTTAAAAGGGGGCCAAAAAAGTCCCTTTAACTGAAGAGTTAGAAGATTAAAATGTTCCACAAAAATATTGTTCATAGTGTTTTATATAAGTTCACTGAACATACCCTATACCTGAAATGGAGGATTCACATGGTTTCCTATTTTAATCCTATTTAATAAGTAGAGATATATCCCCACATCGGTAACTCATTATTTCTTAACTCCTACACAAGTACTGATGTAACACATTAGCAAAGAGGTACCCATTGCCCGGCAATGCATGAAAACGGTCCAACGCATTACCAAGGTTTTGCTGGGATGCTCTATAAGAATGCGTTCTGACTGGGGTTTGGCTGTCTTGTTCTCGTATCTAAATATAATTTGAATACAAATTCATGTGTAGTCTAAATATTATGTTTAAGAAATAGTAAAAAAAACAAGAAGAAAACATTATTTTTAATAGATAAATTTTTATATGAAAACAACATGACAGCATAACATTTGCTGCTAACATTTTAAATGAAAAGCCCAAGATGTTTACATGAATAAAGAACAAGAACAACAAGATGTATTCCTACAGCTTACACGCATTTAAAAAGAATACACCCTACTCTAAATTAAATTAGCCAACAAAGCTTTTCCTAAGGATTTGTATCGATTACACAAAATGAAGTAAATACTTTTTTGTTATGGTTACACTAATAGTAAAGATTATAATATATAGCACTAAAATAAATTGATGCTTGTTTTGACAGAAATTTTACAATATCTTCGGCTTAAAATTAATATTGGTACACTAATAGAATAATAACGCCCTATGTTCTACGTGAATCTTTTATTTGAATATATGTAAATGTATTATATTGATATCAAAAAATGTGATAAAAACCGTGTAACCACCTAATTTCTAATGCATGGATTACATTTAAGTTATATATTTCAATATATATCAGCGCATTGTCACCTGTTTTACAAAATTTATAACAATCTGACCAATTTTTGGTTAATACATGAAATTTGTGACCAATTTTATAGGCCAAATGTAAACTCCGTAACAAGTAACTCATAAGGTTTGTTTAACTTTAATAGCTTATATTTTAATAACCAATAAAGCTATACAAGAATTTTTATGAAGAGGAAAAGTGCCGTTTTTAATAAAAATTAATACATTTTACAAACTTTTTCGTATATCTTAGCTATCACGACTTCAACTCTGGAACGATTTTTCGTCATAATTTTTGATAAAAATGCATATACCAGAATTTTGGAGTTATCTATTCTTTATATTGCGAAAAGAATAATGTTATTTATACTCAAATGATCGTTGGACTGTAAGTAATCATCCAGCATAACAGACGTGAAAATTTTCTGCAGCGTGTAACATTCTCGAGATGAAAAAGGATGTCTTTAACAAGATTTGAAAAAATGTTGTAAACTCCGTTCCTAATTTTTACACCAAACTATTTAACGAGTAAGAAAAACAATGTCATATTTGGAGTCACCTTGTAGGCATCATGCGATTTTGTTTCGGAAAAAAAATTCTGACAAAGCGTTTCTGAAAGAAAACGAAAAAAGTAACCAAATGTAAACTCCGTAACTGTAAACTCCGTAACCACAATTGTTTGCATCAGGTTTCATTCAAATAAATGTAGATAAATGTTTAAAATATTTTAAAATAACCATAAAGAGAGGTGATTCAACTAATATTTATGCGTCAAAAGACGATTCAACTAATAATTTTGCGCCAAATTAAAAAAAGTTATCAGTTTTTTACCCTAAGCTGCTGGAGCGAAAAACGATTAATTTTGCATTTCATTGGTTTTGAATCGATATTTCGAGTCATTACTGACATTAGTTTGACAAATTAAATTTGTTTCACACAATTTAAGAATTTTTGATCGCGAAATGTTATGTTTTTAATATATTATTTTTGAAAAGCATTTAAAAGGACCAAAAATACAAAATTAAAAAAAAATAAAATTTTTTTTCGCGGCATGAATTGTATTTTTATTCGCGAAACCGCCAATTTGATAAACACAAATTATATATCATTGGAAAG
This sequence comes from Leucophora obtusa, assembly GCA_949987735.1. Taxonomy (NCBI): domain Eukaryota; kingdom Metazoa; phylum Arthropoda; class Insecta; order Diptera; family Anthomyiidae; genus Leucophora; species Leucophora obtusa. Next base: position 53,205,153 of record OX465295.1, read on the forward strand.
CAAGTTGAAAACCCAAATACGAAAAACTAATAAATTGAAGAAAATTCGTACGCAATTTTTTTTGTTATATCTTTTGCTTGCAGAGATGTAAACTCCGTTACAAAAAAAAATATTAAAATTGTGCAAAAAAAGTTATTGCGACAACTTGTAGAAGAGATTTTTTGCAATTAGGTTTATAATGACTAAACTTACTGATTCCATTAAGAAAAAACCGAAATATTAACACTTTTCGCTTCTCACAAATTTGGCCCAAAAATTTATCACATTTTTTGATTTCATCCATATATATATATATTAGAATAAAGACTGTAAAAATATTAGTTAAAACTATTAAAAATTAGTTTAAAATAACCTTGATTATATTCGCTACATATGATTACGATAGGGACAGCAAAAATAAAACTGTTAAGGGGGGACATGACATTGCCCGTTTTTTGAAATCGACTTATTTTTTATAATTTTTTATTTTAGTAAATATTCTTAAGATTCTAATAAAAAAAATTTCATTTAAAAATTCATACGGGTTCAAAAGTTACATCCGGATTAGTGAGAGCGCATTTTTAATTTTACGTACGGCAGCTGGTATATACACAAACTTTGAACGCGTTTATCTCGAAACCATGTTTTTCGTACTGGTTGCGGCACTAGCGGGTTCATTTTTTGACAAATTTTTTTTTTTTGTATTTTTTTAAACTTGATTCGCTATCGTATGACACGAGCTTTTTTTAATTTTTTTTTTTCGATTTTTTATGAATTTTTAAAGTCAATATTTTTTTTCGAAAAAACACACTTTCAAATTTGGAACATCACCAAAAATTGAAAAAAATTAAAAAAAAAGCTTGTGTCATACGATAACCAATTTTGTTAAGATTTAAAAAAGTCATTTTTTTTCCAGATCGGACAATTTTTGCGACTCCCAGCGCTGCAACCACGAGGCCCCGTTTTTTTTCTGTGCCGCCAGTTTGGAGCTCTATAAAACCATGTTGGAGTGAAAAATATATTTTTTTGAATTTTTTTTTCTTGTAATTTGTTCAATTCTCTACATTGTATGTTTGTTTTTGACTGAGTTATGAATTATTAAAAAAAAGTTTTCTCTGCCGCGAATGTCATGTCCCTCCTTAAATATACGGAATTTTAGTTATATTTGAGTAATATTTTTGTTAATAGAAAATAATAATTTAACCTGCTAAAATCAGAAAAAAAATTTTACTAACATTTTTGTTAATAGAAAATAACAACTTAACCTGCTAAAATCAGCAAAAAATCTTGGTAAATAAAATGGCTAAAAAATCACAATAAATTTTAAATTCTTAAAGTTTCCTTTAAATTTTTTTCTAATGCAAATAAAAATCGAGCCTTCTGAAATCAGCAGTTTAAAATTTTTTTTAGCAGATATTGCTGTTGATTTTAGCAGGACAGACTGCTATTTGCATTCAACCAAATTTAACTTAAAAATAACAAAAATTTTCTGCAGATGCTACAGTATAACTTGTCATTTTCAATTAACTCAAATATAAACAAAATTTTGTAAATTTAATACTTTTTTTTTTAAGTAGGTTTGAGGTTAAGAAGAAGAATAAAATTTTTTTTCAAAGTTATAGACACATTATTAATTTTCAAATCAGACTAGATCTAGTTTCTGCTTTTTTTATGGACAGGCTTCATCAGTGATTTTCCAATAAATTGTATTATTGTTTATATTTTATTGTCAGATTGTCTCTATATGATAATTTACTTTCAGAAGTGATCAAACAGACATATTTTTGCTGTTCATTTTACTAGTATCTTATAAAAAAAAAAAAAAAAATCTGCTAATTTCAGCAGTTTTTCCTGCAAGGTAAATATTCACTAATTTTTAGTAGCTTGTTCTGCTTTTTTTACAGGTTTGTTTCTATAAGTTTATACTTTAGTTCTATTAATTTTAATTCTAAAAATTATTATATTTTCCATTTCAAGTAGTTGATTTTATATTCGTCCACTATTGACTAATAGTTCGTTAAAAGAGAATCTGTTAAGAAAATGCAATAAAATCGGCAGCCATGGCCTTGTCATTAACAATTTTTCAAATGATCTATACTCACATGCATCATGTTGAAAATTACTCTACATGTTGAAAAGGAAAAACACCATAAATAGAGCAATAAAAACTATAGTTTTATTATTATTTTAAGGTAAGTAAATATTGTAAATATTTATTGAACATGCAGAAATAGAAAACACCTTGTTGGACATGCTACAGTTTTTTATTTCCTTAACCTCCAATTCAGCATATGTATAAAGAAGGTTTTCATAAGAAGATACACTTAAAAAATTTATATTAAGAAATTAAATGTATACATCAATGCATAAAATATAAACAAAATACCCATTGTATCGAGCAACTTATTTTATATGTTGTTGGATGACATTTTTTAATTTTCAAAACCATTTTCTGTGAAAGTCTTAGATGCTGCCTTTTTTAAAAGATCTCAAAAAGGTTGGAAATTTGTGTCGAAACAGCAACATACAAAATTCCATTTTTATATAACCTTCCTCCCATTTAATAAATTTTTGCATATGTACTTTTTATTTAGAAAGTGGTGCAAGTCCGGTTTTGATCGAAAGTGAAAGAATAATACACTCATAGAAATAAACCTGTAAAAACAGTAGAAAAATCTACTAAATTAGTTGAAAATAAACTTTCAGAAAAAACTGGTGAAATTAGCAGATTGTTTTGCTAAATACTAATACGATAAGAACAGCAAAAAATACAACTGTTAAATTTACAGAATGTTAGTTATATTTAAATTAACTTTTAGTTAACTGAAAATGACAGGTTATACTGTAAAATCTGCAGAAAATTTTGCTAAATATTAGTCAACTAAATAAGTTTTCTTATCATACAGGACAATAAATACTGTAAGTCTGAAATTGATATCACATAGTTTTTCCTGTAGCGGGACTGTTAATATGTAAAGCTATTTGGAAAGAATCGTCATTTAAGTAAAGAAGGACAATTATTATATTTTTGTGTTGCAGTTTTCTTTAAGTGTTAACTTACTACCTTTCCTTTGTACATAAAAAGTTCATTAAAGTATTTAACTTTGGGCTAATAAGTAATAGAATGTACCATAAAATCATATCGAAGTGGTTGATGTAATGGTAGGTGATCATCAGGGCAAGGACTTTCATTCAAATGCATGTTTGTAGTCAGTGGCCCAAAAATGATTTTGACCAAATACTTTTCCAAATCAAAGAATTTGCAAAAAAATGGTATCGATTTGTTGTTGCATATTTTTGCATATTTTGCTGATAAGTGCATATTTTATTACATATTTTATGATTTTTATTGCATATTTTTGCATATTTTTTACATTATTCCATATTTTTTTAATATTTTTAAATATGAAATTCGATTTAAGAATTTATACTTTAAAACTAAAAAAAAATTCTAAAGAATGTAATTATTTGGAAGCTCTGTTGGTAATACAACACTACACTAGAAAGAGAAACATATAGTTTACAATATGTTGTCATCCACTAACACATTTTTTATAGATGTAATTTTAAATTAACGTTTTCGGATGTTATTGCTCACAAACAGAAAGTTGAAAAATTTTATAAAAATTATTTTAAGGAAACTTGTCCCCGAGCATTAATTTCAGACACTTTTTTCTCTGAGTTACGAAAGTGAGTACGATTTTATAGTACACATATTTAAGTTCTATTTTCTAATAGTTTTTTTCAGGTAAAATGCCACATACCCTTAATATTTACAATCGACTGTATTTCTTTTTATTTTCACTGAATTTTCTAAAAATATATTTAACTATGTGTATTTGAAGACATATTCAGTGTGTTCGTTTACTCGAATTTCTTACTACTTTTACTACAATTGCAAAGTTTTGTTTACTTTTTATATTGAATTTTTCCAGCTGTAGTAAATATAGTAACTTGAACCAGCTTATTGTGACCGATACCTGAATTTATACGTTTATGTTAGTTTTTAATAAATATAATTAAAAAAACATTTATTTTTAATTGCATATTTTTTGGTTTTTAGTGCATATTTCGTTATAAATGCATATTTAAGTGCATATTTTCTATTTTATAGTGCATATTTTAAGCTCATATTTTCGATTTTTTAGTGCATGAAAGTTGTTGCCCTAGTGATCATGTTATTTTGCAAATTTGTGGGGATTAATCGGTTAAGAAAAAACCCGAATAATTATTTGCACGATTAATCGATTAACATAAAAAGTCGATTAATTGAATATGTTTTTGAACCTCTCACAAAAAATATGAAGATTCTATTGGCCAAAAACAAAAAAAAGTCAGAACAAAAAAATTAAAATTTTGATTTTCGAAATCAAATCGATGTATAAACATTTGATGTAAACAAGTTTTGGTTTGTCTCTCCAAGCCGGATTACGAGAAGTCAAAATCGTAATAATCAAGCCTTATATATAAAAATGGCAAGCCTCGAGGTAATTATCTTTGCACCCTGTAGGTCACTCTGTATTACAAAAGGGTGAATAGAATATAGTTTCTGAAAGCAATACTACTCAACTATGTGATATATTTTAAAATACTATTACGAATATTTAATATCAATAAATTAATTTAAATAAAATTTCGACCAAAGTAGGGCAAAAAATTTAATTTTTTTCCAAATTCGCTGAAATTAATAGTAACACTGTGAGACAAATGGTAGGGGTCAGTGATCGGGAAGGGTTCAAACTACCGGGGAAAGTTATATCGGTAAAAAAGAAGTTATACGTGTCCCGGCGTTTCGCTGGGTCAACCCTAGGAATCGAGATATATCGATTTGACCTTTGGTGGTCTTTTTTTTTGACATAACTCGAGAACCACTACTCCGATTTTGCTCAAACAATTTAAAAAAAATTAAAAATTACAATTCCTTTAATCTGTTCATATAACGTTTTTCTATATACTCAACAGTTTTGCCGGTAAAAATAAATGTTTGTTACCGCTACCATAAAAATCAATAACCTTTTGTTTATTACTTTTTTTTAATATTTTAGGCAAAAAATATTTTTGTCTTCATACATTTATTTTTACCGGCAAAACTGTTGAGTATATAGAAAAACGTTATATGAACAGATTAAAGGAATTGTAATTTTTAATTTTTTTAAAATTGTTTGAGCAAAATCGGACTATTGGTTCTCGAGTTATGTCAAAAAAAAGACCACCAAAGGTCAAATCGATATATCTCGATTCCTAGGGTTGACCCAGCGAAACGCCGGGACACGTATAATTTCTTTTTTACCGATATAACTTTCCCCGGTAGTTTGAACCCTTCCCGATCACTGACCCCTACCATTTGTCTCACAGTGGAATCAACATCTCGCACAATTATAGTGTTGCCATATTTGAAGCCTTTCGCTCTTCTCCAACTTCCACGTTAATTAATACCCAGCAAAAATAAATGGAATGACTTCTAAATGAATCACTTCCTTCATTACATCACAAAGAATTACTCCCTTAGGAATGGGTTTTAAACAACATCTAATGCTGCAATTAATATGTGCTAGTCAAAAGTTCTTTTTCATGGGTCATAAGAAGTTAATATTTTGTATGGAGGTTGCATAGGAACGTGCTGGCACAGAAATCAGAGGGTTGCGGGTTCGAATCCCACCAGGTGGAAAAAAATATTTTTGAACTTTTTAACACAATTAATAATTTTTTGTAGTTTTCACTGTAAAATTTTTATTTTTTTCTATTTTGTACACTCAAAAATTAATTTTTGAAACGATTTAAATTTTTTTTTTAATTTTCTATTAATTTTTAATGAAATTTTATGCATATATAAAAGTTCTAAATAAATATGTAATTCTTCAAATATTTTTTGTTAAAATACGAAATAGGTAAATATTAAAATTTTGTTTGTATTTAAAAAATTGTAATTTAAAAAATCCATTTTGATCAAATTTTTACTAAATATATTTAGAAACTAAATATAACAGAAAAAGAAAAATCCTGTAAACATTTTAGTTAGAACCAGTAAAAATAAGTTAAAAATTACCTTGCATTTTTTATCTCCTAATATGCTGCAAAATTTTTTACGGATTTTATCAAGGTAATTTGTATTAAAATTTAACTTAAATGTAAACAAAATTTTGTAAATTTAACAGTTTTATTTTTCCTTCTTATCTTACTAGTATTTAGCAAAAAACAATCTGCTAATATCAGCATTTTGTTTGCAAGGTCATTTTTAATTACATAATTTTTAGTAGCTTTTTCTCCTATTTTTACAGCTTTATTTCTTTCTATGAGTGTATTATTTTTATAAAAAGAAACACTTTAAAAAAACAACTTTATATATTTCCAATATGTTATATATTTTTGTTAATAAAAAAAGAAAAAAATAAATATAACAATTTACTGAACAAGACTGCTAAAAGTCAGCTATAAGTTATAACAAGCCATAGCATAGGGGGTAGAGCGTCTGCTTGAAATGCCAACGACTGTGTGGGTTCAAACCCCGCACGATGCATGATGTTTTTTATTTAATTAAACTAAAACAAAAACAGTGAAAATGAACTTCCTTTTCATTGGTTCAAATATACATAATATGTTCCAAAAAAGAACAACTTCCTTCCCTCCTATGACAAGCCAATGTTAAATTCATCAGTGAAAACCACAAATGATCACTACTCCCTATTCAACTGTTGTTATTTTTTTACTACTTCTTTTTCCTCACTTTTTTTCCTATGTGTTGCTTCTCTTTAAAAAGAAAAAATGTGAGGGCAAATGGACTGGGCACTTGAATGACTGCGAGACTTACGAGGCCCGGCTATAATCGGGGTAGCACTAAATCTCTCCTCTGCGGGAGTAGCAGGGACTTCTCGAGGCTGATGATCATGCTGACCGGACAGTGGCTGATGGTAGACACGGTAACAGAATCGGACGGGCACCGGTTATACAATGCCTAAGCTGCGGCATAGCAGGTGAGGAGGAGACGGTAAGTCATTTCCTCTGTGAATTCCCGGCGGTACACGGCATCCGACATATGACTTTGGTCATATACTGGACGACCTGTCTGTGATATCTGGAGTAAGATTAGGTGATGTTATCCCTTATCTTAATGTTACGTGTTGAGTATAGTTCTCTGGATATTAGCTCCTTTTGGATGGTGTCGTCTTTTAAAACGAAGTCACTCTTGACTTTATTCAATGCAAATGTACTGCCACTAAAAACAACAGAAATATTTACTAAAAAAAATAGTAAACTGCTGATTTCCGAAGGATAGATTATTATTTGCATTAAAAAAAATGGAAAAAAAAATTTTGAAAATTAAAATTTTTTTGTGATTTTTTAATCTACTAATTTTATTTAGCATACTTTTTTTGCCAATTTTGTAGGTTAGGTTGTTATTTTCTATTCACCAAAATTTAACTCAAGTGTAACTAAAATTCTGTATATTCAACAGTTTTATTTTTGCTGTTCTATCTTCCTAATAGTTAGCAAAAATAATCTGCTAATTTAAGCAATTTTTTCTACAGGATCAGTTTTAACAAATTTTCAGTAGTTTTAGCAAAAATTTTTACAGTAATTTTTATATATGAATATGGGTGTTATCAAAAAATGTGATAAAAACTGTGTAACCACCTAATTTCTAATGCATGGATTACATGTAAGTTATATATTTCAATATATATCAGCGCATTGTCACCTGTTTTACAAAATTTATAACAATCTGACCAAATTTTGGTTAATACATAAAATTTGTGACCAATTTTATAGGCCAAATGTAAACTCCGTAACAAGTAACTCATAAGATTTTTTAACTTTAATAGCTTATATTTTAATAACCAATAAAGCTAAACACTAACTGTAAGAATTTTTATGAAGAGGAAAAGTGCCGTTTTTAACAAAAATTAATACATTTTACAAACTTTTTCGTATATCTTAGCTATCACGACTTCAACTCTGTAACGATTTTTCGTCATAATTTTTGATAAAAATGCATATACCAGAATTTTGGAGTTATCTATTATTTATATTGCGAAAAGTATAATATTATTTACACTCAAATGATGGCTGGACTGTAAGTAATCATCCAGTATAACAGACTTGAAGCTTTTCTGCAGCATGTAACATTCTCGAGATGAAAAAGGATGTCTTTAATAAGATTTGAAAAAATGTTGTAAACTCCGTTCCTAATTTTTACACCAAACTATTTAACGAGCAAGAAAAACAATGTCATATTTGGATTCACCTTGTAGGCATCATGCGATTTTGTTTCGGAAAAAAAAATCTGGCAAAGCGTTTCTGAAAGAAAACGAAAAAAGTAACCAAATGTAAACTCCGTAACTGTAAACTCCGTAACCACAATTGTTTGCATCAGATTTCATTCAAATAAATGTAGATATATGTTTAAAATATTTTAAAATAACCATAAAGAGAGGTGATTCAACTAATATTTATGCGTCAAAAGACGATTCAACTAATAATTTTGCGTCAAATCAAAAAAAGTTATCAGTTTTTTACCCTAAGCTGCTGGAGCGAAAAACGATTGATTTTGCATTTCATTGTTTTGAATCGATATTTCGAGTCATTACTGACATTAGTTTGACAAATTAAATTTGTTTCACACAATTTAAGAATTTTTTGATCGCGAAGTGTTATGTTGTTAATATATTATTTTTTAACTGCGCAACCGCAGTTTGGATTTTAAAAAATTTTATATTTTTAAAAAGCATTTAAAAGGGCCAAAAATACAAAATTAAAAAAAAAATTTTTTTTTGCGGAATGAATTGTATTTTTTTCGCGAAACCGCCAATTTGATAAACACAAATTATATATCATTGGAAAGCAAGTTGAAAACTCAAATACGAAAAACTAATAAATTGAAGAAAATTCGTACGCAATTTTTTTTGTTATATCTTTTGCTTGCAGAAATGTAAACTCCGTTACCACAAAAAAAATTAAAATTGTGCAAAAAAAGTTATTGCGACAACTTGTACAAAAGATTTTTTGCAATTAGGTTTATAATGACTAAACTTACTGATTCCATTAAGCAAAAACCGAAAAATTAACACTTTTTGCTTTGGCCCACAAATGTATCACATTTTTTGATTTCACCCATATATAAAAAAAAATTAGACCAATCGGATTTTTTAAAATTCATTTCGAAAAATTTTCATACATCGTTGAATAGCTCTGGAGACCATAGTGCATTGTATATGAAAAGTTGTTTGGCTTAAATTATATTTTACATTAAAGTAACGAATTGAAACTTTTTAATACGAGTAGAAAATTTTTAGGTTCAGAAAACTGGAAAAACGAAACTTAAAATGATTTTTGCCTTAAATATAAGTTAAGTAAGAATTGGCCTTAGCTGTGATTGTAAATCTGGCCTTTGGTTTTGAAAAAAAACTCCCTAAAATATTAAAAGTTAGGCTCGTGTATTAGAGGGTTAAAAAAAGTTATACCTTTAATAACAAATAAAATAACCGTAATCAGAAAGTTGGGGAAATTTAAGTTTTTGTATTATGAAGAAGTTAAACAGAATACAAAACATTATAAGCATTTAAAAATCATACACTATATATTATATTATTTTATAATCCCCAATAAAAATGAGAGTTTCATCAAGTTTTTTTGATTTAAATACCAAAAATATAATTAGTATTTATATTTTTTCTATCATAAAACTTTTTTTTTATACTTTTAAGAGTCTGTAATATTACAGTGATAAAATTCATTATCACATTATAAAAAGAATTTTTAAATATTTAAAAAATTTAACGGATATATTTAGTTATCTATAAAAAAATAAAATATAATACTGGCGGACAAATAATTATTTCCCACATTATTTGAAAAACCTATTGAATGAAATTATTGATAATATCAACAATAAAATGATGACGCTCAAACAATAAACATTTATATACACGTAATTTGTTTAATAATGTCAACGATGGAAAAGTTTTGTTTTTAAATTTCAAATAAAAATTCTTTACGACACTTGTAACCTATGAAAGTCAATTCACTTTCATTATAAATAATAAAAGTGACACAAAAAATTAGAGAAAAGTCTTGTAAAACTTAAGGTAATTTTATTATTAGAAAAGTTATACCACCTGAAACCTGTACAATTTTTTTTATTGTATTTTGTATGCATAATAAAAAGTTCTTCTCGCATAGTTTCTAAAACATATATTCTTATTTCCATAGGTTTAAATAGTCTTGACAAAAAGGTGTTCTTCTCTTTTAGTTTCTTTTATTTATTGTCACTAACCTACTCCATTTAACTGCTTCTTTTGTATGGTAGTTTAATGTTAAAAAAAATGAAACATGTTAGAATCTTTAATCGCTTATATAGTTTTTTTTACTATATGAGCGATTCTTTGTGACCAGCTTAAATTAACACCATAGAAGGTTTAAAAGTGTTGAAAATTTGGAATTCAAGGCAATCAAAAAAGTGAAATTATAAAGTAGGCAAAATGTTTGAGTAAAACTAATTCCCATAAATCAAATATGAATCTTTAAATGTTTATAAAAAAATTTAAAAATTTTTTTAAACATTTCCATAGACACTTGGCAAATTTTTTAAGAATGTTTATTATTTTAACACATACAACTTTTAAAACGAAAGACTTCAGACACAAAGTTTAATATTTTTGATGTAGATTTTGTTTGGAAAAAAAGACTTTTTGCCACAAAACTATTTGTGCTAAAACAAAATCATCACATTGAAATGACCTCCACTGATGTGCATAAATTTTTGTGTAAAATGAAAAGTAGTGAAAATACCAAAATGTGTGTAAGATCAACACTGTTTCACATAAATTGGTCTTAAAATTTATTGTTAACCTATAAGTGTTTTTGTTTTCCTATTTCAGTACAAAAATGGTGCTTTTTCCGTGGAAAATACACACTTGACTTAAACTGCCAATAACAACAATTTAACTTTAACAACATTGTCGATTTGGACGGACAGATTGGTTGTTAACTGTTTGCTGATTGTTGTTGCTGTGCTTAAGTTGAGGTATCATTTTCTCACCTTGATTTCAACTGCAAACAGCTACAGATCATCATGATCATATTCTGCAGTTTCATGATCAATATTTGGAAAATGAAAACACTTTTACTACAGGTTTTGTTTTTTTTTTCTTTCGTTCATCTAGTGATTTTGTTTTTTTCCCTCTAATTCCCTCTATTGTACGTATAAAACGTTTTGCAAAATTTATGTCAAGTATTTTTTTTTTTGTGCTAAACTGAATATAAAAATGTGCACCATTTCAAAAGTTAGAACTAAAACGCACTAATAGAAAATAGTCTGTAAAAATTTTAGTTAAAAATATTAAAAATTAGTTAAAAATTACTTTAGAGAAAAAACTGCTGAAATTAGCGGATTATTTTTGCTAAATATTAGTAAGATAGGAACAGCAAAAATAAAAGTGTTAAATATACAGAATTTTAGTTATATTTGAGTAAAATTTTAGTTAATAGAAAATAACAATTTAACCTGCCAAAGTCAGCAACAAATTCTGCTAAATAATTAGTAGACCAAAAAATTACAAAAAAATTAAAAATTTTCAAAGTTTTTTTTTTATGCAATTAAAAATGTAGTCTCCTGAAATCAGCAGCTTACCTTTTTTTCAGCAAATATTTCTGTTGATTTTGGCAAGATAGACTGCATTGAACTAAAACTAACTAACTTAAAAATAGCAAAATTTTTGTAGCAATAACAGTTCATTTTTGCTATTTTCTGCAGGTTTTACAACATAATTTGTTATTTTTAGTTAATTAAAAGTTAATTGAAATATAACTAAAGTTCTGTAAATTTATCAGTTTTATTTTTACTGTTCTTCTTTTATTAGTATTTAGAAAAAAAAAAATCTTTTAATTTTAGTAATTATTCTTTTAAGGTTTAAGTGTTTTGATATAAAGGAAAAATCCAATGAAAAAAAATTTGAAAAAGGCGACCCCTACGACCAATATATAAAAAAAAAATTTCTACTGGGTTTATCGAAAAACGTCCTTAGGAAAAGTTTAATAATTTTTTGCGAGCTTTAATTTTCTGACATTAGGGTGTACATTATGATGGTAGCAACTGAGACCTGGTGGGTAACTACTAGAACTAGAAAAAAAAAGTTTTTTTGAAACCTCCTTGCAAAAATACTTCACAAGTGCGGCGCACTTTTTTTTTTGCCTGTAAGGTGGTACGCTCTAGTAGTCATGAAGTATTTGGAATGTACAAAAGTGTTTTTTTTTTCACCTCCCCACGTATTTTCCGATAGATTTGGCGTAAAATATAATATCCCCGCAAAATATCGGGTTAAAACAGGCCATTCACCCGTGGCTTTTAGCCCTAAAAATAGACTAAAATTAGTTCAAAGCTTCTTTGCGCTATAACACTTAAAGTAAAGTTTTTACCGCAAAATACTAAATGGGCATATCTCTAGCAGAACTATAAATGAATCATTCTTTCTTGATTTCAATTCACTATGAATTAGCTAAATTTTGAATTAATTCTTTTCACAAAAAAAAAAGAATTGTATGAAATTTGAATCAATTCGAATGAATTTGGCAATTCAAATGAATTTGCAAAATGAATTACAATTCATTTTCAATTCAAATGAATTTGACAAAATGAATTGCAATTCATTTCCAATTCAAATGAACTGAATTGATTTTGAATTAGTTCAAATGAATTAAAAGTGAATTGCAATCAATCAAACTAAACATGGTGTTTGGAGTTTGTTTCTTCAAGTATTTACGCTGAACGACAAAAACATATTTAATATTCAAGAAGCAATTAATAATTTCATTGCAATTCATTTTTCGGTTTTCTAATTCATTTGAATTAATTCAAAATCAATTCAAATCAAATTAATTGAAAATGAATTGCAATTCATTTTGCCAAATTCATATGAATGGATTCGAATTTCATTCAATTCGGTTTTTTGGTGAAAAGAATTAATTCAAAATTTCGCCAATTCAGTGCATGAATGATTCGCGAATTAATTAAAAAAAGAATGATTCATTTACAGCTCTGATCTATAGGCAATAATGTTGCTAGCATTTTTCTTAGAATTTCATGACAAATATTTTTGCGGAACATTTTAACCCTCTAACTCTGCAACTTACGAGAAGTTTATGTCCCTTTTTAGAAAGGGGCCAAAAAGTCCCTTTAATTGAAGAGTTTGATTGTTCAAATGTTCCACAAAAATATTTGTCATAAAATTCTGCTATAAGTCCCTGAAGGCATCAAAGTTCCAAGTTTAAGGTAAATGCCAGAAATAAGTCAATACTTAAAATGTGTTTAAGCGTTAATTTCGTACTTATTCAGAATTGGCGCTCAAATGTCCCGAAAACCTGAACTTTAGGAGGAAACCATGTGAATCTTGCATTCGACGTATAGCATGTTTTCAGCGAACTTATGTAAAACACTACGAGGAACATTACTGTGGAACATTTTAATCACCTAAGTCGTCAACATAAGGGTCTTTTTTTTCCTTTTTTAAAACGAGGCCAAAAAAGCAGGGTTGGCAGGCAATACTGCTATATTGTTGCCATATGGCATCATAAACTTAGGGTGTATCTGGCAACCTCCATATTAGAGAAACGATTTGGATTTTAATTGATAATTGTTTTTTAATGTCTTGCAGATCATTTGCAATAAAAATTTACAAATAATTATCGGCACATGGTTGCCATATTTCCTTCTGAAAAAAGCATTTTTTTGGTTTTTTTTTTGCAATTTTTGATCTTTAGTTATTACAAAATATTTGAAATGCCCATTTTCTAAATTTCTTTGTCTGCTTTTATTAGGAGAGCTTCAGGATTTATAGGAATATTCAGAAATTTTTTGCCCAACAATATATTTTTTCAAAATTTGACCAATCGTTACATGAAGATTGCGTCTATAAAAAATGACAAATTTACAGATATTTGTCTGTTTTTTTTTAATTTTGGTATGAAATTTGACATTTTTGCTCTAAAAATAACTCAATTTACTAAAAATATTTATACCAGGGTTGCCATATAAAAATTTTAAGAAGCGGTCCAAAATTGGAATTTTTTCCAAAAGTTCTTAAAATATGCGCTTTAAAGGTTTTCGAAAAGTTCATTTTATTTTGTATAGAGTTTTGTAGTGGAAATAATATAAAATTTAAAATTAGAAAAAAACTTAACCCGTTTGGGAGCAGCAGCGTGTTAAAATTTAAATTTTTAGGCAAAATTTCTGCGCTAGGAGGCGCGATAAAGCTATAAAAACAAAACAAAAGTATTTCCTAGGCATAGGTTTATATTTCCACAAACTTTGGTCAAAAACTATTTAGCCAATAAAAATCTGTACCTGAAAACTGACTACCGTTACCCTTAAAATACCGTTACCGATATAACTGAAACACCGTTAACCTTAAAATACGGTTACCGAAATAACCCAAAAATCGTTATCTTTAAAATATCGTTACCGAAATAACATAAAATATAGTTACCCTAACGTTAACCGCATTCGTTTCGGTTACCATCCACGCAAGAAAGTTCCTTTAATTGAAGAGTTAGAGGGTTAAATAGGTCCACAAAAATGTACCACGTAGTCGTTTACAAAAGTTCGCTGTAAACATGCTATACCTTCAAAGTTTAGTTTGGAGAAAAAATTATATGTTTACCGCTTAAAACACCATTAACGTTCATGAGAGGTTTAAAAGTTGGTATGAAGAAAATGGTTGTCTTTTCACTGTGTAAACAATGTATCTTAATTACCAGAAGCTTCTAGTTTAAGAGTTAGAGATGGATAAATCCATGAACTTTTTTTAGGGTAATTTTGAGGACATAAATGTAAACGGCCTGGCCGTTTAACAATGCAAAAAGCTAATTTTTGCACAGATCTTACTTTTTACTCCCAACCTATCTGAAAATGTGCGGGGAGCAAGAAAAACAACACTTTTGCACATATGGGTGGTCTAATGCCCATCCATATATACTTTCCATTTTCCTTGCGAAATGTTATTTTTAATAGAGAATTTACAAAAATTTGACAATTCATATCTCCAATATTGGGTAATAGTAGATAGGGTTAGTCGACGTGTAAATTGTCCTTTAAAATTTTAAATTTCCTATATGATTTTGAAATGGTGTTATTTAACGAAAACATTGAAAAGTATTTTGCTGTAACTATGAGACTTTACTAACTAGAGGGGATTCTGAGTCACATGTAAACTAAACCATCTGCATCATACCAACCAACCTTGATCTTTACAAGTGATTGAATATTTTTAAAATATCGTTAAAGCTTAAATTGTATGGATAACATAAGATTAAAAGTACGGTTAGAAAAACACTTTCTTTATAAAAAAATATATATATATGAAATTCTCAAGAGGGAGTATTTTCATTCCTTCAAATCTCTAATGAAACATTTGATAGAAAAATGTGTTTAACAAATAAAATCAGTTTAAAGTTGTTAATCTTTTAAAATTTTTATATAAAAATAATTAAGTTTTTCTTGATGTTATTAGTAACAGTAAAAACCGTCAACCATATGGTTGAAATATTTGGTGTATTTGTTGTTGCAATGCATACAAAAACAAAATTGAACAGCTAAATAAAAATAAAAAAACTTAAGTACTTGTTATGGTAAAATTTTGTTTTGTTATTTAAGTTTACAGGCCATTATGTGCTGGCACCTGTGGTCAAATGACAACCATCTTTAGCTTTAAACGTTTCGTTTTTTTTATTTCGCCAACATTTCTCTTAACCATCATCATCATCATCAACCTCATCATTGGCGGTAAATTGTCGTTTGATTTTTTCCTATTTAATTCTTTTACAAACAAATACAATTGATTGTCTCAAGAAGATTTTCATTGTTTATTGAAAAGATTTTTTATAACAAAAAAAAAAAAAATATTTGTCGTTGTTTTGTTGTTTTTTTTTCTTCATTTATTGCTTGTATCAATTTTGTTAGACATCATCATGGTTTGGAATACCAAATTATCATTTTCCACAATTTAAGCTTTCAATATCTTTAATATCAAAGTATTGTGTTTGTTTGCCTTCATGGCTTTTTGTGACATATAACAGATATAAAGGTTTTTCTTTGGTGTATGTTGAATGTTTTTCTTTAAAGTTGTTATTTTGTTTTTTTTTTGTGACAAATTCTACAACTTTCATTAAATATTTGCTTAAGCTTTCTTAATAAAAATATTTAATTAATAAACTTTTATTATCTTAATAAAAAATAGGAAACTATAAAGGAAATCCCAGTTTAAGTATTAACGTGATATCGTTATAAAATTGCATGATTTTTGAAGCATAAGCAATGGAAAATTGACAAATTTATGATAATTTTCTAATTTAAAAATTTTAAGCAAAATTGGTTTGGCCAAAGACCTGTACCCTGAAAAATGTATGCAGAAAACATTTAAAAAAAATCGAAATTCATATTTTTTAAACAATAATTTATAGTTTCTACATAAATTTTTCAACCAACCAATGAGTCATTTTAACAAGATGCTTAATTAAACGTTTTTATATCGATTTTCCAGTCAAATGGCACTTTTTTTACATTTTAAAAATTTGTGGTCATTTCGACCATAAGGGTTAATTTCAAATTTTACTATAATTTCAAATTTTATAATTACTATATATAAAATTTGGTATTAACAGAATTATTTGGACAACTTTCACCAAATTCCGCAAGAAACAACATATTGTTTTGATATACTTTCAGGAAAAATCGAAAAATTTCAAAAATTTCATTTGTGGATCTAAGAAATGAAACTAGCGTACAACATTGTTAGTTGTTGAACAAAATATTTCATTTTGTACGATTCTCATAATTTATCTCATTTTAACCCTACAATGGTCAGAGGAAATTGCAATTACTAAAATATTTTCCAACCGATTTTGGATTTTTATACACTATCAGAAAATTAATTCAGTCTAGATTAAGATTCTATTTACATTTTCCAAACATACAGTTATTTAAGAGCCAGTATTTTCAAAAAAAGCCAAAAAAGTGATTTTTTCGCTTTGTAAATCGTATTACAAACTTCAGATGCGGCACGTGTCCCGTTTACCTTAATTTTTTGCATGGTATATTTTTATATCCAAAGGCACATTTATAGGGGAGGGGACGCAAAGTGCTTTGATCCCATATGACGATTGGACAAAAATAGAAGGAGTGGAGACAGATATTTGGTATACTGACATAGAACCCTTTAGTTAAGAAAAATTAAAATTTTTGGGAATATCGGGCCAAGGACACGCCCACCTCCCATAGGTCCTGAAATTTAAAAATATTATATTAGCTACATAAATGGACGTAAAATTACAAAAAGTATCCATTGGAATGCACATAAAACTGGAAACGTTTATGTCAATTTTTATCAAAATCGAAGCAAGGACTCTTAGTCCTGCCATATATCCTTTATTCTAAAATCTGTATAAAACCTGCAAAAATTATCCGATTGCGATGAAATTGAGCACATGAATTGACATAAGGTCAAGCCCTATTTGTGCCAAATTTAGGTAAAACGATTAATTAATAAAAAAAAAAAAATGCCTTTGACAAAAAATGGGTTTTATATGCTTAAAATGATTTTTCTAAAACAAAAAAAAAATTAAATACGATTAAAATAGGAAACCATGTGAATCCTCCATTTTAGGCATAGGATATGTTCAGCGAACTTATGTACACTCATAAAAAAAGTTAGTTCAAAAGTCTGTTTAACGCGTTCTGATTAAATTGAACTAATTTTTCTGTTATTTTCTCTAAAAAAGCCAGTACAAATAGGTAAAAATCTGCTAAAACAACAGGAAATAGTACATGTATTTGCGCCAGCACAATTTTGACCTATTTGTGAGGGATATTTTATTAGTGTAGAACACTACGAGGAATATTTTTGTGGAACATTCAATTTAAGGAATTTTTTGACCCCTTTATAAAAGGGACAAAAACGACCCGTAAGTTGCAGAGCTAGAGGGTTAAAATGTTCCGCAAAAGTATATCAGCATTGAAAATTTAACTTAAGTGCCAGTAATAAATAAAAACTTAAAATGTGTTTAAGGGTTAATTTCGTACTTATTCAGAATTGGCGCTCAAATGTCCCATAAACCTGGATTTTAGAGAGAAACCATGGGAATCTTCCATTTTAGGTATAGAATGTGTTCAGCGAACTTATGTAAAACACTATGAGGAACATTTTTGTGGAATATTTTAACCCTCTAACTCTTCAACTTACGGGTCTTTTTTGTTCCTTTTTAAAAAGCGGCCAAAAAATTTCCTTTTCTTTGAAGAGTTGGAGGGTTAGAATGTTTCACAAAAATGTTCCCCGTAGTGTTTTACAAAAGTCCGCTCAACACACCGTACACCTACAATGGAAGGTTCACATTGTTTGAATTACAAATACTCTTAAATGCGTGAAATTTGTGTAAAAATCATGAATTTAGGCATTTCAAAAAATCCATTTTTTTTTAATTTGTGGTAAAACTTACAAAAAAAGGAAAAAAATCTAATTTTATATAATTTTTTTTTTATACTCCATTAAACTTAAGTAATTTTTGGATTTTCAACAAAAAAAATGTGTTTTTTCGGAGCGAAAAAAAAATAAATTTTTTTGTAAATATATACTAAAATCCATATTTTAATTTAACTACAAATATATTGAATAGGGTAGGGCGATTTGAACATCTTAATGGGCGCTTCGCGTTTCTGATTCTTGGGATTGTACTGAGCAAAAAATTCCACTACGACATATCAAAAAAATCATTTTCGTGGCTCCCGAATTTCAATTTTTTGCAATTTTTAAATAAATGCTAGATTAGCGCCATCTTGCGTTGGCTTTTTGAAACAACTAAGGAAATTATAAACAATATAACATTACTACCTTTCCAGAAAGGTATTCCTTATCAAAATCGGATAAAAAATGTGGCAACTAGAGGTAAAAGTATATAAGTAAAATTATTTTCTGCTTGATGATGAAATTATGATAATGATTATGAAATGATGATGATGATGTTGATAAAAACAAGCAGATAATCATTTTACTTATATACTTTTACCTCTAGTTGCCACATTTTTTATCCGATTTTCATAAGGAATACCTTTCTGGAAAGGTTGTAATGTTGTGTTGTTTATAATTTCATTATTTGTTTCAAAACGCCACCGCAAGATGGCGCTAATATAGAATTTATTACAAAATTGCAAAAATTGAAATTCGGGCGCCTCGAAAATGATTTTTTTGATATGTCGTAGTGGACTTTTTTTTTCCTCATGCCAAAAGCTATCGAAAAATCGATGGCACAATATCAAAAAATTTTTGTCCATACAAATCGCCCCACTCTAATATTGAAGTAATTAAAAAACAAATTTTCGAGCAAGTTTTTAAAAAAATGTATTTTTGCGAATTATTTTCGTGAAACAATTAAAACCCATTTTTCTGTTAAGTAATTTTTGCATAAAATTCTCTGAGTTTAGCGCCCTCTCTTGGCGGCAAAAGCAATCATACCAAATATTTTTTTCACATTTGCTTGAGTTACTTTCTTATCTTTAAAAAAAATCCTTTTTTACTCACAATTTGAGACAAATTTCTTTTTTTTTTGATTTTTGTCAATTGGACGAAGCATAGTGGGACGGCCTTAAATCGCAATTTGAAAAATAAGGTCGACCCTAAGAACATATACTTAGGTGTTACTTCATTTTTCGGATCCAAACATATATGTTCATTTATGAATAAATTTGAACATTTTTTACTGGGTAACTAAAATTCTGTGAATTAAACAGTTTTATTTTTGATATTCTTATTTCACTAGTATTTAACAAAAAAAAATCTGCTAATTTAACAGTTTTTTCTGCAGCATCACTTTTAACTAATTTTTAGTTTTTTTTCTGCTATTTTTACAGATTTCTTTCTAGGAGTGTTGCTAAGTATGCTAATAGAAATATCAGAAAAGGCTACTAAAAATTAGTTAAAACTGTCCTTGCAAAAAATATTTATGAAATCAACAGATTTTTTTCCTAAATACAACTAAAAAAATAACAGCAAAAATAAAATAAATTTACAGAATTTCAGTTATATTTGAGTTAACTTTTAGTTAATTGAAAAAGACAAATTATACTGTGAAATCTGCAGAAAATTTTCTAAATATTAGTAGACTAAAAACAGTAAAAATAAACTGTTATACCGACAAAATTTTTGTAAGTTTCAACTTAATTTAGTGGAATAAAGTAGACTATTTGCTAAAAAAATAGTAAACTGCTGATTTTAAAAGGATCGATTTTTTTCTGCACTAAAAAAATTCGAAAAAAAACTTTGAAAATTTAAACTTTTTTTCTGACTTTTAAGCCTACTAATTACACTATGGCACATTTTTGGGATTATTGTCTGGGGGGGTGAGAAATTCCAAGTCAGGGTGATGGTACTAGGTCAGTATAGTAAAACCCTCAAAGGGTTTGGCGTTCGTATGTGTCATTTTTTTTTATGACCTTTTAAATTTTTTCCTTATCTTGATGTTTTTTCGCTTAGTTATAACATTTTGGCAAAAACGTAGTTTAACATAACTCGAGAACCACTTGTCCGATTTTGATGAAACAAATTTAGAAAAATTTAGAATTACTCTAATCTGTTTCTATACCGTTTTCCTATATGTGCAACACTTTCGAAGTTAAAAATGAATGTATGAAGGGAAAAAAGTATTTTTTGCCTAAAAATTTAAATATGTTTTTTTAAAAATTCATAAAAAATCCAAAATGGAAAAAAGTGCCAATTACTTTCGCGTAAAGTCACATAACTCATGAGCAAAAAAAGGCATAGATCATGAAAATCGATGCACGCGTTTCTCATTTATTCACAATTAGGTAAATGTATGAATTTCAAAAATTTGCTCCAGATATGCACAACATTATTTGGAGAAAACATTGACACTCACAAGCCGAACTCTCTGATATTTTTCTACTGTACTAAAAGAGAAATATTGATGTGGCAACACTGGTTCTGTAATGTTCACATAAAACATGCATTGTCATTATACTTCTTCTCTTTCTCACACTGGTTCTGTGATTTTTGTCATTCAACAAGTGCCGACGAACGCGAACAGTAAAAGTGATTTTTCTCCAGTTTTTTAAAAGTGAACAAAAGAGAACAGAATATGGAACTGTGCAAGCCAGATATAAATAGCTTTTGCTACTGCTGTGGTCAATATGTCTCAACACATAAAAAAAGGGGAAATTTCAGTACTGATTTTGTTCAAACATACGAGATGTACTTCAACCAAATGTTATAGTGAACGAAAATTGGGTACCAAATATAGTGTGTAAAAGCTGCTACAACCGTCTAATGGATTGGAAAAATAGAAGACGTGAAAGTATGCCATTCGGTATCCCAATGACTTGGACTAATCCTGGCGAAGGTCACAATCCATTGAATTGCTATGCATGTGCGAATAAAGGAGCCGCAAAAAGGATAAGAAAATCGTATAATTACGTTGGTGTTGCAAGTGCCGCAACACCATTGCCTCATTCGGACCACATTCCTGTGCCAAAAGCTTCTAGCCCAGATATTTTCTCTTCTACGACTGCTCCGACATATCATGCACGTGATGATTCCCCATATGAGCCATCAGTATCCAATGAGCCAATTTTAATAAATCAAAATAAGCTTGATTCAATTGTTGCCAAGTTGGAATTAACACAGCATAAATCGGAAGAGCTGGCTTCCATTTTGAAATCAAACAATTTGTTGGCACCCGGTGTGAAAGTCACAGCTTATCGAAGTCGTCAGGCAACACTCCAAAGTTTATTCCTTGTGAATGATGAAAAAACTTCTGCATATTGCCCGGATGTAGGAAAATTGATGGACGCAATGGAAATAAAATATGAAGCAGATGACTGGAGATTATTTATTGACAGTTCAAAACTCAGCTTGAAGGCGGTTTTACTGCATAAGACCAATAAAAAACCTTCAGTTCCAATCGCCTACAGTACAGAAACGAAAGAAACATATGATGCACTGGAAAATATTTTAAAAATGGTTAACTACGCCAAACATATGTGGCGCATATGCTGCGATTTAAAAGTTGTAGCAATGCTTTGCGGTCTTCAAAGCGGCTATATAAAATATATGTGCTTTTTGTGTGATTGGGACACACGATTTTCCGGTGACCAATATGCATGCCACGGATGGAAACTCAGAGAGCACAGCAGGTTACAAACGGCCAATATTATTCGTGAGCCTCTAGTGCCGAAGGAGAAGATATTGCTGCCTCCACTGCATATTAAACTTGGAATTGTTAAGAATTTTATCAAAACTGTCGCCAAAAGAGATGAAGTTTTCTTGTGTTTGAAACTAATTTACCCGAGACTCAGCGAAAGTAAAATTAAAGAAGGTAAGTTATAATATCACATTCATTTCCCATGATTTTCCATCTTAACAAATTAATTTTTTCCAATCAGGCGTACTAAATGGTCCAGATATACGAAAGCTGATTAAAAGTGACGCATTCAACAATATTTTGATTGACGCTGAATTGAATGCATGGCAGGCAATCAAAGAAGTAATAGAAGGCTTGTTGGGAAAGCATCGTTCTAACAACTACGATGTTTCTGTCGCAAGGATGTTAAGAGCATTCTCGGAAATTGGTGTCCACATGTCCTTGAAAATCCATTATTTACATCATCATCTGGACTACTTCAGCAAACAATTGGCTACCGAATCTGATGAACAAGGTGAACGCTATCATCAAGTTGCTATGCCATTTGAAATGAGGTAATACTGATTTTTTATTTTTTCAAACTCATTTTAATAAAACAAAAACTTACAGATATAGAGGCAAAAAGTCGCCGAGTGCAATAATTGCGGAAATTTGCTGGTGGAGTAAATTAGTGTGGCAAGACAAGGATGATCTTGATGATAAAGAATTTTCAGGAGATGCAGAAGGGCCAACAGTGGAGTCACACATTGACATTATGTGTGGTTCAGAAACTGATGATAGCGATGAATGCGATGCCACTAGTCCCGAACAACCACCATCGAAAAAGTCTAGGCAATATTTATTAAAATAAATAAAAATAAATAAATAAAATAAAAATAAAAAATTATAAAAATGTTTACTTAATTTTTTTAGTAGTTTATGGCCAGAAGTCTGGAGTTATTGGGGAAAATTTATGAAAAAGGCGATAAATGACACTTTTTTGAATAAAAACAAATATCAATATTCTTGTCAAAATGGGATACCTTCACTTAATTGTAAATAAAAGCAGAACGCGTTAAATTTTGTTTATAGGTTATGTGACTTTACATGAAATTAATAACACTTGATCCTTTTTTGGATTTTTTATGAATTAAAAAAAAAAATTTAATTTTTAGGCAAAAAAATATTTTTTTTTCTCCACAAATTTATTTTTACCGGCAAAACTGTTGATTATAAAGAAAAACGTTATATGAACGGATTAAAGAAATTGTAATTCTAAATTTTTCTAAATTTGTTTCATCAAAATCGGACAAGTGGTTCTCGAGTTATTTTAAACTACGTTTTTGCCAAAATGTTATAACTAAGCGAAAAAACATCAAGATAAGGAAAAAATTTAAAAGGTCATAAAAAAAAATGACACATACGAACGCCAAACCCTTTGAGGGTTTTACTATACTGACCTAGTACCATCACCCTGACTTGGAATTTCTCACCCCCCAGATTGGCTGTTGTACTGTGTTATTTAACAAATTTTTTTTGGTAATTTTAGCAGTCTAAGTTGTTATTTTCTATCAGCTCAAATATAACTAAAATTCTACACATTTAACATTTTTATTTTTGCTGTTGATATCTTATCAATATATAGCAAAAATTATCAGCTAATTTTAGCAGTTTTTTGTGCAATGTAATTTTTAACTAATTTTTAGTAATTTTAACTCTATTCTTAACAGACTTTTTTCTTTTAGTGTGTAGTTTTATAGAAGTTTGTTTCTTAACGCATTTGATTTTTGCTATGCAAAAGTTTAGATTTTACAAATTTGAAATTAATATATTAGTATTAATATGCATAATTATTTTATGAATTCTTAAAACAAAAGCAAAATTCTTAAATTAGGTACCCAGCAAACAAATATGATCATTAATGACTCAGAATTGAGTTCCAAAAACATAAACATTTGTCCACTGTTTCCTATGAAAGTGGTCCGTTCAAAAGAGCCCCCTGTGTACTCAGAAATGACTCCGAAAAAAGAACGTATAAAATCGAAATTTTCTTCATAAATTTAAATAATTTTGGAATCTTTTTTGACTCTGAAAAATGAACCCTAGTTTTGAGACAGCTTTTTAGATTGTAGAGACAACTTTTTATAATGTTTTCTGAGGGTTCATATTTTCTACCAAAAAAAAGAGTGTTTTCAAAAAAACAATAATCATTTCTATGAGCCATTTAAAAATCTTATTTATGAGCGCTCCGGTATTGCTGGCTGGGTATAGATAATGTACGAATACGAACAACATCTTAGCCTCCTAAAATCAGCAAAAAAAATTATAAATAATTAGTAGGCTAAAAAATAATAAAGAAATGCAAAATTTTTAAAGTTTTTTTCGAGTTTTTATTGCAAATAAAAATCTAGCCTTCTGAAAGCAGCAGTTTACTATTTTTAGCAAATATTTCAGTTGGTTTTAGCAGGAAAGACTGCTATTTGCATTTAATTAAATTTAACTTGAAAATGGCAAAAATTTTGTAGATATAAGTAAATTATTTTACGCGATTTTTAGTCCACTAATATTTAACAAAATTTTCTACAGATAGTTTGTCATTTTCAGCTAACTAAAAATTAACTAAAATTCTGTAGATTTAGCAGTTTTATTTTTGTTATTCTTATCTTAGCAAAAAACCCTGCTTTGAACTAATTTTTAGTAGCTTTCTATGCTATTTTATTGTACCAAGTTTTCATGTTTGGAAAACATAGATTGATGACTTTCTTTTGTAGTATGCTTCGGTTTTGTTTTATATATGTACCTCCTGTATTAAAAATATTTTTCCTTAAAATGATGGAGGTGCCTTATTGACGCCAGTTTTATAATCTGACATAATCATGTAATGCATTATATGCATTGTACTTTACATCATTTAACATCTTGTTTAATTAAAATATACATAAAATATATTAGCAAACAATACTTAATATATAGTATGCCCAACAAGGCACTAGCTAAATATATTATTATTCTCTCTACATTATTTGCAACCTTCCCTACGGTTTTATAGTTTCTTCAGAATTGTTTTATTTAGCCTCCTAATAAGAAAAACATTACTACACATTTTCTTTTTTAATATTTTTAATGGTTATTTATTACAGGATATTTAAAATTTTAATACAAATATGAGAAGCTGATCCTGAACATTTTATGCCACAATGGTGTAAAGTTTCATCAATTTTTCGAATAACCTTAAACTGTTTTACTATAAATAATGTTAAATACATTTTCCGGTCTTATAAAAGTTATAAAATTACAAACGAACAAGGTTTATAATTATAGTTTTTTATTAAGCAAATGTATGAGAATTTTTTTTAAAATTAATTAGTTTTTTCAGAATCAATTTTTTTTTTTTATTTTAAATGGCTTTATATATTTACTGGATTAAGATAATATGCAGCTGGCAACTTATCTCAAATGATGACTATTAATCACTGATTAAGAATTCATTGATTAGTACTTAAAAATATCCAGCAAAAAAAGAAATTCAAAAGCAGTATAAAAAGCATTACCATCTTATGTCCTTATAGGCAGCTTCGGAGTCCTTACTGACTTATTAATTCTACAGAGTCCTTACTGGCTCATTAAATCTACGTAGTCCCTATTGACTCAGCTTACTGGCTTTTTATATCCACGGGCTCATTAAAATCTACACTTCGCTCTAGGACCTCTACTGGCTCTAATAGTTTTAAGTATAATGATATACAGTTGTTACAACATATAGTTTAGCAAGGTGGCCGATAATGTTTAGTTACAAATACATACTAAATTTATATGTTTTATACTGTTTGTCCTTCTGACAAACTGTTACGCTCCATTGGGTTAATACTACGTTATGATATATTTTTGCTCCCTATTTTGAAACCTTGTAAAGAGTATTTGTTTATCGTAAACGTCACTTAAAGCTTTATTTGTCGCCTCCTTTTTGTACTAGTTCTTCTCAGAGCTTTGAAGAATTAATTCCTTTTTGACTGAATTCACTACCAATCGAATTCAATTTTCTCTAGAATTGAATGAATTCCTTTTCTTAAGTAATTCACTGAATTCATTCAACTGAATGCGTTCATCAAACAACAAATTCAAAGAATTAATTCAATTGCAATAGTTCTTTTTATTAAATCAAATGAATTAATTCACGGGTGAACGCGTTCAATTTTATAAATCGAACGGAAAAAAAAGTGAATTAATTCCTTACTGAATTAATTCACCACTGAATTCATTCAATTTCATTTTCATTCAGTGAATTAAAAAAAAAATAAAATTGCATTCAGTGAATTAAAAAAAAAAATAATAAGTTCACTGAATTGAAAAAAAATAAAATAAGTTCACTGAATTAAAAAAAAATAAAATAAGTTCACTGAATTCAAAGCCTGTTTTCTGCCGTTCAGTAGAAGAAAACAATAATGTACAAATAAAAGTTTTAAATAAGCAATTTTACAGCGTGTGCTAGTAACAAATTAGAAACCGGATGCTGTTTATCAACCTACATGATTCAAAAATAAAGCCTTTTACTATTAAAAATAAAAACTTTACAGATATAGATAAATTTGGAAAAAAATATAACTACCCAGCAAAATATTGGTAATGACACCTCATTACTATCTGCATTACCAAAAATGATATATCATTACCTTTTGCATTATTTTATAATATAAAATAATGACTTCCTAATAACGGCCTATTGTATGTATTGTTTCTAAATATAAAATAATGACTTACTCGTATTAGTTTAAATAATTACTTTTTACACAGTTAAATTTTTTTATTATATGTAAATATGTTTTGTTTAAGTTTTTATGACGAGTCCCAAAATTACACACCAGAGAAAACTTAAATTTTTTTGAATGTATTTCCTTAAGCTAACAGTATTTGCTTAACTCCTTATTTTTAAGAATCAAGTAATCAAGTTTAGACGCCAAAAAATAAGTTGTGCGGAGCAATGAATTTCTATTATATAACCACTTATTTGGTAATGAAAGATTTTGCTGGGTATATAACTAGTTTGAAAAATTAATAGTTATATTTTTTTCCAAATTTATCTATATCTGTAAAGTTTTGAATTTTTTGAAAATATTGAATAAAAATTTGTGATCCTCTTGATGAAATGTACTAAGTGGGACACGAATTGACCCTCTAATGTCCAAGGCCTCTTTAAAGTGGTCTTCAGATCTTTAATAATTTTTAGCTAAATAACAATTTAACACAGACATAATTCATAATCACATAATTGCCTTCAAAATTTTTTGTATAAGGAACAATTTTCAAGCGGAAAGTATGTAACGTGAAAATTTCGTAAATTAAAAAAAAAATTAACTTTTTAAAACAGAAAAAAAATATTTAAAATATCATCAAAATACATTTACGCTCTGACATACATTATCGATAATAAAAAAGATAATTTAGAGTATATACTTGTAAAATGAGTTACAATTTTTGCGCCAGCACTCACAGGATAACGTCAGGATACGTCTTACAAATATCTCTCTAATTCAAAAACAGATTTTTTGAAATGAAGCACAGATTATATTCTCAGAGTTAGCAGTGAACAAAACTAATTTCTCAAAATTTGATGTTTAGTATTAAATTTGCTAAATTTCGTAATTTTCAAAAAGCCCGAGTAAAAATAGTTATATAGGAAATTATATAATTTAATATGGACTAATATGTTTATATATAGTCAAGTGTAACACTATATCTTTGCGAATATAATTATGTATAGCTTTGAGTTTTTCAAAAATTTTTTATATGATGTCATATATAGATCAGTATAAATATACATGTCCCCATATATATTTATATGTGCCATATCTATTTACATATGCTATGACAATTTTAATACATCGTCATATATAATTAAAAATGGCTTTATCGGAAAATATATAAAGTTTTATATAGCTCAATGTTCATTTTTTTTTATAAGTTGTTTTAGATATGTTTAAGCATAGCGCAATGTAAAAAAAATTCTATGTTTTTTTGAGATATATTTATGTATGATTTCAAAATATAAAAGGCGTACTCATTATTACTCCTAAATTCCTTGTAAACCTTGTATAAATACAAGCCATATTTTTATGTATGGAATTTGACATTAAACTCATAAACATACCAGGTTTACACAGTTTAAGGGTAGAATACAAGTTTATATGAAACTTCTAAATTTTTATATAAATTTTTAATTCTTAACTTAAGGGTGTTATTTTTCAGTACTTTTTAATAGTTTTTGTTTTGATCTTGAAGTATGAAGCGTTATAAAATTATGTCTTTCTACATCAAATTAGATATAATTACATCGGGTCAAAATCCGGATAAGATTCTATATGATTCAATATATTTAGATCTTATCCGATATAATTTTATCCACCATTTTTCGGATCATAGCATATCTCCAATTATATTAAATAAGATATCATTACATATAACATCATATTATTTTTTTTACCCGGGAGTGGAAATCGCCACAACTTCTCAACTAACAATTATTTAACTGATATTATTAAAAATAAAAATTTTAATTAAAAAATAAATTAAAAACAAATTGGATTGTTAAATTTTGCTTTGAATTTCAATAAATGTATTTGTTGGCTATTTAATTGAAATAAATTCAACAATCAAGTAACAAACATGTTTCTTGTATTTAAAAAATCAATTGTAGGCTCAATTTCAATTAAAAGTTTAATTTTATTTAAAAACTATTTTTATTTGTGTATGCTTAAATCGACTTGCTTAGTCTTTGATTACGCAGTTAATCCGACTTTTACTAAATTAAACTTTCTGTGTGAATTGGATATTAGAAACCAGGGTTGGCAGGCAATACCGCTAAAATACCGTTATCGATTCAAAACCCTTTCAACTGACTACCGTTATCCCTAAAATCTCGTTATTGAAATAACCGAAATACTGTTATCCTTAAAATACCGTTACCGAAATAATTGAAATACCGTTATCCTTAAAATACCGATACCGAAACAAAAGAAATATCGATACCCTTAAAATACCGCTACTGAAGTAAATGAAATACTTTTCTGCTTTTGGTAATTGCATGTGGTTATTGAGTATTTTTCGTACTTTAAGTTGGTAAATTGGTTCTGTTTTTTTTTAATCTCGTTTATTTTTTGTAAAAAAAGATTGAGGGATGTATCGAAATAACTGACTACCGTCATCCTTAAAATACCGTTACCGAAATAACTAAAAAACTGTTATCCTTAAAATACCGATACGGAAATAAATGAAATAGCGTTACCCTTAAAGTACCGTTACCGAAATAATCTCAAGTAGCGTCACCCTTACCGATAACCGCATCGTTTCGGATACCATCATTTTTCCACTTTTTCCTATGAAACTGGTTCGTCTAAAAGAGTACTCAGAAATGACTCAGAAAAAAGAACGTATAAAATCGAAATTTCCTTCATAAATTTAAATTAAATTTGTTTTGAGACAGCTTTTTGGATTGTAGAGACAACTTTTTGAATTTTTTTCTGTAGGTTCATATTTTCTACCAAAAAAAGAGTAGGTGTTTTCAAAAAAACAATAATCATTTCTATGAGCCATTTAAGAATCTTATTTATGAGCGCTCCGAAATTGCTGGCTGGGTAATTAAATATTAGGAGAAATGTACAAGCTTACCGAGACACATTTCTGATTATGATCATAAATTTTGACTTTCACTTGGATCTGGAGTCTCATGCAATAAAGGGTGAAAATATTTATGAAAAATATACTTATTTTAAACTAATTTTTGACCATGTTGGATTTGCTATTGTGAATTTTTTAAAATGTTATTCATATTCTATACACAGAAAAAAATTAAAAACGAGTTGTAATTGCGAAATTGATTATATTAATTAAAATAAGATTTTGCACCTATCACTCAAAAGATAATATTTATTACTGAAAATTGTATACGATTAATTGGAACAATTAAAATATTAATTGATTCAATTAAATATTCGATTAAAAACAGTTTTATTTTTATCATATATTTAATTCGATATTTTAGGTTAATTATTTTTTCTGTGTATCAGCGACGCAAAATAATCCTCAAGTTATTATAATAAATTTAGACTCATCCTCTTATCAATGGATTCGTAATACCTGTATTTGATATTCTATAGTCCCAATTTGCATCTTTTAAGAAGAGAGACTTAAATGTCTCGTGAAAATGTTCTAAGAAGGCTTACGAAACGAAATTTCATAAATATATAATTGTGTCATGGGCACCTATATTAAATTTAAAATTACACCGTTATTTCATATACAGGGTGGCCCAAAATTACCTAAGGGGTTTGAATCCCTTATAACTTTTTTATTATAATTTTTTTAAAATTTTTTTTAGTATTTTGTAAAGAAGACTTGGGGAATTTAAAATGGAACAGTACACAATTGAACAACGTGCCCAAATCGTTTCCGACAAAAAGCTGAAGAAAATCATGATTTTATTCATAATTTAATTATAACCGACGAAGCCCATTTCCAATTAAATGGGTTCGTTAATAGGCAAAACTGCAGGATATGGGCTACGGAAAATCCAAGAGTAGTATAACAGCGGCAATTACACCTACTTCAGTATACTGTTTGATGGGGTGTTTCGTCGGAAAGCATAATTGGCCCATATTTTTTTGAAAATGAACACGGTGTTCGATATCGGACAATGTTGGAAAAATTTTTAAGTGCAGCCGTGGAAAACCATCCGCAAGTATGGTTGCAACGGGATGGATCCACAGCGCACACTCCGAGGGACACAATGGCTCTTTTAACTCAAACCCCTTCGGTAATTTTGGGCCACCCTGTACTTTCATATTTTATATAGAACTTTATAACATAACCAAGTACTTTGGTTTGTCATTAGAATTGTCCACCCCCCAGAACTTGTGTTACACAGTGTATTCCTTGTTAATAAAACCCATGCAATTACATTATTAATAGCTTCATGAAGATTTCTCAATTCGCTTAGTCAATTATTCATATTAATTGAAAAATTATGATGATCTTTTAATTTCTTAGAAGAAAAAAAAAATCAAAACCAATTTGGTTTCAATTTGTTATGTTAAAATTTAAACAACATCATCATCATCAGAAGCAAACATCAACCAAAGATCAACTCCAAAGACAAGAAAAATATCACTTGAAGAGTGTTAATAAGTAGTTTTTGGTAGTGGCTTCTAATAAAATATTATGAAAATATTAACAAATAGAAGCTGCTGTTTTTTTATCTGGAGATTGTCTGTGATGTAAAGATTTGTAAAAGTTGTTTTTAGAGGAAATTCGAAGAATAAGAAAATGTTTTTTTTTTATTAAAATACTAGAAATATACATTGAATTCAAAATGATTATTAAAATAAACAGGATTTGTTATTTTTAGGATTTGTTATTGTGCTTTTAGATAACAGATATTTTGAAATGTTTTTTTTTTAACTAACTGCATTTTTGAATGAATTATGTTCAGCTTTATTACTAGAATATGTCGTATACATATTTTTATTACGATAAAAATTTGATGTTGCAATGATGTATTTTAATTATTAATGCACATATTTTAATTATTTACAGTGGTTGCAATAATGTTAGTTAATACGAAATAATAAAATTTTTTATAAAGATTTGTTAAAAAATTAATATGTATTCAAAATCACGAGGAAAATTGATTTTGAAGACTTTCTAATACCTATAAATGTTTTGGTAGCCATAACCAATATTTAAAATTCCATAATCCATCTACTTATTTATGTAAGTTTTAATACAAACTTTGGTGGTTTATACAAAAACTAATTACACGGTGCTATTTGAAAATATACTTGAAAAGCGACTTAGTGTAGGTCTGTTAAGTAGATTAACTAACAGCCTTCAATACAAGCTCAAAATTGTTAAAAAAATATATTTTGAGACCTCACAGAAAAATGATTAACAAAAAAAAAAAAAAAACTAATTAAATTTTCAATCGATTTCCGTAAATTTCATAGTATTATGAGTAGCTACTGTTATATGCAAAAGATAAAACTAGTCCAATGGGAACTCTTAAAATCACTTTCATTCCTGTGGACACCCTAGTGTCCAAACAACAACATCGAGTTTTCTTGGAAAAGCTGTTATTTCTCGTTTAGAAAAAGTACAATAACTTGAGTAGTTTGTAATTTATTCAAACAAAACAGAAACATAATTTAAACAGAAAGTGATATTAATTTATGATCTAGAATCAAACTAAAAAACATTCATTTACCAAATAAAAGATCAACTATGCATACCCCTCATTCAAACAAACAAATCTAATTTTATTAAGAATTAAACGTACTAAATGAATGTTTTGTGTTAGATTTGAGATCATACAAGTAAATTGCAGAGAATAAAAATTGAAAAAATTTTCAATAAGAACACGTGAATTTTAAGCAAAACTATAAAGAAAAGAGTTAAAAAATTGCAAATTGTTGTTTTTGACTCGTGTTTTATGGAATTCAAAATACTCGTCGAACCTGAGTGAAAAAATAGGTTCATGCCCAGCAAAAAATTTTTAGTATTTTGGAAGCAGTAAAAATACGAAGCGCTTAAAAACGCGCTACAAATTCTGCTTTACAGAGTTGCGCGACTTTATGCGTATACAATACACAAAAAGTTTTGCAATTTGATTGTATACCCTGCAAAACTGCCTTAAACGAAGCAAATCGTAAGCAAGTTATTTAAAAAATTATAGTGCTACGCTATTCCCTTACGACGAAGCAGGCTGTAAGGGAGTAAAATAAAATGTACATAAGTTATCCAAAGATTAATGCGCACGAAATCCGAGTCATCTCAATTGTGCTTTACCCTTCTTTAGTAGAGTTTAATGTATAGACGCCACATAAACATGAGTCAGCCTGCATTTTGAAGTCGCCAAATGAATGCATTTATTTTCGTAAGAAGTCGCGTTTAAATGCGCTCAATGAAAATCATGAATTTACTGCATCTTTTAAGCAGGAAAAAAAGCACATTTTTCAAAAAAAAGTGCATGAATTTATTTGCGTTTAAATGCACTTACGAAAAACATGAATTTACTGCAATTTTTCGGCAGCTTTTTCTCACAAAACAACGTGCTTCCAAGCGGGCCCTTTGTATGGAAAAATCATGCCTTCCGTAAGCAGCTTTGTAAGGGATTAATTTTATTTATTCCCTTACAAAGCTGCATCCAGCGCAGCAGGTTTTTTGTTGGGTGGTGAAAAACAATTAACAAAAAAAAAAAAAAAACGAAAAGCAAGAATTAGGTAAATTTTGTTAAATTACACAAAAAATTAAATTTCTTGCAGGCCCGAGTAAAAAAAATGATCTCGCGCAATATCTAATCATATCCAATTTGATATTGTTTAAGATCTGCTGTAATATTTAACTGATCCAATTAGATCTCAAAATTGGGTGTATCCAATGATATCGTATTAGATCCCATTTTATATATGGGGATAAACTAAGATCAAGTTATATCTCAAAATTGGGAGGTCCAATGATATCTTTGGGGATAAACCTAGATCTAATTTGATCCGAAAAATGGCGGATCGAATTAGATGCAGTTATAAATTTGTGGACAAACTTAGATCTAATTTGATCCGAAAAATGGTGGATCGAATTATATAGAGCTATATATTTGTGGATAAACTTAGATCTAATTTGATCTTAATTCTGGCAGATCGAATTAGATCTAGCAATATATTTGTGGATAAACTTAGATCTAATTTGATCCGAAAAAGTGGCAGATCGAATTAGATCCAGCAATATATTTGGGGATAAACTTAGATCTAAATTGATCCGAAAAATGGCAGATCGAATTAGATCCAGCAATATATTTGGGGATTAAGTAAGATCTAAATTTATCAAAAAAATGATAGATCAAATTAGATCCAGTAATATATTGCGTAAGATCTTAACTTTTCCGATAAATTGCAGATCGAATTAAAACCAATGATATATTTGGAGATTTGGTAGGATCTTAATTTATCCCATAAATTGCAGATCGAATTAGATCCAGCAATTTATTTCGGTATTAAAATGGAAGATCGAATTAGAAACAGCAATATATTTGGGGATTGACATCTAATAAAACTATCCAGAAAAATGACAGATAAAATTAGATCCCGCATTATATTTGGGTACTAAGTAAGATCTCCATTTATATGGGATTAAATAAGATCCCAGACAAATATTGACAACAGTTCAAAAAATAGTACACTGGCAGAGCACTGATTTTATAAAAATTACAATATTTTGTTAAAATAAGGTTTAAACTCAAAAGGTCTCGAGTTCGATACCGTTCACGGCTAAGTATTTTTTTTATAAAAAGAATTTCTTTTTATAAAATTATAATTTTATTTTCTATAAATGTTTTTATAAAATTATATTTTTTATTAAATTGAATTTAAAAAAAAAAAATAATTTTATTTACATCTTTTTAACGCTCTACACCATTTCCAATTGTATCAATTGTTTTTAAGATTTATCGATTGTATTTCAGAAATAATCAATTGAATTTCAGTTTTATAAATTGTATTTCAGAACTTATCAATTATTTTTCAGATTTATGAATTGTATTTCAGAACTAGTCAATTGTATTTCAGAAATTATTAATTGTATTTCCGAAATACACAACTGTATTTCAGAAATTATCAAACTGTATTTCAGAAATTATCAATTGTATTTCAGAAATTATGAAATGTAATATCCCGAGTAAAAACGTTTTTATATAATAATGTATACTTTTATATACCCATATATGTTTTTGTACACCAGTGTATATAACCGGACATAATTATATGTATCCATATATCATTTTTTCTTTCTCAAAAAATTGTAATATGATGTCGTATTTAGTTGCATCTTATTACATATCGATTAGTTAGTATAAAGTCTGATCAAATTATATCGCGCCATTATTCGGATACATTTATATCTGATATTATCAAATTATAACTGAATTGAGGCAAACTTCCCTATTAAAAAAAATTAATATGGAGCTTTATATGGTAATATATAACTTAATGTGATCCATATACCATTTCATCCGAAAAATGGCCCGATATAATTGTGTCAGTTGGTTATCACTTTTTATCTAATTGTATCAGTTTAGATCTTAACTGATTAGATTATATATTAAGCAAATGGAATTTTATCTGATTTTTGACCTGATAAAATTTTATGGGTTTATGTCGCATGGTATTAGTTTAGATCCAAATTGATACGTTACTATACAAACTTATATAGTTATATCTGAATTTTGATCTGATGCAATTAGATCTGCTTTAAAACTTTCATACAATTATATAAGGCAAATGTCGTATACAAATATATTTTATTTATATAAAATTGTACCAACCTCGAGCTAAACAGATACCATTAGATATAAACCGCTAAAATTGTATCAGGTCAAAAATTGGATATAATTTCATCTGAATAATGTATAATTTTATTAGTTGAGATCTAAACTAATACAATTAGATAAAAACTGATAAACAACTGATACAATTACATCGGGCCATTTTTCGGATGAAACAGTATATTTGTACAGATATAACTTAATCGCATTTTACACGACTATATGTAACTGTTTTTACTCGGGTTATGAAATTATATGGGCCCATTTCTCGGATAAAATTGTATAAAGACTCATGTTAAATTACATATGACTGTATAAAGCCTCATATCAGTTTTTTTTAATCGGGATAGAAATTTTTCTCTATTAACTATGATAAACAATCAACAAGTTCTGAAATAGATTTTATTATTTCTGAAATACATTTAAAATTTCTGAAATACAATTAATAGCTTCTGAAATACAGTTAATATTGTAGTTGCTGATGAGTTACCATATATGACCATATATTGTTTAAATGGCACCATATATGGTATGTTCCCTATTAAAAAAAAACAATATGGAGCTTTATATGGTAATATATAACTTAGAGTCATCCATGTACCATTTGATCCGAAAAATAGCCCGATAATTGTATCAGTTGTTTATCAGTTTTTATCTAATTGCATCAGTTTAGATCTGACCTGATTAAATTATGTGTTAATCACATGAAATTGTATCTGATTTTTGACCTGATACAATTTTATTGGTTTATATCACATGGTATCAGTTTAGGTCCAAATAGATATATTTGTATACAAAATTATATAGTTATATCCCAATTTTGACCTGATATCAGTTTAAAACTTTGATACAATTGTATAAGGTAAATGTCGGATACAATTATATTTTATGTATATAAATATGAACCAATTACGATCAAAGCGATAAAATTGTATCAGCTCAAAAATCTGATACAATTTTATCTGATTAACACATAATTTAATCAGGTCAGATATAAACTGATACATTTAGATAAAAATTGATAAACAATTGATAAAAATTTATCGGGCCATTCTTCGGATGAAACTGTATATTTATACAGATATATAGTTATATATATACCCAGTCAGAAAAATACAAACGGGAAAGCGGTGGCAAAGCACTTTAACAGGTGGTACAAGTACTGGCAAAAAGTGCTTTTCCATTCCCAAAATGATAACATCATTAGACAAAAGGACCGGCTGTTCAAAAAGCGCCGGAAAAGCACTGGAGGAACAAAATTTTTAAATGTTTGCAAAATGCTGGCAAAACCAATAAATAGGTGGTCTGGAAATATATTTTCCAAAATAAAATTAAAAAAAAGTTCATATGTATTTTTTTTTGGTCCTGCCGTGATTTGAACCCAGGCCGTCAGATTGGCAGACGATTGCTCTACCCACTGATCTAACGAGACATAATATTTAATGGCTAAACACATAAATGAGTGATAATAGCTGGACAACTACTGGCTGTGCCAAAATGCTAGTACTGGCAAACAATTTTTAGTAACTAGTATGCCAGTGTTGGGAGGGCAAAAAAAAGTTGGTCTTGAAGGAGCTTTTCCACAAACAAAAAAATTGATTTTATAAAACAAAAAAAATTTTAAATTAAAAAAAATCCAAAAAAATTTTTTTGCTTGCAACCGGATTTGAACTCAGAACCTTCCGACTACAAAAATTTTTTAACGAAGCGTCAGCATTTTTATAAAATCATTGGTTTTCCAGTGAATTGATTTTTGTACGACTGGTAGCATTGGCTAGGTAGCACTGGATAACCACTGGTTGCAAACCTTGGCATATCACTCTAAGCCAATTCTTTGCCAGTGGTTTTTTTTATAAACCACCGAAATTTTTGTAAAACAAATACTGGTAAAACGCTTTTTGCAAACGCTGGCAAAGCGTCCCAAATGAGTGTTCTGCCAGTCATTTATTTTTAATACCGTGGTTACCCAGTGCTTGATCTTTTGTACCACTGGCGATTTCTGACTTGGTGTATATTTATACAGATATATAGTTATATATAGTTATATATTGTTTAAATGATACCATATATAATTATATATTCCTAAAATGCCGCCATATATATTAAGATATAGCTCTATATACAACTATATATGCAATAAGATCAGCCATGCTATGTAATATATAATCATATATACCATATCTAATATTATAAAGGCCGATAAGTAATTAGATGAAATTATATATGGCATAATATAAAGAAAAAATTTGGAGAAAGACGTCATATATAATTATATACGGATATACATAACGACATATCTAATTATATATTGTAATATATGCCACATATGATTATATATAATTTTTTTTTACTCGGGGGGTTTTAGACTTTGATGCAAAGATTTTATAGATTTAGATTAGCTGATTCTACAATAAAGCTATATTCCAATTTTCTCCATCACAACACAATTTTTAGAAAATCGCGGTTTAAATGCAGAAACGCGCTTTATTGGACTTATTTGTAAATTATAGAAGAGTTATGAATAAAAACAAAAGCAATAAGAAAAAATTTACCACAATTTGCTTTGTCATCTTCCAAAATACTACTCTATTGTTTTGATGATCTAGCATAACTTTGTGTATAACTTATTTTCCACAAATGTATAAAAATGTTGAAATAAATATTTCTTTTCAAAATAAATTTATCTTCCTTTGTTTTTAACTAAACTGAAAACTATTTTACTTTATTCTGAGTGTATTTATTATTTAAAAAGTACCATCTTAAAAAATGTTTCTTTTTCACAATACCTTCAGTTTATAAGGGCATATTTAGATTTCCGAAAACCAACATTTCTTTTGATTTGTATATTAAATTTGTTGCCTATTGTAGGACCGTGTTACGAATAAAATATCAATCGCTGATTTTAGATTCCTTACTAAAATTATTCTGATTGATTTTATCAATATTCAACAAAGCGTTAATTGACTTTTTATTGTTTAGTGTGTCTCTTATAAGTACAATGTAGAGTAATTGTTATTATATTTGCACATGTATAGTTCTAATAAGTAATTAATTAACGTAACATAATGTGTCTTTAAAGACAATATTATACTCCTTATGTGGTATCCGTAAAATGAGTTTGAGTGCATTCTTTGTAACAAACACCATAATATGGTAAAAAGAATGCAATGAGGAATCATGTCGCACAACTTTACTAAACTCCAATACTTGTTACTATCTATGAATTTTAATTAATCATTATATACATATATTTATATGAATGTCATAAACTACAACTTTAGAGAATATAACGTGCTTATGATTCTTAGAATGGGAGTAGAATTGAATAAAAAAATTAAATAGAAGTAGTTGCATTATGTGGCCTAGAATTAGAAAAGGAATAGAAAAAAGTATAAATCATAAATTCCCACGGGATATTATATGGTTAAACAAATAATTAAATGCATTTTAGTTATAAAACGTTTAACTAAATAATTTATTTTTAATCAGGTATTTTATATTTAATATTTATGCAGTTTTTTTTTGTACATTTTTGGTCCTGGAAACAAATCTGATTGCCAATTTTTCATCACATTAGGGTATACGTTTTGATAAGTCGGGTATGGGTTATGTTCTCTGACATATTCCATCACATTCCAAAATTTACAAAATTTGTATTTTTGGCCAATTGATTTTTTGGTCAATTGCCCCAAATCTTAATTTTGTCTTCCGACATTTGCCATCACGTAGTGTACTTTTTTAATGTGGTCAAAAATCATGATTTTTGTTTATTTGGACTGTCGGGGAAAATAATGCACTTTCATGGAATTCCTTGCCCTAAAAACAACACTAATTACTAAGAAAAATACAAGCGGGAAAGCGCTGGAGAGACATTTTAACAGGTGGTACAAGTTGCTGTAAAAAATGCTGTCCGATTCCGAAAATGATGACATCAATAGAGAAAAGGACCAGCTGTTTAAAAAGCTCCGGCAAAGCAATGGGAAAACAAAATTGTTAAAAAAGTTCATATTAATTTTTTCTGATCCTGCCGTGATTTGAACCCATTCCATCAGATTGACATACGAGAGCTCTACTCGCTAAGCTAGCGAGTCATATAATACTTCATAGCTACACTCTCAGAACAATTCCGTTGTGACAACCGAATTTTTTCCAACCGAATTGGCTCGGTTGCTGCAACCTCGTAATTCAGTTGCCTCAACCGAAGTCAGTTGTGGCAACCGATAATTCGGTTGTTGCAACCGAATTGAAATCGAATTCGGTTGTCGCAACCGAATTGAAATCTAATTCGGTTGCTACATCTGAATTCGGTTGCTGCAACCGAATTACGAGGTTGCAGCAACCGAATCAATTCGGTTGGCAAAAAATTCCGTTGCCACAATGGAATTGTTCTGAGAGTGTAACAACGTTAAGGTGTAGACAATAAGTTTGTTGGAACTAATATATACCCAGCAAAAAATTTGGAAGTAGTGCTTTACAAACTACTTTTTTCACTACTTCACAAGCAGAGCTGTAAATGAATCATTCTTTTTTGATTTCAATTCATTACGAAGTAGCCAAATTTTCCCTAAGGAAAATAATTGAATGAAATTTTAATCAATTCAAATGAATTTGCAAAATGAATTGCAATTCACTTCCAATTCAAATGAATTGAATTAATTTTTAATTAATTCAAATGAAATATTAATTCAGAAATAAATTTCAATCAATCAAAGTAAACATGGTGTATATCAACGCTGAAAGACAAAAACATATTTAATATTATTAAAAAGCAATTAATAATTTAATTGGAATTCACTTTTCTAATCATTTTGAATTAAATTAAAATCAATTTAATTCAAATGAATTGCAATCCATTTTGCTAAATTCATTTGAATTTAAAATGAATTGCAATTCATTTTGCAAAATCAACAAATGGGGTTGTCAGCACCGAATCAGTTTTCTGGGTGCGTTAGTATATTTTTACAGTTTTTTTAGAATTACTTCTGAACAACATCCAAAAAATCACTAAAGTATTACTTCTAAAGCATAATTGCTCTAAAAGTGATTTTGGTATCATTTTGTATTTCTAAATAGATAATCGGGGATTCGTGTGAAAAATAATCTGTGGCAGGCATGTCTCTATCTGGATTTTATTCTTGCCTAAGGAAATCGTCAGGGGACAAAGTTTTAGAATTTCTTAAAATATTTATTAGGTTAAATCACAAACTCAATGAGAATTTCTTGTTCTCGTCTATTACATATACATGAATAGATGTTTGTCAAAACAACAGAGTAGTATTTTGAAAGATGACAAAGCAAATTGTGGTACATTTTTTTGTTCTTTTTGTTTTTTCTTTGATATTTTAAATGTTAAGTGACGCTCCTTAACATTTAAAATTCTCATTGAGTTTGTGATTTAACCTAATAAATTATTTCTAGAAATTCTAAAACGTCGCACTATGCTTCGTCCCATGGACAAAAATCAACAAAAAAAAAATTTTTTTTGTCTCAAATTGTGATTAAAGAAGGATATTTTTTAAAGATAAGAAAGTAACTCAAACAAATGTGAAAAAAAATATTTGGTGTGATTGCTTTTGCCGCCAAGAGAGGGCGCTAAACTCAGAGAATTTTATGCAAAAATGACTTAACAGAAAAATGGGTTTTAATTGTTTCATGAAAATAATTCTCAAAAATATATTTTTTTAAAAACTTGTTCGAAGATTTGTTTTTTAATTACTGCAATATATTTGTAGTTAATTTAAAATATGGATTTTAGTACATGTTTACAAAACAATTAATTTTTATTGCTCCGAAAAACACTTTTTTTTTTGTTGAAAATCCAAAAATTACTTAAGTTTGATGGAGTATAAAAAAAAATTATATAAAATTAGATATGTTTTTTTCCTTTTTTGTAAGTTTATACTGTTATGTAATAGATCATTAAAAAATTAGTCAAAATTTTTTAATACAAACTAAAACAAAGTGGATTTTTTGAAATACCTAAATTCATGATTTTTACACAAATTTCGCGCATTTAAGAGTATTTAGAGTTCAAGCAACGTGAGCCTTCCATTTTTGGTGTAGGATGTGTTGAGCGAACTTTTGTAAAACACTACGAGGAACATTTTTGTGGAACATTCTAACCCTCTAGCTCTTCAATGGAAAGGAATTTTTTGGCCCCTTTTTAAAAAGGAACAAAAAAGACCCATAAGTTGAAGAGTTAGAGGGTTAAAATATTCGACAAAAATGTTTCGCGTAGTGTTTTACATAAGTTCGCTGAAAACATCCTATACCTAAAATGGAAGATTCCCATGGTTTCTCCCTAAAATCCAGATTTGTGGGATATTTGAGCACCAATTCTGAATAAGTACGAAATTAACCTTTAAACACATTTTAAGTTTTTACTTATTACTGGCACTTAAGTTAAATTTTCATCAATTGTCTTCAGAGACTTACAGTTTCATGAAAAATATTTTTGCGGTACATTTTAACCCTCTAACTCTTCAACTTACGGGTCGATTTTGTCCTTTTTAAAAAGGGGCCAAAAAGTCCCCTTAATTGAAGAGTTAGAAGATTAAAATGTACCACAAAAATATTCCTCGTAGTGTTTTACATAAGTTCACTGAACATACCCTATGCCTAAAATGGAGGATTCACATCGTTTCCTACTTTAATCCTCTTTAATTTTATTTTGTTTTAGAAAAATCATTTTAAGCGTTTAAAACCCAGTTTTTGTGAAAGGCATTTTTTTTTCTTTATTAATGAATCGATTTTACACAAATTTGACACAAATATGGCTTGACCTTATATCAATTCCCGTTCTAAATTTTGTCGCAATCGGATAATTTTTGCAGGTTTTATACAGATTTTAGAATAAAGGATATATGGCAGGACTAAGAGTCCTTGCTTCGATTTCGATAAAAATTGACACAAACGTTTCCAGTTTTATGTGCATCTCAGTGTATACTTTTTGTAATTTTACGTCCATTTATGTAGCTAATATAATATTTTTAAATTTCAGGACCTATGGACCGATATTTCCAAAAATTTAAATTTTCCTTAACTAAGGGGTTCTATGTCAGTATACCAAATATCTTTCTCCACTTCTTCTATTTTTGTCCAATCGTTATATGGGATCAAAGCACTGTGCGTCGTCCCCTGACGATTTCCTTAGGCAAGAATGAAATCCGGATAGGGATTCCTGCCAGATTATTTTTCACAATTTGCCAAATAAGTTTTTGGATTTTAGCACATTTAATTAATTTAATGCAATTATTGTTTATCCCGATAAAAATAAATTTGAAACAGACATAATATTGAAGTGCATTGCAACTTTTGCACTTGTTTAAAAAGTACTTTTATTGAATAGAATAAAGCACAATATCTCGCAACGACAAATTGATGTTTTTATGCCAGTCAACTTTCATATAAAAAACGAGTAAAAAGGTTAAAGTCGGGCATGCCGACTATACAATACCCTACACCAGTCTGGGTAAAAGCTAACTAATGTTTGGATCCGAAATTCGAATGGGTTAAAATGGGGCTCGTGTCAAAATTTTCTATAATGTGAGTCAGCGCACCAAATTTCATTAAAATATCTTAATATTTGCGACCTGCAGTTTGTAACCAAGCCAATTTTGGGGGGACCCTTATATGGGCACGAGTTCTAAACATGGACCGATGTTCACCAAAATCAATAGGCTTCGTCCTTCGCCAACATAGGTCTATGTTGTCCAAATTTCATCAAAATATCTTAATATTTGCGACCTACAGCGTATAAACAGTATAATTTTGGTAGGACCCTTTTATGGGCACTAGGTCTAAACATGGACCGATGTTCACCAAAATCAATAGGCTGCGTTATTGGGCTAACATAGGTCTGTGTACCAAATTTCGTCAAAATATCTTAATATTTACGACCTGCAGCGTATAAACAATATAATTTTGGTAGGACCCTTATATGGGCACTAGGTCTAAACATGGACCGATGTTCACCAAAATCAAACTTGTTCGTCCTTGGGCCAACATAGGTCTGCGTACCAAATTTCATCAAAATATCTTAATATTTGCGACCTGTAGAGTGCGCACAAGATTGCATGGACAGACAGACAGACAGACGGACGGACGGACAGACGGACATCGTTAAATCGAAATAAAAAAAAATTCTGAGCCGATCGATATACTACTATAAGGTGGGTCTACGACCAACATTTTTTGGTGTTACAAACATCAGCACAAACTTATAATACCCTGACCACATAGTGGTGTAGGGTATAAATCTTAGTGGTAGAGAGTTAGACTAGCAATCATGAGGTCGCAAGTTTGATACCCGGTGGCGGCAATAAAAAACGTTTGTAAAATAAAAACAATATAACTTTTTTTCCGAAGATTTTTTTTGCACTCGTTCAAAAATACTGAAAAGATGTTAAAGTGGGAGTACTCCTCAATAGTGTTTATGTTGAAATAGAAGATTATCAATTGTAGTGCTTTTGCATCTCTTTTTTTGCTGGATATCTATGCCCACTTTGGGGAAAAAAGTTAGTATAAATAAGCTTTTCCTTGTTGAAATTTCCTTTTATATACGAGTATCTGTGAACTTTTGCCAAAAGCACTTGATTTAAAAATACACATACAAAAGTACACTTACCTTTGTAAGAAGTTGTTCGTATAAAATCGTTACAAATTA
Organism: Leucophora obtusa; assembly: GCA_949987735.1. Taxonomy (NCBI): domain Eukaryota; kingdom Metazoa; phylum Arthropoda; class Insecta; order Diptera; family Anthomyiidae; genus Leucophora; species Leucophora obtusa. The sequence goes on from OX465295.1 coordinate 53,249,333, forward strand.
TTATTTTATTTTTAAAATAATTCTTTTGCATAGAAAAATCACTGAAGTAAAATCACCTAATGCTTTTGGCAAACAGAAATCAATCAAATTTTAAAAGAAGTCTATTTGAGGAGGTCTCATATCTTTAAGAGTGTAATGTGTAGAAATGTTAAGATCTCACGAAAATATGAGTATTTTTATTGACTACAAAAATCTTGAAAAATTTTCTTAAAATTCGGGAATTCCTAAGACTGGATATTGAATGCAAAAATACAAAATTAAAAATTCATGACGATCTTGACCTACTAGAAATATCATCACCTTTATGTATTTTGTCACTTGAAAATATTTTTAAATTGAAATTTTAACTATAACATTTTCAGCTAACAAGCCAATCAAAAACTGTTTATATGTAAATTTTATTTAATTTTTTTTTGTATCGTCTAAAAAAAAAAACAAACAATAGAAAATAAAGAAATTTTATTTGAAAAAATATCATAATGTATAAGAGTGACATATCATTGAATGGCAGTGTTTTTTTCTCATCTTCTTCATTTCGGTTTAACATATAATTTTTTTTTTATAAAGTGTCAAAACTTTCGACACTTTTGTCCCAATTTTTCCATATTTGATTTGATGATGTTTACTGGTTTTCTATGTAAAGGAGTTACAATGTATAAACATAAGTACATACAATCTCTATTATTTCTTGCAATGTATTTTTCGTTTTTTCTATATTAAATGCAATTCCAACAATGGTCCACAACAATTCTTTTGTGGTCTATGATGATTGTTTTACTTTGAAATTTTTTTTCTTTTGCTGCAAATATAAAAAACCATATTTGGTATTTTAACTATCACATTTGGAAAATTGGCAATTGTTGGTGGTTTTTTTTCTGTTTTTGATTTTGATGCAATTGACATGTTTTGAAAAGTTGGTTTTACGTGAGTTTTTTCATTGCGCGGGTGCATTTTGCATATATTATGTGAATGATGGATAAAATATTCGAATGCAACAAGGTGGTATATAGTCTGAGATATGTGTGACAGTTAAGATGAAAAAGTGATGTATTTTTGCTCCAATGGATTATTGAAGAAAATTGTTTAGAAAAAAAAAATTATCTATTTTTATGTTTTGAAAAAATAAAAATAAATTACTTAGGTCGGCTAACTTATCTAAAAGAATGCTTATTTTAAAACAATTTAGAGTTATCTGGAGGAGAATTTTACTCTTGGTTAATGTAGTGAAGTTGGCCTTTAACCTTAACCACGGATAAAATTTGCATTAAAATGAGTCTGGATAGTCTTAAAGTAAGCGTACTTTTAGATAAGTTAGCCGACCATAGTTGGGAAATATATTAAGATATAAAATATTAACAGAACTAAATAATCACACCTATAGCACTAGGTAATTGTGTTTAAATACTCAAGTAAATGACTTAAAATCGTTCTAACTGGCATAATACTTCAACTATTCTTTCATATCACAATGTAAACCACCCAATTCATAAAGAAAATTCTTTGAAAATTAAACAACTTTGCTGGCTAGTTCTTCTGTCATTTAGTCTGTCAGTCAGTCATTACGGCCCACACTATAAGGGAACAGCAAGGAGGAACTATTCTCCTACAACTTTTTGTACTTGTTTTGCCTGGTTAAACATAGACGCACGTAGCTCTTTATGGAACTTTACCTACTCTATAAAGTCGTTGATTTTGCTTAGTTTTTTTTTTGTTTCTTAAGTTTATTTTCTGAATAAACTCTACATTCTATGTGAAGCTTAAGACATGAGTAATGAATGACGGTGTTTATGCAACGCCCCGTTGCCATTTAGCACCTACCAAGTGCACTGTTTTTTTCATTGTGGTGTAAAATTTTTTGTCTTTCATACTAACAAGGAAGGTATCTCCGGCATTACCAATCGATTTCTCTGAAATTTGGATATTTGGTATGGGTGTGCAGAAGTATTATTTTTCCAACTCCCCGCTTATTTTCGATGAGGTTGAGTGTAAAAAATAAGATCTATGCAAAAATTGGGTTTCTGCGTCCTATGTCCTCAAAATTACCCAAAAAAGGTTTATGGATTTATCCACCTACAACTCCTAAACTACAAGCTTCTGGTGATTAAGTTACATAGCTGTTGTTTACACAATGAAAAGGCAAACATTTTCTTTATACAAAGTATTAACCCTCTCATGACCGTTAGTGGTGTTTTAAGCGGAAAACTTCAAAATTTGTTTCAAAACTAAACTTTGAATATCTCTCATTTAATTCTGGAGATCTGTAAGTACGTAGATTCTTCATCATATAATAGGAGAATAGCGTAGATTAAAAGCAAAACAAGTTTTTTTTTTTAATATTTATACCATCCCATGCAAGAAATCCCAAAAACTGATTATCAGTTATATATATTTATTACATATGCGCACTAGAAAACTATGTGAAACTTCCATTTTGGGTTAGGATGTGTTCAGCGTACTTATGTAAAACAATACGAGCTAAAATTTTGTGGAACTAAGATTCACATGATTTCCTCCTAAAATCCAGGCTTGTGGGACATTTTAAGTATTTACTTATTTCTGGCATTGAACTTAAATCTGCAACTTTGATGTCTTCAGAGACTTATAGTAGAACTTCATGACAAATATTTTTGTGGAACATTTTGAACCTCTAACTCCGCAGTTGAAAAAGTGTCCCAAACGACCCGTAAGTTGAAGAGTTAGAGGATTAAAATGTTCCACAAAAATATTTGTCATCAAATTCTACTATAAGTCTCTGAAGATATCAAAGGTTAAAATTGAGGTTCAATGCCAGCAATAAGTCAGAACTTAAAGTGTATTTAAGAGTTAATTTCAGATTTGCGCTCAAAGAGCACCCATATGTGCAAAAGTGTTATTTTTTCACCTCACCACGAACTTTCCGGTAGATTGAGCGTAAAACAAAAAATATCTCCGCCAAAATTGGTCCTCTTGGATTAAAACAGGCTAGTCCCTCGAGGCTTTTAGCCCTAAAAATGGACTAAAATTAGTTCAAAGCTTATTTGCGCTATAACTCTTAAAGTAAAGGTTTTACAGAGAAATACTAAATAAGCATATCTACAGGCAATAATGTGGCCAGCATTTTTCTCATACACATTTTTGACGTATGAATCACGCGTCATGGTGATTTAAGTGGCTAAAATCAAAGTGATTTATATGATTAAATACAAATTTTGACTTTAACCACTTAAAACACCAAGACACGTCACTGATACGTCAAAAATGTGTATGAGAAAAATGCTGGCCACATTATTGCCTGTAGATATGCTTATTCAGTATTTCTCTGTAAAACCTTTACTTTAAGAGTTATAGCGCAAATAAGCTTTGAACTAATTTTAGTCCATTTTTAGGGCTAAAAGCCGTGGGTGACTGGCCTGTTTTAATCCGAGGGGACCAATTTTTGCGGGAATATTATTTTTTACGCCCAATCTACTCGAAATTGCGAGGAGCGGTGAAAAAAATAACACTTTTGTAAATTCCATATACTTCTTGGGTGTTCTAATACACACGTATATTTTTTTTTACCAGAATAATCTCATATCTAGGGGATAAAAAGGATTTGTACAAATCTAAATTTGCTTGTATGATACATATGTCTGAAATTTACGAAATTAACATTAAAGTAATGCAAAAAATAAAAATGTTTATACACATATTGGCCAATTACCTAAACTATAGGGTATTCAATCGGTTAATCGTTGTTCGATTAAACGAACAATTTTGTTCAAAATGTTCAAATTTCGAATAACGAATAATTCCAATAATGAATTTGAAACGATTAATGTAAATTGGCAAAAAATTACAAAAATATTTAAAAAATATAATTTTTGAATGAATGTTTTTCCTTAGATTTAAGATCATAGAAGTAAACTAAAGAGAATAAAAATTTAAAAAATTCGGTAAATCCAGCAGGATAGATTACGTATTTTGGGGTCCCGCTACAGACCCATCGTCAGTATCCATGCCTTTGTGGGTTAATAAATGATGATGGTCTACTTATATTGAATTCGAAATAAATAAGCTACCGTAAACACAACTCAATTAGACTAACATCAACGAAATTTTAACAATGCTATTTTTATCCGCTGTTATTACTATTTTCGCTTTGAACTTTAATTTTTAAAGTACATTCAGATAAAAAAGTTAGTAAAAAAATTTGTAAACAGTTTCCAATCGCACTTTGCAATTTTTATACTGATTTTTAGTAAAATTTTTTTTAGTAATAATTTTGCTATTCTCTTATTACAAATTACGGATTTTTTTTTTACTAATTTTCGCTGCTGATTTCATCAAAACATTTTTAATATTTTTTCAAAACCGAGTGCTAAATTTAGCAGAAAAATATACTAATTTAAAAAAAACTTTATTTACAATAATTCGTTGATTTTTTCCAATTCTTGTTTTGTTTATATTTGTTACTATTGATATATTCTTAGTTTGGAAATGACACTCAGAAAATTTTACTGTATCTCCAATGAATTCTTACTCCAAATTTTAAGTATGCTGAAGTAATTATACATTTTTTACAATTGAAAGAAAAAAAAAAAAATATTTTTTTTGTTGAATTTGATTTTAACATTTTTTTTAGATTTTACAGTTTTTTTTTTATTTTTTAGTACACTTTTTTGCTAATTTCTGCAGATCGATTTTAAATTGCAGTTTACAACAATTTACTGAAATTTAGTAGCTTGTACTAATTATTTATACTAATTTCATTGCACTAAAATTATTGATATTTAGTAAAATTTTCAACTGATTTTAGCAAATCGATTTTGAATTGCAGTTTACAACAAAAAATTTAGTAGCGGCTACTAAATTTTTCGACTAATTTTGTTATACTACAGATCAGCAGACATGTGTTGCTAAAATTAGCAAAAAATAAAGCTGGGCTCAAAACAGTTAAATTTCCCGTAATAACAGCAACATTTTCGGTAGCCATTACAGACTTTTTTGTTTGAGTGTACCGCAGGTGGTTCTATTCAACTCTGAATCACAGATTAATTGAACGACAACGAGCCGTTAATTGTAAATTTCAAATGCATATTACTATTTTTAACCTACAACATAAATCCATATTGATAGTAAACAATTACGCATATTAAATTATATTTGCACTGTATCTAGTGTATGATCTCAAATCTAACGAAAAATATTCATTCATCAATTAAAAGATCAACTATACATAGCTTCATACATTTGAACACACTAGATACAGCGAAAATATAAATTTTATATGCCTAATTAATTAATATGTCATATACTCAATATTCTAGTTTTGACCAAACTTCGATGATGCTGGCCCACAGTGCACCGAATTATTTTGAAAAATTTTTAGTTTTTATAAAATGGGATGCCAGAAAAAAAACCATCAAACTAGAGGCTGAATAATATCTGTCCTCACCAATTAAATTTCCACTAAAAAAGTACATGTTCATTAATGTTTCTGCTCTATTATGTATCCTTGCCCGTGCGAAATTGGTGGGTGACCTCTGGGATATCTTCCTTGTTAGTTTGTTGCAATAATTTGTTAACAACAATGTTTAAACTTGAATTATGTTGAAAAGCAAATGTTAGACTAAAGAATGGACGGACAGACAAATTAGATCCCATGCCAAAATAGGCAAAAACCTATTTCTTTGTTAATGTTGTTGTTGTTGTTGTAAATTCTAACGATTTTCTTTAATCGTAAATCAAATATATTTTAATTCATGCTTTGAAAGTGGCTAAATTTATATGTGTACACTCAAAATAATAAGATATAAAAAAAAATTGGTTAAACTGCTGTTAACTTTATTTAACTAATTACACTCAACAAACTTTGACAGTTACTACATGACAGTTGTTTGTGTAGTAATCAGTAGTAGTTAATTTTAACTATAATTACAGTTGTTTTTCAGTGGAAAATAAATAACCATTGTTATGATATGTATTTAAGAAAACGACTAACAAAATGTACCTATAATAAACTTTAATTTCGTAACAGTTGTTTTAAGAAGTTATAATGTCATAATAAACAACTATCAAAACAGTATTTTTGCAGTAAGCAGTTATGTCTGTTAATTACACTGTGCTCAAATTTGATACTTTTTTTTAACAAGCTGGGCACAATACTGGTGAAGCTAATTTGAGTACGCTGAATTCAATGGTCCTAGTCGTTTTTCGAAGTCAACGTTGATAATTATCCACGTTGAAGGTTAACGTGCATACGAAAAGTAATATGCTAGATTTCATCTTAAATGCGTTTTTATGCATTCTGAGTATTTTATGAGTTAACGGATATAGTTAAGTGGAAAACACAGCTATTGACAATTAAAATTTGAATTTTTTGAATTTAATTTTTGTTTTGGATGGCAAGTTGTGACTTTCAGTCTTATAACAGTCGGATATATTTAATATAGAATTTTTTTAAATAGATGCAACATTTGTATTTGAAAATTCTCCAAATGTACTTGATAAAATTCCAAATGTATTTAAAAAAACTATATTCTGGAATACAAATATAGTCTTTTTAAATACATTTGGAATTTTATTATATTATTATTATTTATATTATTTGGAGTTTTCAAATACAAATGGAATTATTTGAAATGCATTTGGACAATTTTCAAATACAAATTTAAAATTTTTAAATACAAATGAATAATTTCGAAATACATTTTGAAAATTTTAAAATAATTTTTGGACAAATTTGAAATGCAATTGGACAAATATCAAAGGTTTTTGGACAACTTTAAAACATTTTGGGACAATTTTCAATGATTTTTGGACAATTTTAAAACATTTTTGGACAATGATGTGAATGATTTTTGGACAATTTTGAAACATTTTTGGAAAATTTTAAAACATTTTTGGATAATTTTGAAACATTTTGGACAATTCTGAAAAATTTTTAGACAATTTTAAAATATATTTGGACAATTTTAAAACATTTTTGGATAATTTTAAAACATTTTTGGAAAATTTTAAAATATATTTGGAATTTTCTGAAATAAAAGTGAAAATGGTGTAGTAGAATACCGTGGTGGTCTTAAAAAAACAAGCACCGAATTCAAAAGTCTCGCCAACATTTGAAATAGCTGCTTTTCCAATACTTCTAGCAGAAGAAAAAATGGAAGTCATGCTTCACAAACTACTTTTTGCTTTGCTTTATTGCTTTGCTTTAAAAGTATCCGTTATGGTATTTTTACTGATTTTTAGAACTAATTCTCAATAATTTCAAAAAAAAAAATCACTTCTTTCATTGCTTCCAAACTATCCGTTAGTATATTTTTACAGCTTTTTTTAGAAGTAATTCTGAACCACATCCATAAAATCATTTAAGTATTGCTTCTAAAGCATTTTTGTTCTAAAAGTGATCCTTAAAAGTGTTTTTGATACAGTGTGTTTCCAAACAGATGATGACGGGTTCGATTCCTGGCGGGAGCAATATTTTTTTAATTTTATAAAAAAATGTTTGCTTGTTAATTTTTTAAAAAGTTGTTTTATTTTAATATTTATAATTTATTTATTTAAATTCCATATTTTTGAACTTTTCAATTTTAAAAAATGATGAAAAATTACTTTTTATGCGCCTGTGAAAATAGTGAAAAAATACTGGATTGCAGTGCATAAAAGATTTTAATACTTTCATTAAATTACTTAATTGCTGCCTAAACTGAATTTCTTAAAACACACGTAAGTTTCGTATATAAACGAAAGGCAGTTTTTTCATAAATATGGATCTTGGCAGGACTAACAGCCTCTAAAAATTATTAGAAAAAATCCATTTTATAAAATCCCCAATATCTTGAAAACTAAGCGATTAGAGCACAACGAAACAATTTTTTATTTCCACAGATATCATTTTATTCAAAAAAGATTTTTTCTGTTGAATTAACAATTTTTTTTTTTGTTATTTCTACAGATGTATGATTTTGAGTGTAAATAATTTTATTGTATTGTAAAACACTGATGCATGAATCTAAAAATTGCCACTACAAAAGTGTTGCTGGGTTTCTCTATTACATATCCAAAATTTCAGCTATGGATTTTACAAAAAAAAAAGTTTGCTGGGAATTGCTATTCAGGTTTAGTTGCTACTGATTGATATCAGTAGTTTTTTTTCTCCTTCAACATATTTATAGTTTGTAAATGTCTTAATTTACAGCTTTAAAATTTTATAGTTTTATGCATTTTAGTTTTTTGGCCTTTTTTGGTTAAACTTGGCACAAATTTTAGATGCTTAAACTTAACTCTATAAAAATTTATGGTTATTTAATGGTTTTGTAATGCTGTCAAAATGTAGTTATAGTAGGTGTTTGAGGTTTTTACTTTAACACCATTTCATGGTTTAATGTCAGTGTCAATTAACCGGTGGGTAATATTAAATATTGTGTGTGAATATTTTTTTTTTTTACAAAATAATAAAACTTACATCAGTTGCAGATTTTTAAATTTTTTAAATATAATTGTATTAAATTGTTTCGATATATTATACTCAATTTGTCATGTTATGATTTACGGTTGTTTTGCGCATAGTTCTTTTTTTCCATTCGATATTCAACTGTCAGTAAATGTTTTACTTTACTCACGTATTTATGCTTGATCACTGGTGTCTTGTGAATGTTAACAATCACAGAAATCCTCTGGAGACTGTAAAATAATGTTATTGAATTACGACAATGACAATAAAGGATATTAGCGTACTGTTAATTCAAACAAGTTGTATTTGTAAAAGAATTTGTTAAATAATGTGGAACAATGCACGTTACTATGTAAGTGGTCATAAGTTGATAACTTGTAACTGTCAACTTTTTTTTTGTTAATTTGAGATAAGCTCGACAAACGCTAACATTGTTATTTTGTTATTTCCTGAAGATGCTACACATTGGAGTAGCGAAATATCGAAAATAAAAAACTTTTTATAAATAAAAACCAAACCTTAAGCTCAAGAAAATAGTAGAGTTAAAAATTAAAAAAGAAGGTTAAATAAACGAAAAGAATTTTAAATTAAAATTAAAAATTACAATTCCTTTAATCTGTTCATATAACGTTTTTCTATATACTCAACAGTTTTGCCGGTAAAAATAAATGTTTGTTACCGCTACCATAAAAATCAATAACCTTTTGTTTATTACTTTTTTTTAATATTTTAGGCAAAAAATATTTTTTTCTTCATACATTTATTTTTACCGGCAAAACTGTTGAGTATATAGAAAAACGTTATATGAACAGATTAAAGGAATTGTAATTTTTAATTTTTTTAAAATTGTTTGAGCAAAATCGGACTAGTGGTTCTCGAGTTATGTCAAAAAAAAACCACCAAAGGTCAAATCGATATATCTCGATTCCTAGGGGTGACCCAGCGAAACGCCGGGACACGTATAACTTCGTTTTTACCGATATAACTTTCCCCGGCAGTTTGAACCCTTCCCGATCACTGACCCCTACCATTTGTCTTACAGTGTTATTGGAAATGGAAATTAAAAATTTTTAATTAATGAATAGATTTGGCAATGTAATTTATTTTTTTAAATGGTTGTTGAACTGGATGGCAATGACAATGAAATTCAGCAGTGGTTATGCACTCACAATATTTTTTTTCCTTAAAATCAACCGAATATGTACATTAAAACAATTGAAAATTAGTTAAAAAAAGGACTACCCACTTTTCGTTTAAAACAATAGTATTTTGTCGTTTATTTTTAATTGTTAATTAATTAACTGGCAAAGTCGATAAAAATAATAGATTTCTCGTTGATTGTTTTTAACAGAAAATTTTTCTTGAATATTTTAACTGCTACTGAAAGTCCGTATTTTGTGTATTTTGTTTATTGAATGACTGATAGAAAAAGTTAAAAAATATATTTCTTTGCAATTTAACTACTTATTCAATTGAAACAACTTTACCGATTTACTTTTTAAACAACTGTTGAACTTTTACGGAACAATTATTGTGAGTGTGGGTTTAAAATTTAATTAGTAACGTTTTATATTTTGTTTGATTTGCCCACTTTTCATTTTTATTACACCCTTCACCATACTAAGGGGTGTATTAATTTTGTCGTTTCATTTGATATCGATACATTGGTCGAAGAAGCTATAAAGTATATGTATATGTATATATGACAAGTCCTTGTGCAATTTTCAGACATTCTATTAGAGTTGCCACATAGAAAAATGCTTCAAGCTAAACTATTATTTGCAAATTCAAAAACATTTTTTTTATTAATCTTAAGTAATTTCTATGGCAAAATTAAATTTTTTTCTCTCCAAAATCCATATTACGAACATTAGTGTCCCATGATATTTCCTTACGATTTTCTTTTGAAAAGATTTGTCTCAAATCAAATTGGAATAAAAATCGGCATATATAGTTTCAAAAATATCTATGTTTGTAATATTTTAGGTATAGTAGAAAATATTTTCAAAATCTATATTGTTAAAATTTTTCGGTTCCCAGGTGAAAATGGTATCGTATATGACCATATTGGGTGCGGTATATTTGGTAAATTGTTGGCGTTGATTGTGAAACATTATGTCGAATCATTTGCTCACAAATGATGCTTTGTGAGCAAAAGATTCGACATTTTCGAAGCAAAAAAAAAACTTTGTTTTAAAGGAATTAAATGTGCCAAAATGCAAACGTAGTTTACAAATTGTGAAAAATAATCTGTTGGAGGCATGTCCCTATCCGGATTTCATTCTTGCCTAAGGAAATCGTTGTAAGGAAATTTGTTATTTACACTATTCCATTCAATGACTAAGTGAGAATAAATGACAATTTTTGACCCTCCAAAATGCCAAATAAATTATTAAAGACACAAACCATGTGTAAAAACACCCAATAAGTGATCGTAATTGATCATATGTGGGTACAGATGATCAGATATGCCCACACATAGTTCCATATACGATCATATATGGTATCATATATGCCAATATATGTTCGGATCCACAATTTGAGGTTATATATGGTCATATAAGGTCATATACAGTGAACAAAAAAAAGAGTTGGACACTATATAAAATAAAATGAACAACCATGTTATTTGAATTTTTTTTCAAACAACATAAGCACATTGTACGTAAAATTAACAGTAATTTTATGCTCTTCAATATCATCTTTTTTAAGTTTTTTGTCTTTTATATTAATTACAGCTCGTTTCATTATACCCTACACCACTATGTGATCAGGGTATTATAAGTTTGTGCTGATGTTTGTAACACCAAAAAATATTGGTCCTAGACCCACCTTATAGTATACCGATCGGCTCAGAACTTTTTATATTTCGATTTAACGATGTCCGTCTGTCCGTCCGTCCGTCTGTCTGTCCATGTATTCTTGTGCGCACTCTACAGGTCGCAAATATTAAGATATTTTGATGAAACCTGGTACACCGATTTATGTCGGCCCAAGGATGAAGCCTATTGATTTTGGTTAAAATCGGTCCATGTTTAGACCTAGTGCCCATATAAGGGTCCCCCCAAAATTATATTTTTTATACGCCGCTGGTCGTAAATGTTGAGATATTTTGATGAAATTTGGTACACCGACCTATATCAGCCCAAGGACGAAGCCTATTGATTTTGGTGAACATCGGTCTATGTTTAGATATAGTGCCCATATAAGGGTCTCCCCAAAATTGGCTTGGTTACAAACTGCAGATCGCAAATATTAAGATATTTTAATGAAATTTGGTGCGCTGACTCACATTATAGAAAATTTTGACACAAGCCCCATTTTAACCCATTTGAATTTCGGATCTAAACATTAGTTGGCTTTTACCCAGACTGGTGCAGGGTATTGTATAGTCGGCATGCCCGACTTTAACCTTTTTACTCGTTTTAATATATAATGTGTCTAACTTTTTTTTTTTGTTTACTCTATGTTATTAATAGTTTCTCGCATATGATCATATACGGCCCTCAAATTTCGGATCCGAATATATATGGTCACATATGATATCATATATGGTCATATATGATATCATATATGGTCATATATTGTACTATATATGGATACATATGATCAGCTATAGTCCAACTCTTTTGCACCTGGGTTTTCAAGCAATTTTTGTTTTAAACTAATATAAGCTGTTTATTACCAACTATCAATTTTTTGTAATGTGGCGACCCTAATCTGTATTTTGAAAAGCGTCGATGTATTTCAGTCTACTCAATTTTATTTATGAGTTTATCACATAACGGGAATTTAGGGTCACGGGTTTTCTTTAAGGGGAAGTGGAAGTGATTTTGTTCCAGCTAGCTAAAAACACAAAAATTAATACTATCATCTTAATTACTGGCCAAAATCACACTTTTCTTAAAATCACACTTTTTTCAAATTTAAAACTCCGTCACAATTAAGTTAAAAGAGGGATTTGTGTTATTTTCAGCAGAATTATTCTCTAAGGTGTATTTAATAAATCCATATGCGTTGACCACTTTTTTTAATATTTTGTTGAACAAAATTTTAAAAAACTCAAAAATAGAGTTTTGCAAATTTATAAAAAAAAAATCCCATCTTTGGACGTACCTGGGACTAGGTTATCATAACCCCAGAGAGACAAAAAATTTTATCTGAATATTTGTGAATCTTAAAAATGAAACTAGGGTATAGCTTTGTAAATTTTTGAAAGAAATATTTTATTTTTTTCGATTTTCATAATTTATCTCATTTTAACCCTACAATGGTCTGAGGAAATTGCAATTACCGAAATATTTTCCAACCGATTTTAGATTTTTAAACATTACCAGAAAGGGAATTCAGTTTAGATTGTGATTCTATTTACATTTTCCAAAAATACAGTTACTTAAGGGCCTGTAATGGTTAGCGCGTTGGACTGTTACACGTGAGGTTGCGGGTTCGAGCCCCAACCAAGGCAACATCAATTTATGAAAAATAATAATATGTATGAGTTTTTTCTATCCCTCATGCATATCGCAGCGTCCTCCTTCGGTGTTCCCATAGCACTTAACCCCACCGAAGTAAAATAATATAACAGGGCTATGAACTAAAAAGCTTCAACAAAGTTCGCCAACTTACCATCAGATGGCGCGCAACAACTGTTCTAAAAATTCAACATCTCGCGCAATTACAGTGTTGACATATTTGAAGCCCTTCATCTTTCACCACCTTTCACTTCCTCTCTACATTCACTTCCAAGCAACATGTTAATTAATAGGAAGAATTTCCTGAGTGTTGCTTCTCTTTAAAAAAAAAAAAAAAAAAAAAAAAAGTGATTTTTCGCCTTGTAGATCGTATTTCAAACTTTGAGCCCTCAGCGGCACGGGTTAACATACTTCAATCGAGCTCAAATTTCGGCTATCTCAATATCTGAAAAGGGGAATCGTTTTGTGGGGTCCAGACGAACAAAATTCCGACATTTTTTTCCCTCTCTATGAAATCCGGTCACCCTACTGTACAGCCAAGGTGGGTTAATCGATTTCGATCCGGTTTTTTTCTTTCGTAGTCAACAAAAAACTGTAGTCCTTATCGTGGCCCTTTTTTTGAATTTCAGTCAAATAAATTTTATATTCCCAAGTAAAATTGTTTTTTCTTGCCTTTTTTGGAATTTTGAAGTTTGTGTGGCAACTTTGTTAAACAAAAATTTTAAAAATAAAAATCGGGCCACGACAATTACTAGAGAATTTATCTGGTGTTAAGAATCACTTTACATTTTTATTTTCCAATAATTAATGAAGGTTGTACAGTGGCAGCCGATTTTGCCTTTTTTAAAAAAGGCTAATAATGAATTGGCAACCCTGGCGATTTTGGTCGTAGAAATTTAAAACTAATATTTTTTGAATATACTACAATAACATATATTTTAAATAAGAAAATAACATAGTAAAAATTATTTTATTATTGACAACCGTTATTTGAATTTTTGACAACCGTTTAAATATGCCCCTTAATGGTATTCTAAATTTTTTATACATTACAACAAGTGTTATTTTTGTTCTGTTTTAAGATCAAATATGACAAATTCCAAATTGTATTCACAATTTTTTTTACAATAAATAGAAAAAATTTGTGAAAAAAACTTTTCTAGAACCAATGATTGACAATTAATGCATTTTCAAGTACTACCAAGTACTATCATCAGATTGTCTTTATGGGACTCTCTCTAAGTTTTTGTATTTATACAAACTCCCAAGTAAATAACGCAATAAGAAATCAGTTCAAACATTTTTTCTAGCTATTTTTGTATTACAACGAAAATCATATGTTTCTTAAGGCAAAACTGCTAGAGATAGAGCATACATGGGACTAATTAATTAGGTGGACTAATTAATTGATGATTTCATTACCATTGCATTGATATCAATTGTAATGAAATTATTTTCATTACCATTTTTTTAATTAATGGCAATGATTCTAAAATTTAATTTCATTGATTAATGACAATGATTTTAAATTTCATTACCATTGATAATGAATAAATTAAAAAAAATAATTGCCATTGACAGAAAAACGTAAAAATGGAGTAAAACTCGCTGAAATCGAAGATGGAATATGCTCATTCAGGCTCATGCTCATTTGAAATTAAATATTACTTTCCATTCCATTGTTATTTGTATCCAGGTAAAGTTTAACGGAATGGAATGGATACTCCTTAAAAAATTATGTTTTATAACTTCCCTGGCCAAACCCGTTGTTCGTTTTCATTTGTCTGAATTTTTTTGTAAACAAATGGTTTTTAATCAATTGTAATTAGTTTTTTTATACATTAGTGTAATTTTATTACCATTAGTAATGATTTTTCTAATGAAAAATATTTCATTACCATTAAATGGTAATGAAATTTTTTTCATTGTCATTAGTATGAACTAATGGTAATGAAATTTCAATGGTAATGAAAAATTCCCATATATGAGATAGAGCATAAAGCAACCTTAAATAGCCTAAATCATTCACAATTTAGAGGTGTCTAGTAGTTTTATCTTGCGTGTAAATGTGCCTTTATAAAGCTATTATATATCTTATGTTATAGTTATAGTTATCCCTACGCGGAATGAGGAGTGAATTGCCCTCCAAGCACCTATCCCGTGACCGGTCAACCGAAGGCATATTACTAAATTAGTACAAATATGAACCAAAGAGAATGAATTAATTTTCTAAGTATTTTCCGATTCGTTACTTTCACTGTTGCTTTTAAAAACTTGACCAATATCGAAATAAAAAATAAAATTCGCGGCATATTTTTTAAAATATTTTTTTATTTATTATACTCTTTTATTTATTTTGAACTTTATTTTTTTACGATTTGCTTATTTTAGCTCTTATTTTAAATTTTTATAATTTTTTGCTAAAAAATTTTAAGTTTTGTATTTTTAACGTTTTTTAATGTTAAAGCTGTTTTAGTTTTAACAATTGGTATTTCATTTAATTTTTCTTTTTAACTTAAGGGCAATTTTTTGAATTTTTATTTATATTATCAGAGTTTTTGAGGTAATTGTCTAATTTTTAATTGATTTTTTAATTTAATTATGGCCAACGCAAAAAACGACTCAACTGCCATTAAAGGACATATCCCGTGACTGGTCAATCGGGGGCATACTGAAGGCACTTCCACTATATTTGTGTGTGTGTTAGTGTTGTTTTCTTTTCTATTTTTTTCTTTTCCATTTTTTTTATTTGCTTGTAGTGTTTGTTTTTTCTTTTTTATTTGAAAAGAAACGAAAAATATATAACTTTACCATCAGCCAGCCATCACGCATAAGCAACATTAGCTCAGACGGTAGAGCGTTTGCCTTACAAGCAGGAGGTTGTGTTATCGAGTCCTACTTCGACGCCAAGTAGATTATTTTTAATTCTTAATTTTTTATTAGTTTATTTGAAAAGCTATTTTTAGGCACACCACCTTACTGCCACATGGTGTCTAAACTGTGGCAATTGGTCATTTCCAATGACAACGCCATGTTAATTAAAGTGATATGTCTCTTTCAAACAAAAAGACCGATCAACGACCGGTCTCCGCCCCCTTGGGACCTATCCTGCGTGTCATCTGGGACCGGTCCCTTTCCCCGTAGGGTATTGTTTGTAAGTAGTCGGCGATATTTGTGTGAACTTACAAGAATCCCCAAATCCTTTCAAACCCTGCATACAAGCTGGCTTAC
This sequence comes from Leucophora obtusa, assembly GCA_949987735.1. Lineage (NCBI taxonomy): Eukaryota > Metazoa > Arthropoda > Insecta > Diptera > Anthomyiidae > Leucophora > Leucophora obtusa. Next base: position 53,265,452 of record OX465295.1, read on the forward strand.
TTTACCCAGTGTATGGCCGCATTGTAAGAACACAAAAGCCAATATACTTCGTAAGTACACACAAAGTTCTTTAGTAGTAAAGAAAATTTTGTATGTAACATTCAAGCTTTTGAATTCTACTTATACACTCATAGAAATAAATCTGTCAAAATAGCAGAAAAAGCTACCAAAAATTAGTTGAAATGATGCTGCAGAAAAACTGTTAAATTAGCAGATTTTTTTGCTAAAATAAGAACATCAAAAATTAAATTGTTAAATCTATACAATTTTAGTAATATTTGAGTTAACTTTTAGTTAATTGAAAATGACAGATTGTACTGTAAAATATACAGAAAATTTTGCTAAATATTAGTAGACTATAAATAGCAAAAACAAACTGTTATATCTAAAAAATTTTTGTTATTTTTAAGCTAAATTTAGTTCAATTCAAATAGCAGTTTATCCTGATAAAATTAGCAGAAATATTTGCTAAAAAAATTGTAAGCACTGTTTCGAAAGGATCGATTTTTAATTGCATTTAACAAAAAAAAAAGAAGATATTTTATGCTACTAATTATTTATCAAAATTTGTTGCTGATTTAATTTAATTTGAAATTAATTTTTAATAATTTTTAATTTAAAAATTAATTTAGTGATTTAATTTGTTATTTTCTATTATCAAAAATTTAACCTAAATATAACTGAAATTCTTTATATTAACCAGTGTTATTTTTCTGTTCCTATCTTACTAATATATAGCAAAAATAATCTAATATATCGATTTTTTTCTGTATAATTTTTAACTAATTTTTAGTAGTTTTAACTAAATTTTTTGCACACTTTTTCTATTAGTGTAGTCAGGAACGAAAGCGAAGAACTTTTGCAACAATTACACCCATGGGTTACATGTTATTACCCTTTAGAAAAACATGTAAGTCCACACAATGTAATCGATTTCGTGTACTTCACATTGTGGGTATTTGGAATTTAACTTTAGATTAAATTTTAACGGAACATTGTGTCATCCGGTCTAAGCTGTTTTTAATATCTTTTATGCCTTTTTGATCAATATGCATCATTTTAATTGACTGCTTCTTAAAATTTCGTTTCACAAAATTTCAAAACAAATATGCTGACCATCTTATAGTCGTCGAAACTATACCAATGATTGTGAACATGATCTCTCTTAGTTCAGATAATAATATGCTTGTAATTAGAAGAGAGAAGAGACATAGTAGATAATTTTAGATCAGAGAATAATATGATAATCGAAAAAAGGAGACATTTTATCTATAAAACGATTATAGTTGACCGTATCAAGTAAAGTATGATTTATACAATAATAATTTGATTGCAACAACCAACTATGACAGTAGGGAATATAGTTTTGTAGCCGTAATCATATTGCAACCATACATTTTCTCTTCGTGTATGGTCGTCAAAGTGTTAAAATTCTTTCTCTGCTGCGGTGTAATTGTTTAATATTGTTTATGCAATATTTGTAATTGTTAAGTTGAATATAACACAAATATTTTTTTTCATGTGAAACATTTCTTTTGAAAAAAAAACTATTCTCACTATACGAAGCAGCAGTAAAACTCAACCCATATTTCAAATATTTAAAAATTCAATACGCATTTAAGGCATTAATGCATTATTCAAACTGAACAAAACAAAAAGAAAAAAAGTCATACCAAATATTACAGCATTCCCAAATACATAGAATAAATAATAAAATAAATCTCATTGCATAATATTCTAAAGGCATTATTTCATAAAAATAGAAATAGACTGACAAAAGTATTTAAAAGAAATTATTTATTTTTCACAAAAATCTTTGAATTATTGATAAGTTAATATGCAACAGAGGTGACCTAAATAATTTGTTATAAAACGCGCAGCGCAAGTTGAGCGATAAAATAATAGAAAAAAATAGAGTGAAGCCATGAAAAAAATGATAAACGACACGCGAACGTGTTTAGAAGAAAAGAAAAAAACGTATTATGTGGAAAAGGAATAGAATGGAATATAGTATGGTGTGGTAGTAAAAAAATATTTGGAGTAGTGCATACATTAGGGTAAAATTTAATTTTAAGAGGAGTTTTCTGTTTAGAAAATATCGAGGATCTTTGCTCACAGACCAAACAAAGGAAATACTCAATCGAAAATTGCCAGTGCTACAAAAATTCAGGCCCGTACTCTACACTGAATTTTTTGTATGAATCTTAAAACCATTTATTGTTCGGATTACTCTAGAACGAGTTAAGTTTAGTTTATAACCCATGTAATCCTCTCAGTTAATGAGAACAACTATGCAAAATGTGGCTGCAATAAGAAATTGAAAATGCTTTGGCGCCCTTTCATTGATAAAATTATATTTCAAGTGTTATTTTTGTTCGGTTTCAAGATCAGATATGACAAATTCCAAATATAATTCACAGTTTTGTTTTACAACAAATAGAGAAAAAACTTATGAAAAAACTTTTCTAGAACCAATGGTTGGCAATTAATGCATTTTTAAGTACTACCAAGCACTATCATCAGATCGTCTTTATGGGGTTCTCTCTAGGTTGTAATTTAGATTTTAGTTTTTGTATTTACATAAACTCCCAAGTAAATAAAGGGCTGAGAAATAAATTCAAACATTTTTACTAGTTATTGGTGTATTACAAAGAAAATAACATGTTTTTACAAAGCTATTATTTTTCTCTATGTTATAGTTGCTGCTTTAACCAAAGTTCCTTTAGTAGTAAAGCAAATGTTTGTATGCTGTGTTTAACATTGAAGCTTTTAATTCGATTTATAGTCATTAGAACGAAAGCAAAGAACTTTTTACAACAATTACTTTTAATATTTGTATTAAACCCTAATTCATCATGCCGACTTACATGTTGCAATTAAGGAATATTACTTAACAATTTGCACTGAACCTCATCTGTGAAGTATTTTACGGTAGAGTGTTAGTTGATCTGAGGATAACATAGAGAAAACATAGATAAAAATGTATATTTACTAGGGAGTTTTTGGTCACAGGTTTTTCGTTTTCCGTTTTTCCTAAATCTATGTATCACATAGACCTACCTAGCAAAAAAAGGAGATGCCAAACCAGTAGAAAAAGCACTACAATTAATAATCTAGATGTATTTCTTTTTTAACAGAAAGATTAATAATTTTAACATTGAGTTTTCATAGTGAAGGAGTACTCCCACTTTAATATTTTTTTATTACTTTTTGAGCGAATACAAAGAAAACTCTTCTTCATCAATTGGAAGTTTCAAAAAATTTGAAGCAAAACAAAATTATTTATTTTTATTAAAAAAATTATTGTCGCCACTGGGTATCGAACTTGCGACCTCAAGATTGCTAGTCTAGCTTTCTACCGCTAAACTATTCTTCGATATGAAAGTTGGCTGGCAAAAAAACACCACTTTGTCATTTCGAAATATTTGCCTTATTCTCTTCAATAAGAGGACTTATTAAACAAGTGCAAAAAGGGTACTGCAAATCATTATTTTTTTCAGTAGTATTTTTACAGGTCCATAAAAAGCAATTTTTCATAATTCATTTTTATATATATTTTTAAAAATTGGAAAATAAAAAATCATTGAATTTTGAATAGAATAGAATTTTGAATTTTTTTGAATATTGCAAAAAAATAAAAACAACAATAAGAAGAAAAAAAAATAAAACGAGTAAAAATTTTAAAGTCGGGCATGCCGACTATACAATACCCTACACCAGTCTGGGTAAAAGCCAACTAATGTTTGGATCCGAAATTCAAATGGGTTAAAATGGGGCTTGTGTCAAAATTTTCTATAATGTGAGTCAGCACACCAAATTTCATTAAAATATCTTAATATTTGCGGCCTGCAGTTTGTAACCAAGCCAATTTTGGGGGGACCCTTATATGGCCACTAGGTCTAAACATGGACCGGTGTTAACCAAAATCAATAGGCTTCGTCCTTGGGCCAACATAGGTCTGTGTACCAAATTTCATCAAAATATCTTAATATTTGCGACCTGCAGCGTATAAACAGTATAATTTTGGTAGGACCCTTATATGGGCACTAGGTCTAAACATGGACCGATGTTCACCAAAATCAATAGGCTACGTTATTGGGCCAATATAGGTCTGTGTACCAAATTTCATCAAAATATCTTAATATTTACGACCTGCAGCGTATAAACAGTATAATTTTGGTAGGACCCTTATATGGGCACTAGGTCTAAACATGGACCGATGTTCACCAAAATCAATAGGCTGCGTTATTGGGCTAACATAGGTCTGTGTACCAAATTTCGTCAAAATATCTTACTATTTACGACCTGCAGCGTATAAACAATATAATTTTTAGTGGACTCTTATATGGGCACTAGGTCTAAACATGGACCGGTGTTAAGCAAAATCAATAGGCTTCATCCTTGGGCTGACATAGGTTGGTGTACCAAATTTCATCAAAATATCTTAATATTTGCGACCTGCAGCGTATAAACAATATAATTTTTAGTGGACCCTTATATGGGCACTAGGTCTAAACATGGACCGGTGTTAAGCAAAATCAATAGGCTTCATCCTTGGGCTGACATAGGTCGGTGTACCAAATTTCATCAAAATATCTTAATATTTGCGACCTGCAGCGTATAAAGAGTATAATTTTGGTAGGACCCTTATATGGGCACTAGGTCTAAACATGGACCGATTTTAACCAAAATCCAAAAATAGGCGTCGTCCTTGGACCGACATAAGTCGGTGTACCAAGTTTCATCAAAATATCTTAATATTTGCGACCTGTAGAGTGCGCACAAGTATGCATGGACAGACAGACAGACGGACGGACGGACAGACGGACATCGTTAAATCGAAATAAAAAAAAATTCTGAACCGATCGGTATACTATAAGGTGGGTCTAGGACCAATATTTTTGGTGTTACAAACATCAGCACAAACTTATAATACCCTGACCACATAGTGGTGTAGGGTATAAATATTGGCCCGCCAGGAATCGAACCCGCGATCATCTATTTGGAAATAAACTGCATCAAAATCACTTTTTAGGATAAATTTTAGAGCAATTATGCAATACTTAATTTTTTCTTGGATGTTGTTCAGATTTTCTTCTAAAAAAGATGTAAAAATATACTGACGAATACTTTGGAAGTAATGAAAGAAATGATTTTTTAAACATGTTCGGAATTACTTCTCAAAAAGTAGCAAAAATACCGGATATATAACGGATACACTTACAATATTTTATCCTTAAAAACAACGTAAAATACATATTAAATTAATTGAAAACACAATCAAAAAAAGGACTACTGGTTTTTCATTATTTTTTCATTATATTCAAACCAATTTGCTATTTATTTTCAAACATTGTTTAAACAATCCACAAAAGAAATAAAAATAATTTAAAATTCTATTAAAACAATCATCAATTTTTAACTGACAAAACGTAAAAAAAAAACGATTTTGTGGTTTGTTTTTTTCATATTTGAAAGTTTTTTTTTTTTGTTTAATTTTCAAAACACTACACACACAACACACATATTTTTATTGGCTATGTTTGTGTGTATGAGTAAAGAATTTCTTGTAATTTGAATTGAAATAATTTTGTATATAAACAAACTATTTTAACAAAAATAAAAGGGAAAATAATTGATTTTTTTAAATTATTTTTTCTAAAAATAGAAAACTAAAAATAGATCATTTGACTGAAAATATCAACCCCTACAGACGATACGTATTTTTTTGTAGTTTATTTTTTTATTGACTTATACAAAAAGTTAAACAATATGTTTCCATTTATTTCAATTGATTCTTCAATTGAAAACAAACTTTACCTATTACTTTTCAAATAAACCTCAATCGGTTATGGAAAATATATTGTGAGTGGATTTATTAAACAAGTGCAAAATGTGTACTGGCAAACAGTATTTTTTCAGTAGTTTCAGTCACAGGTGCATAAAAAGCGATTTTTTTATCATTTTTATTTTATATATTTTTAAAAATCGAAAAATTAAAAAAACATTGAATTGAAACAAATTAATTGTGAATATTACAAAAAAAAATAAAAACAATAAGAAGAAATTAGAAAAAAGAAAAATTAAAAAAATATTGGTCCCGCCAGGAATTGAACCCTTGATTATTTGTTTGGAAATAAAATGTATCACTTTTAGAGGAATTATGCCCTAGAAGCAATACTTAATTTTTTTTTGGATGTTGTTCAAAATAACTTCTAAAAAAGCTGTAAAAGTATACTGACGGATACTTTGGAAGTAAGGAAAGAAGTGATTTTTTTGAACATGTTCGGAATTACTTCTCAATAATTAGTAAAAATACAGTAAGTAATGAAAGAAATTGTTTGCATGACTTTCATTTTTTTTGTTAGGTAATGCTTTAATAATCCTAACAATAACTGATAAAAAGCGAAGATCGATGTTTTTGCCACTACAAAATCGTATGAGTAAAATAGCGAAAATTATTAATTTTACTTGTAGCAAGTGCCTAGGTTTTGGGAATGCTTGAGGTTGGGTTTGCAAACATATCTTTTAACTTTTACAGACATAATTATACTCAAATGAAAGCTCGATTTGCTGTCTTTTTTGATGCACAAATAACAAATTTTAAGAATATTTTCGAGAATAAAGTAAAAACCGCTATTTTTAGCAAAAATCAAGTCGCAATATCTGGAAAGCCGTTAATGCGATTTTGTGGGTTTTCAAAAGTAAAAAATCCACTCATCTTCTGCTGTAAATTGTCAAGCCTTGAAGTGTAAAATTCCTTAAACAATATAAATGTTACCCTTATACCCATAGTGTGTAAAGAATTATGAAAATGTTAATTTTTATTTAGCACGGGATGAGGTTTGGAAACATAATATTAAACTAAAAATACTTCTGAAAGTGACCACAAGCGAAATGTCAGTTATGCTAGACAAAAAATATAAAGCACGCTTTAGTTAAAGCTAAAAAAAGAAAAAATACAGAAATATTTAAGTCATGAGCTTGAACTGATTGCATATCTTTAAAAAAAAAAATGTTGCTGTTCTATTCTTTATTTCTGTCTTAGATTCTTTTGTAGCCATTTTATTTATAGGCGACAGCTAGTGTAGGCGTTTAACGGTTTTAAACACTGCTATAAAATTCGCAACAATAAAAAACAGCTCAAATCTCAACAAAAAAAGAGAAGTTAATATTCAACACAAATAGGCGTCAAAATGGGCGTGTAAACTATTAAATATTTGCTAAGTTTAAACAGAGATTACGATTACCATAACAAATCTAAATCATGATTTTTCTGAGTTTAGCAACAACAACAGCAGCAAAACAAGAAGAAATAAATACTAAACACAACTGAATACTAAAATAATTTTTGCTGTTAAAGATTTTAGATTAAAGAAAAATTTCAACAAAATACAAAAAAAAAACAGGAAATGGTTTGTTGAACTTGACACTTGCTTGTCATAATTATGTGGTTAAATTTGGTTTAACACTATAATAGATGAAGTACAATTAATCATAACTAATTTACAGCTACAATCAACACATTTGATATCTAATATATATAAAACAAACTGAAAAGTAAATATGAAACTTTTAACTACTGTCAGTTTAACAAAAGACTTAAGACACATACGTTAAATAACTGAAAGCAACTGTGTCTGTTGCTTTTAACTGTTACAAAAGACTTAAGTAACAAGCCTATTTTTTGGTTAAATAGAAATACAGTGCTTATAGTTTATTATAATACCACAGCAAAGAAAATATGTATTCCTTTGCAGAATATTAAATAATAATTTAAAGCAAATAAAAAAAAATATATGTACACTAGAGTGTCCCTTAAAGGAAGAAATCGATTTTTTTTTTGTGGAAAACGTTAACCCGTGCCGAAAGTTGGACGCAAATGGTCCCTTTTGGAAAAAAAGTGTATTACTATTAAAAATTCCCAAAATTCGAAAGTTCGAAAAAAATTTTTTTTATTCCATTTATTCATTTAATATAGTCAAAATGATTCATACATGGAATTTTGACTTCATCGGATATCATTAACCCACTTTAGCCTGGAATCCAAAATGACCCACAAATTTGATAAAAATGCAAAAACGTATTTTTTTTTTAAATTAATTTTAAAGATTTTTTAAAATGCCTAATTTGGAGAGATGTCGATTGCTATTTGTACCACTTAATAATTGATATTAAAGAAAAAAAAAATAAATTAGAAAAATGATAATTCGAGTTTGTGTTTGGAGCGACTGCTTTTCAAGACATTTTACAAAAATTGCTCATTTTGTCAAAAATTTTAATGTTTTCATCAAATTTTACATTAATTATCTTTTCATTTCTTTAAAAAAAATTAACCCTTAGTGGCCTGGGGTCAGAAAAGACCCATAGAACTTAATATTAATTATGACAACGAGATTGTAAAGCCATTAAATTTATAAAAAAAAACTCAACTGAATAAAAATAATTATTTTGTGTAACGTGATCCATATGGGGTTAATTTTTATACTTTTGGCCAAAAACGCCCCACTAGGAAATTTACAGAATAACACCTCTAAAGGTCGCAAATATTAAGATATTATGACGACATTTGGTACACCGACCCAAGGATGACGCCTATTGATTTTGGTTGAAATCGGTCTATGTTTAAGGGTACACCCCAAAATTGTCTTTTTCACACGCTGCAGGTCGCAAATACGAAGATAAAGGGTTTTTCAATAAGAGCGCTACAAAAGTAAAAAAGTTTAAATAAAACAAAAACGGTTTTGGATATCAATGAAATTCTTTATTCCTGTGAAAGTACGTTCGATGCCATTATGTATGGAAATCGATCTCTTTTGCATGGCCGGCCACCACGGGCACGCTTGCAGAAGTCCAGCCGCTGAACCCAATTTTCGACGGCTTTCAAGCATAAATCGGCCGATACTGCTGCAATTTCACGTTCGATATTCGTACGAAGTTCATCAATCGTCGCTGGCTTGTTGGCATAGACCATAGATTTGACGTAGCCCCACGCTCAATTGTTGATCTGCTAGGACGAATATGACGACCATAAATTGGACGTAGCGCTCTTAACGTTGAGGCCACTGACTCCGAATTTCGGTAGTAAATTTTAATAATTTCGACTCGTTGTTGGCTCGTATAACTTTCCATCATGAAATGGCAAACCCTACTGAAGAGAAATGTCAAAAGAGCGGCAAGAAATATGGCGTCGTTTGCTATCCCTGTATTTCTACTTTTGTAGCGTCCCTGTTGAACAACCCTTTATTTCAATGAAATCTGGTTCGCTGACTTACATGGTCCCAAGGAAAAAGATAGGATCGGTCTATATTTGGACCTATCGCCCATATGGGCTATATTTTCGATTTTCTCTTCTTTTATGATTTTATATAAAATTTTGACACATTTTAACCCATTCAAATTTCGGATCCAAACATTAGTTGGCTTTAAAGTCAGACTGGTGTATGGTATTATTTAGTCGGCATGTCCGACTTTAACCTTTTTACTCGTTTTTACTATTTTTACTAGTTTTTTCTCATAAATTCGTTTTTACGGTGAACTGTGCAAATTCTTAAATTCAGGGTCTCTATTTATTACTTTTGATACCATTTTCTTACATTTCACTTGAAAAAAAAAATCAGTTTTGGTAATTCTTCGGCACTTTCTAAGTTTACTAGTTTTTATGGGAAATGTAAATAAACAGACCTATTATAAGTCATGGTCGTTGTATATAATATCAATTATTTTCTGCCTTCTTCCTTCAATTGACATTTAATCACTCGTATTGTAGTTGATTATAGCAATAATAGCAAAAGGACAAATTGTTATGAGTAAATGATAGTAAAATAAATTACCTTTAGGCCTTCTAGCCACAACCACCAACCATTACAATTCATTTAATTTGTTTTGAAGTAGGTACACAGAAAATAACCAAAGCAATTCATTGAAATATACTTCATTCATTAGTAATTTAAAGACACATTCTTCGATGTTACTTGTTAGTTGTTTTTGTTGTTATTGTTGCTTTCGTGTCCAGCGTGTACTTTTATAAAAGTTTTCCATTTCTTGCAAGTTACTTGCAAGTTGAAAACAATTGCTTGCTACCTTGACCATCAGGTAACCATAAAATTATATATGTTAGTTGTACTAATAAATTTTAAATGCTATAATTTAATGTTAAATAGTTGGCGCTTGATTGGAAGAGTCAATTTTATTTTTACTTTCGTTCATTGAAAATTAAATTTTACTTGCGGTAGGAGTATTTTAGTTTTTGTGTTTTGAATCAAGGTAGTATAGGAAGAACAGTGTTTTATGTGAAAATTATCTTTAAGAAAAATTGTCAATGGACTGAATAGTAGAAAGATGAAGAAGCTAACAGTGAATTCGTTTAAAGGTATAGAAAAAAATATTAAAATCCAATCAAGGGTCTCAAAATATTTCAAAAACTCACAAACGCTTTGATATCTAAACTCGTAATTTTACACATAAAAATATTAACCTAAAATATCTAATTAAAGATTTGTTTTAAATAAAATTTTATTTCTAAACAAATATTTAATTAAATTAATTTATATGTGAATTAACTTTTAAATATTTCAGTAGGTGATTATTTTTATAACTACGTAGAAAAATGTAAGTATAAAACCAAACGCATTTACAAAAGAAATAGTAGGTGCCACTACTAGTTTAGATTTTATTTACACAAAAAAGAAAAATATCCTAAATGTTTTTGGCAAACCACAAGCTATCATCCAATTTTCCCAAACAACACTTTTCCAAATACAATATATTTGACATTTTCATGTGCAAAAAATAATAATAATAATGTAATAAACACAACTTCAAAGCACCTGTTGTTTAAATATTTAAGTTTATGTTAAAACTTGACTTTGAAAACATAAAAATCTTGTTAAATAAAGTAACTTATACAATACAGTGTATTTATGCATAAATTGTACATTATAATTGAACACAACATAAAACCTTATGGTGAAACTCACACGTATATACTTTGTTAAAAAATAATGCTAAATTCTGGTGGTTATATGTACAAATCATAAAAAATTAATCTTCAGATATAGTAGTACCTTAAAAGAGTTGGAACTAAATCCTTAGTTTGAGAAACTCTGCGCATAAAAAATTATTGTCAAAATTTACTTAAAATAAATCTTGTTTTAATTAAATTTGCAATTGAATTAATTTACTTTTTTATTTAATGCTACGAGAGAGAATATATGTACAAGTTTAAAGATCAATTGTTTTTGTTATTATTAATTATAACTAGGGCCCGGAAGTTCATGCATTAATAATCATACTTTATTTGTATGGAATATGTATTAAAAATTGAAAAATATGCAAACAAAATTTTAGAAATATTCACAAAAATCCATTAGTGTATTTTTACTGCGTTTTTAGAATTAATTTTGACCAACTTCAAAAAATCACTTCTTTCATTGCTTCCAAAGTATCCGTTAGTATATTTTTAGAGCTTTTTTAGAATTACTTCTAAAAAACATCCAAAAAATCACTTAAGTATTTCTTCTAAAGCATAATTGCTCTAAGAGTGATCCTAAAAAGTGATTTTGGTATCATTTAGTATTTCTAAATAGACGATCGCGGGTTCGATTCCTGGGGATACCAATATATTTTTATTTTTTTTTAATATTTCTAATTAATTTGTTCATATTCACCTTTTGCACCTGTTTAAAAAGTACTTTTATTGAAGAGAATTAAACACAATGTCTCACAATGACAAAGTGGTGTTTTTATGCCAGTCAACTTCCATTTCAAAGAATAGCTCAGCGGTAGAGAGCTATACTAGACATCAGGAGGTTGCAAGTTCTATACCCAGTGGCGGCAATAAAAAACTTTTTAAAAAAAAAATATAAATTTTTGCGAAGAATTTTTTTTTAACTTTTAATTTGTGAAAAAGAGCTCCCTTTGCACTCGTTCAAAAAGTACTGAAAAATGTTGAAGTGGGAGTACTACTCTCCTATGATAACTCAATTTTAAAATCATTAGTGTTTATTAGAGCGTACCACCTTACAGGCAAAAAAAAAGTGCGCCGTATACCCTCCAATATGAAATATTTTTGCAAGGAGGTTTCAAAAAAATTTTTTGTTTGCCGGACGTAGGGGTCGCCATTTTACATTTTTATACCCTACACCACTACATGGTCAGGGTATTATAAGTTTGTGATTTAACGATGTCCGTCTGTCCGTCGGTCTGTCTGTCCCTCCATGCATTCTTGTACGCACTCTACAGGTCGCAAATATTAAGATATTTTGATGAGACTTTCTACACCGACTTATGTCGGCCCAAGGACGAAGCCTATTGATTTTGGTTAAAATCGGTCCATGTTTAGACCTAGTGCCCATATAAGGGTCCCCCCAAAATTGGCTTGGTTACAAACTGCAGGTCGCAAATATTAAGATATTTTAATGAAATTTGGTTCGCTGACTCACATTATAGAAAATTTTGACACAAGTCCCATTTTAACGCATTCGAATTTCGGATCCAAACATTAGTTGGCTTTTAACCAGACTGGTGTAGGGTATTGTATAGTCGGCATGGCCGACTTTAACCTTTTCACTCGTTCGTTATATCTTTGGCATTTACAGTCGGATCTTAAAGTATGATACATCAATGTTTTTCTCTCGAGGAGACCAGTATTTTGCTCTAAGGGCCATTGACCTCAAGTATCCCGTTCTAGTAGTTACGCACCACCCTAATGTACAACCCTAATTTCAGAAAATTAAAGCTCGCAAAAAATCATTAAACTTTTGCAAAGGAAGTTTTTCGATAAGCCCAGAAGAAATTTCTTTTATATTTTGATTGCCGAACGTAGGGGACGCCTTTTTAAATTTTTTTGCATTGGATTTTCCTTTATAGCAAAACACTGGTCTCCTCGAGGCAGAAATATCGATATATCACACTTTAAAATCCGACTTTAAATGCCGAAGCTATAACGAAAAATTGAAAAAGGTGACCCCTATATTCGGCAAAAAAGAAAAAAAAAATTTTTTTTTGAAATTGCCTTGCAAAAATACTTCATATTGGAGGGTGTACGGCGAACTTTTTTTTTGCGGTACGGTTTAGTGTTTATGTTTAAAAATAAGTACATCTAGATCAACAATTGTAGTGCTGTTTCTACTGCTTCTGCATCTCTTTTTTTGCTGGGTTATTAATGCATTTTTTCAATGTTTTCAATATTATCAATTCAATTTTAGTATTTTCTTGTTTTAAAAGTAGCTTACCCAGCAAAACATGTATCAGTTCCAGAACTAATTCTACAACTAGTTCTTTAGAACCAGTACAAGTTCTACTTTGGCACTGTTACCCATGATTTTTATTTAAAATTGTCACCCCTAGAACTAGTTCTGGGGAATGGTTTGAGGAACAGGCACTAGTTCTATGGAACGGTTCTAGAACGTATTCTTGAATCCGTGATTTTTGTATGAAATTGTCACCCTCAGAACTAGTTCCATCAAGGAGCATTAATCCCTTATGTAGATCGGTTTTAAAACTAATATTTTTAGTCATACTGCAACAGTTTCAAGAACTTTTTGCAAAAATATATTTTGTACGAAAAAAATATTTGTGTAACTTTTTAAAGTAAATATTTGATACAGATCCGTGTAGATAGATTTTTTAGTTAACAGTATTTCGAGGAAAAATATACGAAAGAATCTTCATAAGGTTTAAGATTAAGGTATAGCGAATCTCTTCCACGTATTTTGTTACATTTGATTTTCGAAATTCATTTCGGAAAAGTACCATGTGCTGTTTTACATTTTGATAGGAAAAATCATAAATTTTCCAAGTTTTTTAAGTAGTTCTGGGAACTAGTAACAGATTCTGGGAATCGATGTAGAAGTCATGTATAACAAGTTCTAAATTACTGGTTCCCAAACACACTAAAGAAGTAGTTAAAATTCTAAATATGTCTCCTTTGCATGGATTCTAGAACTAGTTGCCCCATCGCTAGTTCCAAGGATGCTATTAAAGAATATATAGTTACTCCCTGAGAAGTAGTTCTGGAACTAGTAATTTTAGGATGGGTTCTAAAAATTTTCCTGGGTTAAATACTGAAAATTATCTTTCATTATCGTTAGAAGAATAAGTAGTAATTGAATTTCTCTGATATATTCAAATCTATAAATATCGCTAAACCTAGGCCAGCCCCATTCCATTTCATTCCCTTAGTTTAGTGTTTTAATTCCACTAGTTCCTTGTTCCCTTCCCTTTCGTTCCACTTGTCTAGTGTTTTAATTCAACTCATTCCACAATCCATTCTATTTCGTTTCCCAATTTGAGTGTTACGATTTCACTCGTTTCCCGTTTTACAATATTTCATTTCGTCCCAGTTCCATTCCATTGAGTTCCCACTATCTGCAGATGACGTGAACTACCCTACTTTAAAAATTCGACTTTAGACTATTTTCAGTCAAAAAGTGAGCGTCATTAGTAAAAAACAAGTTGGTTAAAAATTTTGTTGAAAATGGACAAACAAAGAAAGCATTATCGGCATATTTTATTGTTTTACTTCCAAAAGGGCAAAAATGCGGTGCAAACTCGGAAGAAATTATGTGCAGTTTATGGTGAGGACTGCCTTACTGAACGCCAGTATCAGCGCTGGTTTGCTCGCTTTCTAAAAAGAATCATAACGGGTGTTGAAAAATTGACTGGTTACGATAACGTAGTCCGAAAACGATCATGTACCAAGCAAAATGAGCCCCCCAAAGCCAATATTCTCCAAAAGAAGATTATGCTTTCTGTGTGGTGGGATTGCTAGGGTACAGTCTATTTTTACCTGCTGGCAAGAAAACAAACTATTGATTCAAATGTCTACTGTCGTCAACTGTCGAAATTGAACAAAGAAATCAAGAAAAAACGCCCTGAACTGGCAAATCATAAAGGCGTGAAGTTCCATCATGATAACGCCAGACCCCACATCTCTTTGATAACACATCAAAAATTAACAGCCCCCAATTGGGAACTGATGCCACATCCACAATATAGCCCTGATTTAGCACCATCAGATTAACATTTGTTTCGCTCCCTTCAAAACCATTTGCATGGTAAAACTTTCGATTCTGATCAGGCTGTTAAAAATGAGTTAGACCAGTTTTTCGCTTTTGAAAACAAAGGCTTCTTCGAACGTGGAATTTTTCAACTAACCGAAAGTTGACAATAGGTCATCCAACAAAATTGTCAATATATCATTGATTAATGTTTCTTGTTAATAAAGGGTTGTTCAACAGGGACGCTACAAAAGTAGGAAGACAGGGACAGCAAACAGCGCCATATTTCTTGCCGCTCTTTTAACATTTCTCTTCAGTAAGGTTTGCCATTTCATGATGGAAAGATATACGAGGCAACAGCGAGTCGAAATTATTAAAATTTACTACCGAAATTCGGAGTCAGTGGCCTCAACGTTAAGAGCGCTACGTCCAATTTATGGTCGTCATAATCGTCCTAGCAGATCAACAATTGAGCGTGGGGCTACGTCAAATCTATGGTCTATGCCAACAAGCCAGCGACGATTGATGAACTTCGTACGAATATCGGCCGATTTATGCTTGAAAACCGTCGAAAATTGGGTTCAGCGTCTGGACTTCTGCAAGCCTGCCCGTGGTGGCCATGCAAAAGAGATCGATTTCCATACATAATGGCATCAAACGTACTTTCACAGGAATAAAGAATTTCATTGATATCCAAAACCGTTTTTGTTTTATTTAAAAAAACTTTTGTAGCGCTCTTATTGAAAAACCCTATATAAATAAATTTGCTTTGTAAAATATGAAAAAACGACGCTAATTATCGAACAACCCAATAGTATTTCAACTCCAACTGCTTCCCGTTCCTTTCCATTTCGTGTGGCTTGTCTAGTGTTTCAAATTTACTCGTTCCCCGTTCCATTTCCCAATTTTAGTAGTCCAATTACAATCGTTCTCCATTTCATTAAAATTCGTCACCATTGTCTAGTGTTTCCATGTCAAACATTTTTGTTTCTTCCATTTGTTTCCATTCATTCCCGCTTCAGTGATTTGGGCAGGCCGTTTGAACCCCCATTTTTGCCAAGTTTCTGTCCAAAATTCCGCAATTACCTTATCGGCAAGTAAGCCAATATCCCTAGAACAAATTTTATATATTTCAGCTTTCTAGCTTATTGGGTGTGGATAGTCCATCAGTGAGGAAACTGTTCTCATTTAAGCCCCTCTCGGAATATACATATATACCAATTTAAACTTCCTAGGTTCAGCGGTTTGGGTTGGGCCATGTTGAGTCAAGTGTATCAGTCAGTCAGTGCAACGTTGCTCTTATATATGCATATGTAAATCTTTGCAAGCCAATTACGAGTACCCTGCTATAGGAAAAAGTATGTCGTATCAGTTTCAGATTACGCTAATTATTACTCGAAAGAAAATTGGAGCAACTTGTCCAATTTTCCAAAAAGTGGGAAGAGTAGGAGTGGTTAAATATTGACAAGTGTAGATTCTATTTTTATTTTAATTTATTGAAATGTGGAAAAATCTAGAAATTTGACTACATCGAAAGAGTTTTTGGCTAAACTGCAGTTTATGGGGTTTCGTCAGAAAAATGAAAAAAAAAATATGACCCCCTCTGGAATTAAAAAAGAAAAAAACCGAAATTAATTTTGGGAGGGGCTCGGCCTCGGGAAGCCTGTGGGGCCATAGTAAAATGTAAGTGTGGGTTCTCAAATTAAAGGAAATTGTCTCACAATTTCAAAAATGTTATTTTTTTTTAATCCATAAAACGTAGAGCCATTTTAGTCCCTTAAGAGGGTGGCTGAAAATTATGAAATTTTTTGGCAAAAAATTTTCAAAATAAACAACAACAAATGGACATTTACAGGGTTTTACTACAACTAAAATAATGTGGTTTTAGACTTTTTTAATTTTTCGAAGGTCTAAAATTTAACAAAATGCCTTTAATTCGATTCACGTCCAACGGATTAGTAAAAAAACCTCATTTTTGAAATCGTGAGAAAATTTACTTTCATTTGAGTACCATTTTCGTTCAAATTAATATTATACTTTTTTCGACCCCCCCCCCCTATTGGTAAAAAAATTGCTTTAGTTAGGGCTACGTTTTATGGAAATAAAAAAAATAACATTTTTGGAATCGTGAGACAATTTCCTTTAATTTGAGTACCCACACTTAAATGTTACTATGTGCCCCCATTTGTTGCCCCCCACAGGCCTACCGGGGCCGAGCCCATCCCAAAATTAATTTCGGTTTTTTTATTTTTTAATTTCAGAGGGGGTCATATTTTTTTTTTTGCCGAAACCCCATAAACTGCAGTTTTGCCGAGTTTTTAATGGTCAATATAAAAAATATTTTTTTTAATTCAGAACTACTTAGTTGTAAATTTTTAGTGTAATGAAATTTTCAATTTATCTAAAAATCGGCCAACATACTTTTATTTTAGAAAAACGCTCAGATGTTTTTATATCCATATACTCTGCTTGGTTTTAGACAAAATATTCCTTGAATATTGTATATCGTAAATATTCTGTGTGAATGTAAAGATTTCTTATTAGTGTGCACCCGTACGCATGAGTAATGTAGATACATACATATGGATGAAATCAAAAAATTTTTTTTGGGCCAAATTTGTGAGAAGCAAAAAGTGTTAATATTTCGGTTTTTTCTTAATGGAATCAGTAAGTTTAGTCATTATAAACCTAATTGCAAAAAATCTCTTCTACAAGTTGTCGCAATAACTTTTTTTGCACAATTTTAATATTTTTTGTTGTAACGGAGTTTACATTTCTGCAAGCAAAAGATATAACAAAAAAAATTGGGTACAAATTTTCTTCAATTTATTAGTTTTTCGTATTTGGGTTTTCAACTTGCTTTCCAATGATATATAATTTGTGTTTATCAAATTGGCGGTTTCGCGAATAAAAATACAATTCATTCCGCGAAAAAAAATTTTAATTTTTTTTTTAATTTTGTATTTTTGGTCCTTTTAAATGCTTTTCAAAAATATAAAATTTTTTAAAATCCAAACAGCGGTTGCGCAGTTACAAAATAATATATTAAAAACATAACATTTCGCGATCAAAAAATTCTTAAATTGTGTGAAACAAATTTAATTTGTCAAACTAATGTCAGTAATGACTCGAAATATCGATTCAAAACCAATGAAATGCAAAATCAATCGTTTTTCACTCCAGCTGCTTAGGGTAAAAAACTGATAAATTTTTTTGATTTGACGCAAAATTATTAGTTGAATCGTCTTTTGACGCATAAATATTAGTTGAATCACCTCTGTTTATGGTTATTTTAAAATATTTTAAACATTTATCTACATTTATTTGAATGAAATCTGATGCAAACAATTGTGGTTACGGAGTTTACAGTTACGGAGTTTACATTTGGTTACTTTTTTCGTTTTCTTTCAGAAACGCTTTGTCAGAATTTTCTTTCCGAAACAAAATCGCATGATGCCTACAAGGTGAATCCAAATATGACATTGTTTTTCTTACTCGTTAAATATTTTGGTGTGAAAATTAGCAACGGAGTTTATAACATTTTTTCAAATCTTATTAAGGACATCCTTTTTCATCTCGAGAATGTTACATACTGCAGAAAAGCTTCAAGTCTGTTATGCTGGATGATTACTTACAGTCCAACGATCATTTGAGTATAAATAACATTATACTTTTCGCAATATAAATAATAGATAACTCCAAAATTTTGGTATATGCATTTTTATCAAAAATTATAACGAAAAATCGTTACAGAGTTGAAGTCGTGATAGCTAAGATATACGAAAAATTTTGTAAAATGTATTAATTTTTATTAAAAACGGCACTTTTCCTCTTCATAAAAATTCTTTCCGTTAGTGTTTAGCTTTATTGGTTATTAAAATATAAGCTATTAAAGTTAAAAAACCTTATGAGTTACTTGTTACGGAGTTTACATTTGGCCTATAAAATTGGTCACAAATTTTATGTATTAACCAAAAATTGGTCAGATTGTTATAAATTTTGTAAAACAGGTGACAATGCGCTGATATATATCGAATTATATAACTCAAATGTAATCCATGCATTAGAAATTAGGTGGTTACACGGTTTTTATCACATTTTTTGATATCACCCATATGCATATTGCTCATGCGTGTGGGTGGACACTAATCTAATAACCTAATTGCGTTTCATTTTATTTTGTTAACTATTTGTTTTTTATATAATTTTGTCAACTCATTACTAGGGGAAGGAATTCCATGCAAATACATGTTTTTTCTCGATAGACCAAAACTAATATAGACTAAATATTTATCCGAATCATCAAATTTATAACAAAATGGCATCGAATTTTAATTGCATATTTTTACATATTTTGTTATAAATGCATGTTTTTGCATATTTTGACTTTAAATGCATATTTGGTGCCTTTTTATTGCATATTTTGTGCTTTTTAATGCATATTCGTACATATTTTCATTTTTAGTAGCATTTTTTTATTTTGTAAAAAAATATAAAAAATTAATACGTTTTCATATGTTAATTCAATCAAAATAAACTTTCTTAAAACATTATTGACCTATGGGAAATCTTCGAGTTCTGTGTCTGATTGCAAAATAACCAACTTAAATATATTTTTAAGTTTCAAAGCGCATTATTTTTGCATCCATTAAGTAATTAAAAAATAAATTTAATTGATAACAAAATTTTCTTAATAGGTCCAATACTGAGAAAAATGTTCACATACTTTTCTGGAACAGGGTTTGCATAACTTATTTAGCAAATGCGTATTTTTCTATTTTGGTATCATAGAAAATCCTTATTTAAAATTTATGCTTGTTGCTAGTTTCTTTGTCCATTTTTTTCTCCATACAGTAGTGTTATATGTCAGTAGGCGGACATATGGTAAAATTTCTTTAAACAGTTTTTAAGGTGGTCTTTGGCTTTGAAAAAGGCCATAGTTATTTGAATTATTGTTTGGGGGACAATAAATATGATATGGCTGAATTTTTATCAATATTTATAAGATTAACAAAAGCATTTTTACAATCGAAAAGAGAAATGATATTAAGGAAAAAAATAATTTAATTTGATTTTATTTTTATCATTTTGCAAGTAGCTATGACTATAAAAAATATTTGCTTAAGTGGGAAGTTCTTGTTTAAGTCGATAACTACAAAATTAAAATTCTTCAATATGAGGTCAAGTATTAAGGAGAACTTGTCATTAAAAATACTGGATTAACAATTGAAATCTGGTACTCAAATCTTAGCTTTTTGTAGGTTCTGATTTAATTGCTGTAAATCAATTAAATCAGAATCTAAAATTTTTAAAGAGAATAATTTCATATTTTTTTTATTAAGTTTAAAAATCTTAAAATGTTTCTCTACAAAATCCTAAAATCTAAAAATATTTTTGAAGATAATTTTAACACCTCCACTAAAAGCAGACCCTAGTGATAAAAATATTTATTGAATTTAACTGTATATATTTTTTCCCAAAGTTTTATTAAATTTTCTTCTTCTTTTTAAATGTATGAGAAAGTTTTATTACCGAAATCTACATCAAATACAACCGCCTATTTTTCTTTTTAACTATTTACTGTCTTTGATTTTCAATCAAACTATAAATTACCAAAAGTAAAAAAAAAAAGAAATAGAAAAATTGAATATCAGAGCTGAAGGTTTCATGGTAAATAAACTTTTGTTATCGAAACCAAACCCAACAATAGTAAATAATTCACTTGTTGAGTAGTGGTGGTGGTGATGGTGATGTTGTTTGTTGGTGTATTGTAACCAACTATCATGTGTTAAAAATCAAACCCATCATTATGCACTGCCATCACTATCACTACCACTAATGTATGATGACTACTACCAATACTACTGGCATCTTCAACTCCTTTTCATGATCTTATACAGCTTGTTCAACTACCATTTAAAATTTCTACACAATGTAAAACATTTTATTACCTTCAGTTAGTTTTTGGCGCATGCGCCTTTTTCACCACCAAAACACTATGGGAGAGAAATTTAAATTTTGGTGGATGACAAGGAAAGATAAAATCTAAACTAGGAGTAAGATCGCAGAATAAATGCAGGCTTTTATAAGGTAGTAGGGACAAAACATAACGTCAATAGAAATAGCTCAAAATTTATTATTTTAATTAGGAAAGTGCGATTAATCGATTAATCAAACAGTATGATTAATCAGAACTTTGATTAATCAATTAATTGATTAATTGAAAATTTGATTAATCAGAATTATGAATAATCGATTAATTTGAATTTTGATTAATCAAAATTTGAATAATTTTGATTAATATTGAACAAATTTTAAAAAATAAAAAAATACGGAAATTTTATCCTTGTTTTATGGCGATACTTTATACAGCTCCAAATAAAGAGAATTACAAAGATTGTTTGCTCACTGGTCAGACTTGAACAACTCCATTCCTAAATTTAATGTTTCTAAAGGGTGTTTTTTTAAGCTAGATAGAACTTTAAATTGTAAAAAGTAACACAAAAAATTAAATTTTGATGAAACATTTTTTTTTATTTGTTTCAGTATACTCTGACAAATCATCATGAATAGACTCACGCTTGAACAACGCTACGAAATTATCCAAATTTACTTTGAAAATCAGTCGTCGATTCGCGCAACTTATAGACGCAAAATTGTGTTCAGCGATGAGGCGCATTTTTGGCTTAACGGGTTTGTTAATAAGCAAAATTGCCGCATATGGAGTGAGACCAATCCACAAGAGACCCTACAGACTCCATTACATCCAGAAAAATGCACCGTTTGGTGCGGTTTTCACGCTGGTGGCATCATCGGACCTTATTTCTTCAAAAATGAGGCCGGAGCTCGCGTTACGGTCAATGGAGATCGTTACCGCACCATGATCAATGATTTTTTGTTTGAAAATATGGATGACATTGATCCGGAGGAGATGTGGTTTCAACAGGATGGCGCTACGTGCCATACGGCGAACGCAACCATCGACTTATTGAAATCAAAATTTGGCGATAAGTTGATTTCGAGAAATGGACCTGTCAATTGGCCTCCAAAGTCGTGCGATTTGACACCTCTCGATTATTTCCTGTGGGGCTACGTGAAGTCACTGGTTTATGCTGATAAACCAGCAACAATTGATGCCTTGGAGGACAGCATTGTTCGTGTTATTCGTGACATACGGCCAGCAGTGCTCGAAAAAGTGGCCCAAAATTGGACGTCCAGAATGCGCTTCGTCAAGAACAGCCGCGGTGCCCATATGCCCGAAATCATTTTCAAATGTTAATGTCACGTATTGATCTTTCCAATAAAAAAAAAATTTTGATTACAATTTAATTTTTTGTGTTATTTTTTACAATTTCAAGTTCTATCGGGCTTAAAAAAACACCCTTTATATTGAACTGCCGTTAAAAGGCGTCGTCAACGGAGAAAAACAAGACATTATTCAATTATTCATAAATCTGATTAATCAAAATCATGATTAATCAATTAATCATTATTTTGAATAATGGAAATAACTGATTTATCGATTAATCATGTTTTTGATTAATCAAAATTGTTGAATAATCGATTAACTGATTAATCAGAATTTTGATTAATCAGGAAATTTGATTTATCGATTAATCGCACATCCCTAATTTTAATATGAGTAATGTATTGACTGTTTTCAAGCAATTACTAAAATCTATTACTATTCAATTAAAAAGTCTTTAGAATATAAAAGTTTTTCCCAAGAGAAATTTTTCGAAATTTAAATTTTTTTCAAGAAAAAATGTCATCGGAACCTAAAAGCTTGATATTGCTTTACAAACTACTTCCTTCACTGCTTCACAAGTATCCGTTAGTGTATTTTTACTGCTTTATTAGAAGTAATTCTGAACAACTTCAAAAAATCACTTTTTTCATTGCTTCCAAAATATTCGTTAGTATATTTTTACAGCTTTTTTAGAATTACTTCTGAACAACATCCAAAAACCATTTAAGTAATGCTTCTAGAGTATAGTTGCTCTAAAAGTGATTCTGGTATCATATGGTATTTCTAAACAGAAGATCGCGGGTTCGATTCCTGGTCGGACCAATGAATTTTTGTTTTTGTTATTTTTTTCAGCTTTGATGTCTTAGAGACTTGTAGTAAAATTTCATGGCAAATATTTTTGCTGAACATTTTAACCCTCTAACTCTTCAACTTACGGGTCTTTTTTGTCCTTTTTAATAAGGGACCATAAAAGTCCCTTTAATTAAAGAGCTAGAGAATTAAAATGTTCCATAAAAATGTTTCTCGTGGTATTTAACATAAGTTCGCTAAACACACCCTATACCAAAAATGGAAGATTCACATGGTTTCCTATGCCGATGCACAATAAACATTTACAAAAGGGGGGAAACTTAAACCCCCCAGAAAAATGAAGGGCCAGATGTAAACTTTTAAAACGCCGACACAAGTATACATACTTTTTTTGGACCCCTCTGCCAGAATCAGTAGATATTTTTTGTGTTGTAGTGCAATATTAAATGGATATTTATCGATTTAAATACATATTTTACGTACCTAAAACACGATTATAAAAGCATGAACTTCCGAGACCTATTTAGTAATTACCATAAATATGCTCTAAAAAGTTTAGTTTATGACCATATAAAATGCACTAAAAAACGGAAAATATGATTTTAAAATTGAAAAAATATGCTCTTAAAAATAAATTTTTTTTTAAAAATCCATATTTTAATACTTACGTATATTTTAGCAGAGGTGGGCCATCACATTTTCATTACCATTACTTTATGTAATGCAGAGTTTTTCTCTACAAAATGGACCTTAGAATTTACTGGTTTTCTTTAGCATCTCAGAGCTAGTTCAAATATTTATTTTGATTAAATTTTAAAATAAAGATGTTGTATTTAAAAGGTATTCTAACCCATAGTTTAATGATCATTGTTTGAACATAAAATAGCGTTTATATGTATAGATCTTATTTTACCCGTTTTAACTCTTCTTTTTTTTATACTAAATCGCTATTGACAGTTAAAAAATATTTAATATGCCATAAATACATAACCAAACCTATCGTTAAAAAGTCAAATGATTGCTATCATAGCAATTGTTTCTTCTTCTTTTTTTTCAGTTAATGTTTTCTTTATGCCTCTCCAAATGTAGCAGTAGAAATTGTGCATCATTCGCAGTAATGGAAAAAAAAATCGATCAAATCAAATGTATAGAATACAATGATTTTTATAGTTGCAATTTTATATTAAACGTGTGTATTATGTTTTCAACTTCCTTCTTCTGTATACAATAAAGGAAGAAGAAGAAACACTCTATTTCCAATAACTGCCCACACTTTATGTTACTTGCCCTGTACTTTATATGTTATGATAATGACAAGTCTTCCTTGTAAGTCTTATATTTCTTTTAGTAAGAATTTATTAGTCTCGTCTTTTCGCATGACTTGAATTTACTACTCTTTTAGAAAATACAAAGTTTTTAAATTGTATGTTTTTTATAGTATTTTATGCGTAAACGGGTGTTCATTGTAGATCAGTCAATATTGGTTACAATATGTTATAAATTTCATATAGAAATCGTGCATTTAACATCTTGGGTAGAAGTTTTTATTAGTACGAAGTTTGTAATCATGATTTTTTTTGGTAAAGAATATGTCGAAGTACATTAATGTATTTACTATATTTTTTTTTGGGTTTAAAAGGCCGATTTTTGTAGATATATTGTGTAGAATTTCCGAGATTATGTAAAGAGTTTTTTAATGACATGGACCACAGTTTCGCCAAATAAGTAATTTATAGTAAGAAATTAAGGTAGTTTAATAGAACACAACAATTTACTAAATTTTTTATGCAACAATTTTACGTATGCAGGTTACGGTTTGGAAGCATGAAAGTAAAATTTCAAAAGATTAATATTTTGAAACAAACATAATTTTAGGAAATCTTAAAAACATAGTTAAGTTTACCATAAATAGTTCTTAACATGGACCGATGTTCACCAAAATCCAACATAGGCCAACATAGGTCTATGTACCAAATTTCATCAAAATATCTTAATATTTGCGACCTGCAGCGTATAAACAATATAATTTTGGTGGGACCCTTATATGGGCACTAGGTCTAAACATGGACCGATATTCACCAAAATCAATATGCTGCGTTATTGGGCCAATAAGGTCTGTGTACCAAATTTCATAAAAATATCTTAATATTTACGACCTGCAGCGTATAAACAGTATAATTTTGGTAGGACCCTTATATGGGCACTAGGTCTAAACATGGACCGATGTTCACCAAAATCAATAGGCTGCATTATTGGGCCAACATAGGTCTATGTACCATATTTCATCAAAATATCTTAATATTTACGACCTGCAGCGTATAAACTGTATAATTTTGGTAGGACCCTTATATGGGCACTAGGTCTAAACATGGACCGATACTCACCAAAATCAAACTTGTTCGTCTTTGGGCCAACATAGGTGTGCGTACCAAATTTCATCAAAATATCTTAATATTTGCGACCTGTAGAGTGCGCACAAGATTGCATGGACAGACAGACGGACGGACGGACGGACGGACGGACAGACGGACATCGTTAAATCGAAATAAAAAAAAAAAATTCTGAGCCGATCGGGATACTATAAGGTGGGTCTACGACCAATATTTTTTTGTGTTACAAACATCAGCACAAACTTATAATACCCTGACCACATAGTGGTGTAGGATATAATGACCACATATTGGTGTAGGGTATAATAAAAGTAGTTCAAATTTGGCATTTCCATCAATGAATTTAACACGTGCATGTCATAGGAAAGATCCGATACTGCTGTAAATTTAACAATTCTTCAGTAGAAAACTATGCTTGTGCGTCATGTCGCTATGTGTTGTTGTATTTGTTTTATTTTATTTTTGTATATTATTTTATTGAATGTAGATAAAATAGTCATTCTTTTTGAAGTTCTCCTTAATATTTTTGCTGGGTCTACATTAGGGTGGGGCGATTTGAACATCTTAATGGGCGCTTCGCGTTTCTGATTCTTGGGATTGTACTGAGCAAAAAGTATATAAGTAAAATGATTATCTGCTTGTTTTCATCAACATCATCATCATCATTTCATCATCATTATCATCATTTCATCATCAAGCAGAAAATAATTTTACTTATATACTTTTACCTCTAGTTGCCACATTTTTTATCCGATTTTCATAAGTAATACCTCTCTGGAAAGGTTGTAATATTATATTGTTTAAAACTTCATTAGTTGTTTCAAAAAGCCACCGCAAGATGGCGCTAATCTAGCATTTATTAGAAAATTCGAAAATGATTTTTTTGATATGTCGTAGTGGAATTTTTTTTCCTCATGCCAAAAGATACCGAAAAATCGATGGCACAATATCAAAAAATGCTACACGAACTTCCAGCTTTTGTGGAAATACATTGAGGATGTTGAAAGCTTTTGCTATCTGGAGAGTATAATTTCGAAAAATGGTGGCAGCAAGGAAGATATACAGAGCAGACTTTGCAAAGCAAAGCAAAGCAAAGCAGGCTTATGTCACTCTTAATAAATTTTTGGAACATCTTGGAATTTCGTCCTGAGTTTTAATATGATATTTTTATATTAATGACTTTATGGCAATAAAGTATATTTTTATTATTACTTTTTTAAATTATTTTCTCACTTGTTGTTTGTAATAATCTTTGCTTGTTATTATTGTTATGTCGATAATATAACGTATCAATAGTTATCAATATTTAGTATCAATACACTCAAAAAAGCTTGACAGTCATTGTATTGTTTTTAACTGGAATTACAGTTGTTTTTGTATGAAAAAATACAAAACAACTATTATTTAGGAAAACATCCAACGAAAGGTACTGTTATTGGTAAAGACTGCGTTCGAAAAAATTGTTCATCACATAATTCAAAAAAACTGCTAAACCAGTCATTCAATTTTAAAAATAAAAACTGTTTTATAACTGTGTTTTTATTAAGATTATTATAAAACTACATACGAATTTTAATTATTTTTATTTTATAAAATCTTTTTAATTTTTCTGGTACCCCTTCGAACAACGCTTTTGCGGTATTATTAGATATCTTTTCGACCTGCTAAATATTACTTTCAGCGGAAATCTTTGGCTTCTTTGACGACTGTTTGTGTTGCCTTAATTTCCCTTATGACCAAAGTCCAGTACCTTTCAACTAGCCTGAGTTCTGGACAGTTTGATGAATTTACGTCTCGAAGAACCAAAAGCACATTTTAAGTACTACTTCAAGGCAGCTTTGCAGTGATGGCAAGGTGCTAGGTTGAATCAAAAGAAAGTAGACACTCCAAGGTGTCTAACAAAAGGCTTTAGTTCGCTTCTCCAAGCACTCTTTGATATAAATTTCCGAGTTTACTCTACCCGTGGTCACGAAAGACTTGATCCTCTCAGCACAAATGTCGATAGCTTGCCATACCAGGAATTTTCGAGGAAATTGCCTTTTTGTTTCAATTTGGCATCTACATTCCCCCGTTAGTGTGCAATGTAGAATTC
Source organism: Leucophora obtusa (assembly GCA_949987735.1). Lineage (NCBI taxonomy): Eukaryota > Metazoa > Arthropoda > Insecta > Diptera > Anthomyiidae > Leucophora > Leucophora obtusa. The sequence goes on from OX465295.1 coordinate 53,292,995, forward strand.
ATGGTCTGGAAGCTGTGAGAAGTCGGCTAAAACATACGTCTCGTCGTCCTTGATGCAGCAATTGAATTAAAAAAAAAACTTTTTTCAATTTTTTGGCATGCTGTTTTGCTTCCGTGTTCTTTACAGAATTTTGTACTTTAAAAATTTTCAGGCCAGCGTCCTTTTTGAACTTGCGTAAAAAATCCGAACAATCCACTTTTTTAGCGACTTTTCTCCCTGAAATGCTGGGATTCTTCTTCAACTTGTCACTGATTTTTTTGCCTTATTCTGGTCTCAGATGCTCTTTTTTCTGGCAGAACCTGCATTTCGAGTGATCTCCAAGTCGTCGATAAACTTCTTTAGAACTTTAGAAACCGTTTTCGGGCCAACTTTTAGTTCCCAAGATATTTTGTTATACATCACTTGCAATTGTATTTTGTATTTTCAACTGACAATTTATTCTGTTAAAATCAGCAAGTATTTTATATTTTCTTAAGCAAATGTCCACTTTATAAAAATATTTTACATTCATAAGACAAACTTAACATTTAACAAGAAAAATCCATCAACTGTATTTTTGACCCAGTAACGTTTGTTGTTAATTTTTTTTGTTTTGTTTTTTTTTTTTTTTTTGTATATTTGTTCCTGCCATTCGTCCACCTCCACCCCAAAAAAAAAAAAAAAAAAAACTAAAAAGTCCCGTTAACATGACTTAAAGCGGTCTTTTTCTCCTTCCTACCGCTACATACAATCAAATAATGGATATTATATCAATAAAAAGAATGGCTTTTGAAAATAATTTATTATAGCAACAAACAATGTGTGCCATCCATCTATCGATCCATGGAACAAAAAAAAAGTACAACCATACATTTTAACCATATAAATTCTGGTCACTCTTCTTTTCACTGAGGATGTTATTTACTGTTTTTTTTTTGAACGCATTAAACTCTAAACGATTGAGTTGAAAATGTTGTTGGTGGCATTATCTTCTGTTCTGTGTTTTTAGTTGATGGCTAAAACAAAATCTGTATTTGGGGAGTTGTAATAAGATACGAAGCCATAACACCACACAAGAAGCCGACAAATGAGATCAGCCAATACCATATAATTCAATGGGGATAACAGGAGATTAACCAAGTTTTAATAAAACAGTTTTAAATCGAATAAAAAAAAAATTGTAGCTTCTTGTTGTTGTTTAAATATAAACGTTATACTAGATTTTTTTAGATTTTTTCGCGCACAAAATAAGATTGTAAAGAAAATGTTAGTGTTTGCTATAAATTCATACCCGATACAAAAAATAGCATATGTAATCATATCTTATTTGATATAGATCGACATTTAATCTTACACACAGAAAAAAAAATTTCCAACCGAATTGCTAAGCTTATTTTGGTTGCTATAACCAATACATTGGGTTGGTAAAACCATATTGGAATGTGATTCCTAAATATTTTGGGTTGCAATACCAGTTGTATTAACGAATTTTGTTGTGATAGCCAATATTCAGTGGTACCAATTTATTTTAGTAGATGTAACTGAATTTCAGTTGGAAATTGGCAAATTTTTTCTCTGTGTGTAATCATCCAGGTGATGAGGTGTCATTATTTTTTGGACTACCCGTAATGATAGCATTTCAGTTGATTTAAAAAAAAACGGTTTAACAACAATGTAAAAGTTTTAACATTATTTCAAATATAAAGAAATCATCTGGATTTATTTTGTAATTTTTTTTAAACTATTTCAGACTCAATTTTTTTTCAAATCTCGTTAGGATATATTAATTAATAATTTAAAAAATAATTAAAAAAATTTTGAATAATTTAAGGGAAAAAAAAATTTAAAAGAAAATTTATTTAATGTATATCCCGATAAAATAAAATTAAAAAAACTAATATGCAAGTGCTTGTGCAAATTTAAATGTTACTGACACTTTAGAAAACATTGTTTTCTATTGTTGTTTATACATGAATGGATTTCAATACATTACTAGATCGTCAAAACAACAGAGTAGTACATTGGAAGATGACAAAGCAAATTGTGGAAATTTTTTTGTTGTTGTTTTTGTTTTTTCTTTGATATTTTAAGTGTTTAATAACGCTTCTAGACAACAACAAGACATTCTCATTGAGTTTGCAATTTAACTTAACAAATATTTCCAGAAATTCTGAAAACGTCACACAGTGCTTTGATGCCATATAACGATTGGACAAAAATAGAAGGAGTGGAGACAGAGTTTTGAAATTTGGTACACTGACATAGAACGCCTTAGTTAAGAAAAATTTTAATTATTGGAAATATCGGGCCAAGGACACGCCCACCTCCCATAGGTCCTGAAATTTAAAAATATTATATTAGCTACATAAATGGACCTAAAATTACAAAACGTATATATTGAGATACACATAAAATTGGAAACATTTATTTAAATTTTTATCAAAATCGAAGCAAGGACTCTTAGTCCTGCCATATATCCTTTATCTTAAAATCTTTATAAAACCTGCAAAAATTATCCGATTGCCATAAAATTTAGCACGTGTTTTGATATAAGGTCAGGCCATATTTGTGCCAAATTTGGGTAAAATCGATTCATTAATAAAAGAAAAAATGCCTTTCACAAAAAATGGGTTTTAAAAGCTTTTAAACTGATTTTTCTAAAACAAAAAAAAAAATAAAATTAAATAGGATTAAAATAGGAAACCATGTGAATACTCCATTTTAGGTATAGGATATGTTCAGCGAACTTATGTAGAATACTACGAGGAATATTTTTGTGGAACATTTTAACTAGAAGGTTAAAAGATACTTTTTTGGCCCCTTTTCAAAACGGACAAAAACGACCCATAAGTTGAAGAGTTAGAGGGTTATAATGTTCCGCAAAAATATTTGTTATGAAATTCTACTATAAGTCTTTGAAGACATCAGCATTGAAAATTTAACTTAAGTGCCTGTAATAAGTAAAAACTTAAAATGTGTTTAAGGGTTAATTTCGTACTTATTCAGAATTGGTGCTCAAATGTCCCACAAATCTGGATTTTAGGCAGAAACCATGGGAATCTTCCATTTTAGGTATAGGATGCGTTCAGCGAACTTATGTACAACACTACGAGGAACATTTTTGTGGAACCTTTTAACCCTCTAACTCTTCAACTTACGGGTCTTTTTTGTTCCTTTTTAAAAAGGGGCCAAAAAATTCCCTTTCATTGAAGAGTTAGAGGGTTAGAATGTTCCACAAAAATGTTCCTCGTAGTGTTTTACAAAAGTCTGCTCAACACCTCCTATATCTAAAATGGAGGGTTCACATGGTTTGAATGTTAAACACTCTTAAATGTGTGAAATTTGTATAAAAATCATGAATTTAGGCATTTCAAAAAATTAATTTTTTTTTAATTTGTGGTAAAAAATAGTAACCAATTTTTGAATGATCTATTTTATAACAGTATAAACTTACGAAAAAAGGAAAAAAAATATCTGATTTTATATAATTTTTTTTATACTCCATCAAACTTAAGTAAGTTTTGGATTTTCAACAAAAAAAAAACATGTGTTTTTCGGAGCTATAAAAAATAATTGTTTTGAACACATATACTAAAATCCATATTTTAATTTAACTAAATATATTGAAGTAATTAAAAACCAATCTTCGAACAAGTTTTTAAAAAAATGTATTTTTGAGAATTATTTACGGTAATCAATTTTTGCGTAAAATTCTCTGAGTTTAGCGCCCTCTCTTGGCGGCAAAAGCAATCACACCAAATATTTTTTTCACATTTGCTTGAGTTACTTTCTTATCTTTAAAAAAATCCTTCTTTAATGACAATTTGAGACAAACATATTTTTTTGATTTTGGTCCATGGGATGAAGCAGTAAATTTTCTGATTCCTCTGATGGAGTTTTAAAGTTTATCACATAAAATTCGAACAGAATACTTGGCTTAAGACTAAAAAATTTAACATTAAATAAATTTTTAAAGAACTTATTTTTCCATATAAATTTAATTTAATTTTGAAACCTGTCTTTTTATGCGTATTAATTTAAAATTTTGTTTTTAACACTTACCACAACTTCTTAATTGGATTAAAATGACCAGTGGAGCACGAGTAATGGATGATATTAAAAATATATGAAAATACAAAAATAAAAACAAATTTAAATTAAATAAAAATCAAAATAAGCTTAAAAATCATTTATGGAATTATTTTTTTTTCTTTTGTGAAAAAAAAGCTGCAAAATCATTTGTTATGCTAAAGGAATTTTAGGAGTTCTTGGCAACGATAAGTGTGAGTAAAATCAAAAGATAATTACAAAATACCACCCGGAAAACAAATAATTAAGTAAAAATTATAATAGCATGTAATTACAATTATTTTAAATTTTTTGCTAAATCATGATGTAAAATAAACAATAATTTAACTATTAAAACATTATGAAAAAATCTAAAATATTTTAAAAATTTCATAAAAAATATTTATCAACATTCTAACAATAAAATATTGCTTAAAAATACTAGAGATCATAATTCAATTTAAATACATGTATGACCAATTGACCACATTTGTTTAGCCAATAACAAAAAAACGCAAAAAAGACTTTAAATTCTATTATTCTTTCAACCAAAACATTTCAAACAAAAAAGTCACGAATGCGCTATTTTGTTTGAAGAAAAAAAAAAAAAAAATATTTAAACAAAAGAAAATATTTACTACACTTTACTCAAAAAAAGAAAAAACAAAAATCGAAGATGTATTTACTACCAAAAATAGTGTATTCGTAGTCATCATAAATCACTTTGTATCTGAAAAATAAAACACAACTGCAATAGAAAAATTTTTGGTATCCACATATGCAAATATTTAAAGACACAAATAATTATACTCAGGGAATTATGTAGGTAAAATCAACTGTGTATGACAGCTAAATAACTGCGTTTTAAATTGAAAAAGCGTACAATATACACAACATTTCAATTAACTGTAATATTAAGTAATTTTGAATTATTTTTATTTTGAATTGACTGCAATATAGATATTCAATAGAAATTTATTTTTCATCGGGAAATGTAGTAGTTTTTTTTTTAGCAAGTTTAAAAAGGCAACTCTGAAAAACCGTGAAATTTTGATCCCACATAAAACAACTGCAATTGCTGTTAAAACTACTTCAAACGATTTACAACATAAATAACTAGTTAGAAATTTACTAATTCAGTTCGAGGCCAATTTCCTTATTATGAATTAACATAGTAAGTACTTTTTTCAAAAACTGCTATTTTTCTTTATCAGGATACTTTCCTGACAAATACTTCACAGATTCTTTGCTTTCAACTTCACAGTGGGCCAGCATCATCGAATTTTGGCCAAAACTAGAATATTGAGTATATGAGACTAAAGGATATCACAAAGGGGGGTTTGGTTGTTGCTGATCACGAGTCTGAAATAAAAAATGTAAAATTCAAAATGGCGGATCCAAGATGGCGGCCATTAAATTTTTAGTATTTATTTTATTGGACTTAAAATAATCAATTATATAGTTCTAGGATCCGCTGATTAAAAATCTGAAATTAAAATTTTGAAATTTAAAATGGCGGATCCACTATGGCGACAAACAATTTTTCATTAAATTTCTTATGTAGCCTAATTTACTCCAAATTTCCACCAGGGGACGTTTTTGGCTAGCAGATTACGAATCTGAAATCAAATTTTAAAAATTCAATATGGCGGATCCAATATGTATGTGTTGAAAAATAAATTACACTGTGCAAAAAAAAAAAGATTCTGATGACAACTAATTCTGGCAGAGGGACCAAAGAAAAATATAAGTGTATCGGCGTTTTAAAAGTTTTCGTCTAGCCCTATGTTTTGGGGGGTTAAAATTTCCCACCTTTTGAAAATGTTTAGTGTGAATCGGCATAGGAAACCATGTGAATCTTCCATTTTAGGTATAGGATATGTTAAGCGAACTTATGTAAAACACTACGAGGGACATTTTTGTGGAACATTTTAACCCTCTAACTCTGCAATTAAAGGTTCTCTTTTGGCCCTTTTTAAAAAGTGTCAAAAAAGACCCATAAGTTGAAGAGTTAGAGGGTTAAAATGTTTCGCAAAAATATTTGTCATAAAATTCTACTATAAGTCTCTGAAGACATCAAAGTTGAAAATTTAACTTCAATGCCAGAAATAAGTCAAAACTTAAAATGTGTTTAAGGGTTAATTTTGTACATATTCCGAATTGGCACTCAAATGCCCCACAAACCTGAACTTTAGGAGCCCAGTCTGTGTGAGAAAACCAGAACCTTAATTTTAGGTAATTATTAGTGCTACTTTTCAGTTTTCACTAAAACTCTGGAATGCTGGAAATCAGCGAGATCTGAAGGCACTTTTTCAGTTAAAGGGCAAAATCTCAAAAGTTTATCAACGGTCGCAAAAACGTAGGTAGAAGACATCTTGTGGAACACATTGGCATTCAAGTTTTTAAAATATCTCTTTGAAAATTTTTGAGCTTTTTTTTTTTGAAAATTTAGGATTTTCAAAAAAACACACATTTTTGAGGTAAAATTAATAATTTTGTTACTTTTTTCGTAAATACTTAACAGGTTTCTATTTTTTTTTTTGAGAACTAGTTTCAGTTTTATAATTTGAGATTATTTTTGGAACAAATTATGGTTTATGATTTTTTTATTGTATCATTATAAAATAAAAAATGTCACAAAATTAAAAAAACTTTTACTTTGAACTCTTGCCAACTACACTGAACCAAAAACAGCTGTGAAATCAACTAAATTCCATATTAAATTGATGAATGGGTCATCACTATACAACTAACAAAATCTATCCATCAATTTAACGCATTGTTTAGTAGATTTTTTTTGTTGACGTTTAACTATTTTATGTGGTATTATTTTGACAAAACATCGTCAAATGTGTTAACAAAAATTAGTTGCATTAACAATTATATTTAATTAAATTGCATAATGATTTTGTTGTTTTACCAATGCATTTTATTAAATTCAACAATGCATTTTATTTAATTAATTAATTAATTTTCTATCGATTTATTATTAATTATTAGACTTATATTTCATTATTTTTTATATTTCACCAATTTCAAATTTTTTTAATACATGTCTTTTTTATAATGAATTTGATAAAATATAAAAAATAATGAAATATAAAATTGAAATTATAATATAGCATATACTAAAAACTCTTTATTTAAAACACATGTACCATTTTTTACAAAAACATATAACTTTTTTTAAATTAATAATTAAAAAACATTATATAACATTCATTAATAGTTTGCCTTAAACAAAATAACAAAAAGATGGATAATATCAAAATTAATGACAGAAATTTTAATGTACGATTTAATTGAGAACGTTCAAAATTATATAAGTTTATTTAAATTAAAATTAATAAATCTTCAATTAGCAATTAACTTTAAGTCACTGAATTTGTTAATTATCTATACTTTGAAAAACAAAAACACTTAATGTCAATTTATTGATATTTCCAACAATTACAAATACACATGCTAGCACGAATAATGACGCGACAAAACTAACCTCACTAAACTTTTTTCAATAGATTTAATACTCTTTTTTTCAAATTGAAGAAAAATTATATCAAATTTACGTTGCAGCTTTTTTACAAAATTTTTATAGTTAACAAATTAAATTTTGTTAAAAAATGGACAAAAAATTATCAAAACAACAATTGTTTTGTAGAGAATTATTGACGGAAATAAGTATGTTCATTTACAAAAAAAAAGTAGTTGATTTAAAAAAAACACACATTAATTTGAATAAAAAATATATTGTTTTAACAATTCGTTTCATCAAAAAGTAACAAAATTTTTATGTTGATTTCACTTACGACTTTTGGTTCAGTGTAACAACGAGTAACCACAATGATACAATATTTCACTCACAAACTATTCAACAATTCTAGATTTTGAATATATAAACATATTTTCCCTTTGCCTGAATTGTACTTTTGGCAAAAAAAAAAAAACGGCGATCCTGGCACAGTGCAGTTTCAGGAATGAGAAGCCGATCGTTTCGGGGATTTTCAAGGTCCACTTCATCAGTTTTCTTTAGAAAGTGGTGGCATTTTTTTCTGAATTAATAAATTTCTAATTAATCAATTAAAAAGGTCGAAAAAAACAATTTTTATTTTTTTTAAATAAAAATTAAAAACCAACATTTTGCAAACATAAATAACTTTCAGAACTTTCATGAGTGTAATAAAAATGTTTCTTTTTAAGCATTTAAATCAAACAAAAAGGCTTTAAATGAAACTACAAATCAATAATAAAACACGACATTGAAATTCCAACTACTAAATACCTAAAAAAAATACACAAGAAAATTGAATAAAACCATACAAAATTTCAACATTTTTGGCAATATTTTATGTGCTTTTCTTGGCCAAAAATAAAAAAATTCAGTTAACCACTTTTTTGTTGTTGTTGTTTTTTTTTAAACGCATATAAACTACTTGATTAACCCACTGAGCTTTTCTCATGAGTTAAACCAATATATAATGCAAATTTTGAACTGCGCTGCTTCGTATTTGTACAGATAGAAAGAAGTTCTCTGTTATTTTTTGAATTTTCTATCCTAGAAAATGAAGATGTTTCCATATACACATCTGCAAAAAAAAAGAAGTGATGTTTATAACTCACCAATTTGGTAGGAAAAAGACCATCACTTCTTTAAATCATTTACATACATGTATTTATATAACGAAAGTTGTTTTTGCATGCCATAACTAAAGTTTTATTGAAATTAGTTAAACTAAAAAAATAATTAGTAAAGGCTACTAACTACTAATTTAAGTAAATTATTATAAAGTGCAATTTAAAATCGATCTGCTGAATTTAGCAACAAATTGTACTAAAAATTAACGTTTTGTAAAATCTATAAAGAAAAAAAAAATACTTAGGGTACTCACGTTGGCATTTTGCACACAATACAAAAAAGCACAGTTTGCAACGTCATAACTAGGCCAACCAAAAAGAAGCCAGAGCATGTTTTTTGTTTAAAAAGGTAAAACAATTTAGATTAAATACAAGTTCTTATCTTAAAAAAATATAGGAATTTTAAGCCATATTTGTTAGAGCTTTTTTTGCTTTTATTATCTAATTTTGCTTGTTTTTGCTTATTTTGTAAATATAAGGCTAATTTTTGCTATTTTCTTTAAAAATTAAGCTTATTTTAGCTTTTTTCTGTGAAAATAGAGAATATTTTTGCATATAGATCGTATTTTGCGTATTAAAACCAGTAATTTATTTTAAGTCGATATAATTTTTTTTTTAACTTATTTTCAATAAAAACATCCTTTTTTTAAATTAACTTTTTGATTTTTCCAACCTGAATTGTAATAGACCTTTAAAAACGTAATTCCTTAATTCGATTTTTATATCTGATTAAATTTTGCACGAATTGATACGCAAAACTCATTTTATTGATTGACTTATTATGTTCTGACATATGTAGTAGTGCTAGTAAACTCGGTTACTTTTCAATACTCGATACTACTCGATATTTTTGATTTTGATACTCGATACTACTCGATACTTTTAACGGTTTTTAAAATTGAAAATTTTTAAAATTTTTTGGTAAAATTCTTTGAAAATGTTTATGGTAATTCAATATTTAAATTTATTAACATATTTTTAAACTTTTTCACCAACTACTCATTGCGTTTTTCATAGTTTTTTAACATAATATTTTAAATATTTTACTTCTGATTTTTTCTTTTGTAATTTTATGACAAATATTTTAGCAGAGTCACATTTTTTTGGTAAATATTTTAGCGGAGTCACATTTTTATATATTTTGTCCGTCCAAAATGCAACTCTAAAAATATCGAGTAGTAGTTTTGAGTATCGAGTACCCAAAAAAAGACAAATACTCGATACCCACTATTCATATTTTTACCAGCACTAGTAAAGGGTTTTTCAATAAGAGCGCTACAAAAGTTTTTTTAAATAAAACAAAAACGGTTTTGGATATCAATGAAATTCTTTATTCCTGTGAAAGTACGTTCGATGCCATTATGTATGGAAATCGATCTCTTTTGTGTTGCCACCACGGGCAGGCTTGCAGAAGTCCAGACGCTGAACCCAATTTTCGACGGTTTTCAAGCATAAATCGGCCGATACTGCTGCAATTTCACGTTCGATATTCGTACGAAGTTCATCAATCGTCGCTGGCTTGTTGGCATAGACCATAGATTTGACGTAGCCCCACAGGAAATAGTCCAACGGCGTCAAATCGCACGACCGAGGCTGCCAATCGACTGGACCATTTCGTGAGATAACACGTTCTCCAAATTTGGTTTGCAATAAATTGATTGTGACATTCGCTGTGTGGCTTGTGGCGCCGTCCTGTTGGAACCACATGTCCTCCAAGTCCATATCATCCAATTGGGGCCAAAAATATTCGGTTATCATTGAACGGTAGCGATTCCCATTCACAGTAACGTGCCGGTCTTGATCATCATGGAAGAAGTACGGCCCAATGACGCCGCCGGCCCATAAACCGCACCAAACCGTAAATTTTTCGGAATGTAGTGATGACTCATGGAGTACGTGTGGATTGCTGTCTGACCAATAACACATATTTTGTTTATTGACGAAGCCATTCAGGCTTGAAATGAGCCTCATTGTTGAATATGATTTTTCTATGAAAATCCGAATCATTTTCAAGTTGTTGCTCAGCCCCATTCACGAACATACGACGCTTCTGGTGGTCAAGCGGCTTCAGTTATTGCGTCAATTTGATCTTGTAAGGATGTAGGCCAAGATCTTTTCGCAAAATTCGCCACAACGACGTCACAGAGATGCCCAACGCTTGAGAACGACGTGTGAGGGACACATTTGGGCTTTCTTCAACTGAAGCCTCACCGGCAGCAATATTCTCGACACTACGGGCACTTCTTTGTCTCACTGTCACGGGAACATTTTGTACTGTGCCTGTGGATTCAAATTTTTCTACTAGACGCTCAATTGTTGATCTGCTAGGACGATTATGACGACCATAAATTGGACGTAGCGCTCTTAACGTTGAGGCCACTGACTCCGAATTTCGGTAGTAAATTTTAATAATTTCGACTCGTTGTTGGCTCGTATATCTTTCCATCATTAAATGGCAAACCTTACTGAAGAGAAATGTCAAAAGAGTAGAGTCAAAAGTAGCGTCCCTGTTGAAAAACCCTTTATGTAGTAAAATTTTATGGCCAATATTTTTGTAGAACATTTCATTCCCGCCCTCCACCTTTTTAGGTTTTTTTTCGATTTGTTGGAATAGAGCCAAAAATTACTGTTATGTGGGGGAGTTAGAGGGTTAATATGTTCCACAAAAATATTTGCCTTAATATTTTCTAAAAAGTTGCTGAATATACCCTACACTACACCTTAGATGTAAAAAATACATAGTTTCATATACCGATATGCTGCACGAAAAGGCCAAAGGAGGAAAACTTTAACCCCCGCTAAAATAAAACTCCAATGTGATCTTTCAAAACGCCGAAAGACGTTACTTTTCTTCGGTCTTGTGGGTTGTGTTGTTGTTGCAGACTTTTTTGGTTGAGTATATGCTTGGCATTAACGGGTTATTGATTTAAAATTTTGATTTCTTAATCTAGTGTGGATAGTGGCCGACATTTTTGTAAGCAATGGAACAATTTTCTCTGGTAATTATTTATAAGAAATATAAGGTCACAGTTCCCACTTCACTTATAAACATAAACCATACCAAAAATTGAGGTAAGTTCTATGGAGAAAATATCTAGACCCCTAGCTCACCGCATTCTACAAAAAAGCAAACTTAACATATGTGACAGCGCATAGAGAAAGGGACCTAAGGGTAAAAAAATCAATTTTTTTTTTTTTGATGTGGACAACATCTGAGCATCGAATGAGACCGATCCCATGCCCCAAAAGTGTTCCCTCCCAGAGATATGCGCGTTTTATGAAAGTGAAGTCGACGATTCTAAAAAAATGTTCGTACTAACAGAGTGATATTCACGATTTAAAAGAATTATAAATGGGTATTTATTATAATTCACAATTAATAATTTCAGAAAATAAAGCTGGATTCGAAAAACCGCGAGCAAAATTGATATCAAACTCATGGAAACAGCGCGCTAGGTAGAAAACAGTAAAAACCAACTACACAAACCAAGAGGTAGGGACGACCTACGCGCGTTTTCAAGGTTGCCCAACACGTTCCTGACGTCATGAGATGTGCCGCTTTCAAATGAGACCAATACCAACACGCTCAGTGATGGTACACCAAAGATACACGTATTTAAATCTTTAAAATGGCTCTCCTGAATAAAACCGGTTTTTACCCTTAGGTCCCTTTCTATTTTGGGCGTCACATATACATAACTTTGAATTGCACATTTAAAAGGATAATTTTTGTGTAATTTTATTTGTTTTTAAATACAAATATCTAATAGGAAGTAATAAAATACATACTGAGAGAATTATCTGCACGATATTAATGAATTTTTTGCATTAAACCAATAAAGTTGCACTGGAACTCGTGCACCGAAACTTTTCATTGAACTAATGCAATTTTTCATAAAATATTGTGAAAAATTTCATTCTATTTTTTGAAAGTTTCATACACTCCCTGAAAAAGTTTCATTAAAAATTGATTCATAAAATATATGAGGCTTTTTCATAAATTTTAATAAATTTTTCATTTACTTTGTGAAGAAAACTTCATTAGTTTACTGAAAAATTTCATTAAAACTCGTCCAGCAAAATTCTCTCTGTGCAAGGTTAAAAAAAATATTGAAAGAAAAAACATAAATACACTCACAATATATTTTCCATAACCGATTGAGGTTTATTTGAAAAGTAATAGGTAAAGTTTGTTTTCAATTGAAGAATTAATTGAAATACATGGAAGCATATTGTTTAACTTTATGTATAAGTCAATAAAAAACAAACCACAAAAAATATGTATCGTCTGTAGGAGTTGTTATTTTCAGTAAAATATTCTATTTTTCGATTTCTATGTTTAGAAAAAATTATTTTAATAATTTCGTTGTTTTCTGTTTTAAAACAAAAAATTCAAATATTTTCGGTTTTCTTATTTGTTAAAATAGTTTGTTTATATTTAAAATTATTTCATTTCAAATTACAAGAAATTCTTTACTCATACGCACAAATATAGCCGATAAAAATATGTGTGTGTGTGTTGTCTATGGTGTAGTGTTTTGAAAATTAAACAAACAAAAAAAACTTTCAAATATGAAAAAACAAACCACAAAATCGGTTTTTTACGTTTTGTCAGTTAAAAATTGATGATTGTTTTAATAGACTTTTCAATTATTTTTATTTCTTTTATGGATTGTTTAAACAATGTTTTAAAATAAATAGCAAAATGGTTTGAATATAATCAAAAATCAGTAATCCTTTTTTTAATTGTGTTTTCAATTAATTTAATGTATATTTTATAGCGCGGGTCGATTTAATAATCGCCCATGGCTCAGGGAAAATCGTATTCTAGGGATCAAAATAAGAAACTTTGCCGAAGGAACCATACCTCTAAAACGAATTCTACTACCCCCAACTGTTGACTTTTGTCCCGTAGGGTCAAGTTTTGAAAAATCCCACTTTGACCCATTTAGAGTGCCCCAATCGAGTCCAAATGTATGACCGACCCCCACTAACTTTGGAGGGCCGATCCACCCATGCCAGTGGCACACCCCCTGGAACTCCCCTGGGGGGTTCCCCATACAAACATTTTAAAAAATCACCATTTTTGGCACTTTATTTTATTATTTTTTATTTATTTTATTTATTTTTATTATTTTATTTATTTTTTCTCTTTAGAAATTTATTTAGTCAGAACATATGTAAATGAAAAAATTAATTTAACTTAGTAATAGAAAAGAAAATAAAAAAAATTACTGTTTGAAGTCTTTTTTGCTTTCAAGTCTGGGCATTTTTTCTTTTCTATTACTAAGTTAAATTAATTTTTTCATTTACATATGTTCTGACTAAATAAATTTCTAAGGAGAAAAAATAAATAAAATAATAAAAATAAATAAAATAAATAAAAAATAATAAAATAAAGTGCCAAAAATGGTGATTTTTTAAAATGTTTGTATGGGGAACCCCCCAGGGGAGTTCCAGGGGGTGTACCACTGGTATGGGTGGATCGGCCCTCCAAAGTTAGTGGGGGTCGGTCATACATTTGGACTCGATTGGGGCACTCTAAATGGGTCAAAGTGGGATTTTTCAAAACTTGACCCTACGGGACAAAAGTCAACAGTTAGGGGTAGTACAATTCGTTTTAGAGGTATGGTTCCTTCGGCAAAGTTTCTTATTTTGATCCCTAGAATACGATTTTCCCTGAGCCATGGGCGATTTTTTTGCCTCCCCACAAATCGACCCAGCCTAATATTTTAGGATGTTTTTAAGGATAAAATATTGTGAGTGTACTTTAGGGTTATGTGGGCAAAAAAAAAAAGTGTTCAAATTTTAGGTCTCACCCCCCAGAAATATGCGAATGGCCAAAAAAGTGATAAATACGAAGTTTTGGGCCAATCGAAAAATGTTTAGAGGTCGCTCAAAGCGATTGAAAATTGCAAATGCGTTTATATGGGGAAAAAATGACTTTTTTCGAGACTTATGTAAATTTTTCAATTATGGGAAAAAATTTTATTCTACATGTTAAATTATTTGATATAAAGAGATAATTATCTATTCAAAAAGGTATAAAAATTCAAATTCGGTTAAGAACCAGCCCAGTAATAAATAATGCCCCAGACCAAAAAAGGTTAAATTATTACTTCATTAAGAAATTCGACCACACGTCATAAATATTTTTGAAATCGATTACTAAGTTATAATTTTTTTACTTAAAAGACTCAAGGCTATGAGATATGGAACAAGATTTTTTTATTGGATGTCGTAAACCTGTCGTAAGATGACGTCATACGCGGACAAAATTTTTGGGACGTTTTTGAAATCTCTAATTTCAAATTTCAAAATTTTTTCTTCAACGAAACCGAAAAAATTGAGGTTTGGAGTTCAGTAGCTTATTTATAACACCTTAGACAATGAAAATAAAAAATTTAAAAATATCCACTGGCACACTTGGGTAGGGCAACGATTTGATTTTTGCTGATTTCGAGGAAATTGCGTTTTTTGGTGATAACACGGCTTATATGCTGTCATAATATATTTAAAATTAAAAATTAGCTACTTCTGTAATGTTAGTTGTTTTTTTTATCATCGCTACCCAAGGTTGACAAAAAAATTTTTGGACATCATTAACCCATGTGGACCTGGTGCCCAAAATGACCCCAGATTTTTTTTTTTTCATTTACAAAAGAAGTCAATTTTTTGCTTACTACCAATTAATTTTAGGAAATGTGATTTGAAATATTATAACATAATGTTTGAAGTTACTATGGTAAAATTTTTGGACGAAATAATTAAAGTTAACCTTACCTTGTCGATTCGATTTTTGCGGATTTCGAGGAAAATGTTGTTTTTGCTCATGACAAGGCTCATTAGTTTAACAAAATATTAAAAATAGAATATTATATTTTCAAAAAAATAAATGTTTGTATTATTAAGTAAAAAAAATAAAAATTAAGCGAATTACACTCACAAAAAAAACTGGTAGACAAATAAGTAAAACGGCTAGTGTTTCAACGTTAAACTGAGATTTTTGTAAAAAAATATTTATTTTAACATGAAAATCTAAATGTTTACCTTTTTTATAATGATATTAAAAATATTATGCATTTTGGTTACGACAGGTTTACGACATCCAATAAAAAAATCTTGTTCCATATCTCATAGCCTTGAGTCTTTTAAGTAAAAAAATTATAACTTAGTAATCGATTTCAAAAATATTTATGACGTGTGGTCGAATTTCTCAATGAAGTAATAATTTAACCTTTTTTGGTCTGGGGCATTATTTATTACTGAGCTGGTTCTTAACCGAATTTGAATTTTTATACCTTTTTGAATAGATAATTATCTCTTTATATCAAATAATTTAACATGTAGAATAAAATTTTTTCCCATAATTGAAAAAATTTACATAAGTCTCGAAAAAAGTCATTTTTCCCCCATATAAACGCATTTGCAATTTTCAATCGCTTTGAGCGACCTCTAAACATTTTTCGATTGGCCCAAAACTTCGTATTTATCACTTTTTTGGCCATTCGCATATTTCTGGGGGGTGAGACCTTAAGATTTAACACTTTTTTTAAGGGCCACCCTAGTGTACCTTAAAAAAATATTATAATACAATAATTTGAAAGTTTCTGTCCCAAAAAAAGTCCGAACGATAAAATTAACAAAACAACCCAAATATTTGTCTAACCTAAAAAAAGTAAAGAAAATTTGATCAAATATCGCATGTTTTATCAAATTTTTGTAAATTTATGCAAACATTTTACATAAAACTAGCAGAAACAACAACAATAACAAGATTTTAAACAAATCTGTAATCAATAACATGAACAATTACTGGCAACAAGCTAAAAACTTTAACAGATCTAATACGGTACAACAAAACTAAATGCAAGAAAACGAATATAGAAAAAAACATACAAAATCGCGAAAGAAAAACCTTTATAGCAAATCGAAAAAGAACAAACATAAAAATTGCAATAACAGCAATTTAAACACAATTCATTGACGACACAATAATGTCATGAACTCGAGCATGCACGCTGAGAGATATTGCTGCAACAAGGAATAAAAAAATATAATCGAACAATAAAAATAAAGATAGTTGGTTATGAGCTATCGTATAATGCCCTACACTATGTTTTAATTGTGACATTATAATTAACAGTAGATTAGCCTAATTGGCAAACATTTCACCGAAAAGGTTTTTAGTAGCAACGAATTTTAAAATTGCTGAATTTTCAGCAGAAGATGATAGTGCTATGTTTTTGGTGAATATGCTGTTTGAGTATTAGAATTTATGACTTCAAAGATTAGGACTGCATTTAGAATAGCTCGAAATCCAAACTGAACTGAATAGCGTTTAGATGGTGATACGTACAGTTAAATATCACACAAATTTACTGAAATCCTTTCGGCTTTCGAGTATTATATATACATAGTCCATGGTTGGAGGTTATTTACCGTGACGGACAATACAATATAATCAAATAAAGTTTTTAAATTTGTATAGATGCGATCAGTACTCGCTAAATTTTTTTAAGTAATTTGATAAAAGCACGATATTGCTGATTTTTCATTAAAAGCCACGCCTACTTAGAATGGGTAGCAAAATTGAAAAACAAATACCACACTAAAAATTTATACAAATTTTTGGACCATCTTCCAGTTCTTCGGGGACTATTTAATCATTATTTTGATCTTTAAATATAAAATCAACGGGAGTAAAATTAGAAAAAACTTTAATTGATTCCATTGTATTGTATTCCGATTTAAGAAAATTTTAATATTAATAGTCTGATGTTTTATTAAGATTAGCGGCTGTGTTTAGAACAAAACTAATTGGAGGACTTATGGCGGGTAAAACAGCTATATAAATCCAGAGAGATCAGTTCTAAGTGTTGCCCACATTAGCCTTTATTTATAACACCACGATTACAGTCTCATGTAGGGTATTTTAAAACATCCGCTTAATCATGCTGTTATTTTGTTGTTCTTATTCGTTATAAAGCTGCTGACTGCTGTTCTGTATTTCCTTTAGTGGTGGTTTTTGGATACCCTCGTGGTACTATCAGTTGAGAAATCAATGAAAACAAGCCTTATTTAACCGAAAAAAGCAACAACAGAAATCTTTAAACTTATTGGCGCATGTTGTCGATGATGCTGCTGTTGTTATTGTGGCAATTGCAACAACTTGTACTTGACATGATTCTTAAAGTTTCAACCAGAAAAATATTTGAACGAATACATTTGACATTGGAAATTTCAAAATATAATTCCCAAGAGTTGGCAACTATATAACAGAGCAACAACAAGTAATAAAAATCCACCCAATAATAATGTGGCCAACTAAAAAAAATTTTGCATTGTTTTTTTTTAGAAGAAGGCGTAGAATCTTAGTTAGGAAAAGAAAAAAATGGCATTGGAAATGATAGATACCCAGCAAAAAATTGCAAGTAATGCTTTACAAACTACTTCTTTCAATGCTTCACAAGTATTCGTTATACCTCATTCATACTGAACCCAAAACTAGTAATTTTCAAATTTATTTCGTTTTCGATTGTCAAATCCCATACAAGTTTCAAATCGAAAACGCAAAAAAAAACGAAAACTTCTAGTTTTGGGTTCAGTACGAATGAAGCTTTAGTGTATTTTTACTGCTTTTTTAGAAGTTTTTCTGAACAACTTCAAAAAATCACTTTTTACATTGCTTCCAAAGTATCAGTTAGTATATATTTACAGCTTTTTTGCAATTGCTTCTGAAAAACATCCAAAAAATCACTTAAGTATTGCTTCCAAAGAGTCATTGCTCTAAAAGTGATCGCAAAAAGTGATTTTGTTATCATTTGGCATTTCCAAACACAGGGCCTGGGTTCAATTCCCGGCGGGACCAATATTTTTTTAATTTTTAAAAAATTTTTTTTATTCTATTAATTTTTTTTTAAATATTTATAATTAATTTGTTTAAATTCAATGTTTTTTTTATTTTTTAAAAATATGTATATAAGAGTGTCCCTTAAAAGTAGATTTGTCATTACACCCCCCCAGTTTTATTGGAAATGGTCCCAAATGGAAGAAATCGATTTTTTTTTTTGGAAAACGTTAACCCGTGCCGAAAGTTGGACGAAAATCGTCCCTTTTGGAAAAAAGTGTATTATTATTAAAAATTCCCAAAATTCGAAATTTCGAAAAAAATTATTTTTTATTCCATTTATTCATTTAATATAGTCAAAATGTTTCATACATGGAATTTTGACTTCATCGGATATCATTAACCTACTTTAGCCTGGAATCCAAAATGACCCACAAATTTGATAAAAATGCAAAAACGTGTTTTTTTAAAATTAATTTTAAAGATTCTTTAAAATGCCTAATTTGGAGATCTCGATTGTAATGTGTACCACATAATAGTTGATATTAAAGAAAAAAAATAAATTGGAAAAATGATAATTCGAGTTTGTGTTTGGAGCGACTGCTTTTCAGGACATTTTACAAAAATTGCTTATTTTGTCAAAAATTTCAATGTTTTCATCAAATTTTACACGGTTTTCGGAAAAACAGCACTCAAATTTGGTTAGATTGTAATTATCTTTTCATTTCTTTAAAAAAAATTTAACCCTTAGTGGCCTGGGGTCAGAAAAGACCCATGGAACTTAATATTAATTATGACTACGAGATTGTAAAGCCATTAAATTTATAAAAAAAATTCTCAACTGGATAAAAATAATTATTTTGTGTAACGTGATCCATATGGATCACTTTATACTTTTGGCCAAAAACGCCCCACTAGGAAATTTACAGAATAACACCTTTCATAATTTTCGGATAAATATCACTTTGAATGAATAAACAAAAAAAAATTCCACTTGATAAAAATAATTATTTTGAGTAACTTGATCCATATAGGGTTAATGTTCTCAAAAAAAAGACCCACTAGGAAATTTACAGAATAACATTTATCAGATTTTTATTAAATTGGGATATGCGAAAGGTGTTATTCTGTAAATTTCCTAGTGGGGCGTTTTTGACCAAAAGTATGAAAATTAACCCCATATGGATCACGTTACATAAAATAATAATTTTTATCCAGTTGAGATTTTTTTTTTTATCAATTTAATGGCTTTACAATCTCGTAGTCATAATCAATATTATGTCCAATGGGTCTTTTCTGGCCCCAGGCCACTAAGGGTTAAATTTTTTTAAAGAAATGAAAAGATAAGTATAATCTAACCAAATTTGAGTGCTGTTTTTCGAAAACCGTGTAAAATTTGATGAAAACATTGAAATTTTTAAAATTTTTGACAAAATGAGCAATTTTTGTAAATTGTGCTGAAAAGCAGTCGCTCCAAACACAACTCGAATTATAATTTTTCCAATTTATTTTTTTCTTTAATATCAACTATTATGTGGTACAAATAGCAATCGACATCTCCAAATTAGGCATTTTAAAAAATCTTTAAAATTAATTTTAAAAAATATACATTTTTGCATTTTTATCAAATTCGTGGGTCATTTTGGATTCCAGGCTAGAGTGGGTAATAATATCCGATGAAGTCAAAATTCCACCTATGAATCATTTTGACTATATTAAATGAATAAATGGAATAAAAAATAACTTTATTCGAAGTTTCGAATTTTGGGAATTTTTAATAGCAATACACTTTTTTTTCCAAAAGGGGCCATTTTCGTCCAACTTTCGGCACGGGTTAACGTTTTCCAAAAAAAATAATCGATTTTTTCCATTTGGGACCATTTCCAATAAAACTGGAGGGTGTAATGAACGAAAATCGACAAATCGCTATTTTAAGGGACAGTCTAATGTATATATACCAAAAATGGTAAGAAATTGCTTTTTATGCACCTGTCAAAAAAATATTGAATTGGAGTGCACCTTTTACACTTGTTTAATAAGTACTTTTATTGAAAAGAATAAGGAAAAATATCTCGCAGTAACAAAATGGTGTTTTTATACCAGTCAACTTTCATATCAAAGAATAGTTCAGCGGTAGTGCGCTAGACTTGCAATCGTGAAGTCGCAAGTTCGATACCCGATGGCGGCAATAAAAAAACTTTTGTAAAATAAAAAAAAATATATTTTTTTTCGAATAATTTTTTTTTAAATTTTAATTGGTGAAAAAGAGCTTCCTTTGCACTCGTTCAAAGAGTAGTGAAAAAATGTCTCCTATGACAACTCAATGTTAAAATCATTATGTTAAAAAAGAAGTACATCTAGATCATCAATTGAAGTGCTTTTTTTCTACTGCTTCGGCATCTCTTTTTTTTCTGGGAGCTTCTTTTCTCCTAAAAAGCACTTTTTTTAAAGGCACATTTTTCATAAAAGTACCTTTTTAGTAAAAGGTACTTTTTTATTAAAGGTACTTTTTCAATAAAAGGTACTTTTTTAACAAAATGTACTTTTTTAATTAAAGGAACTTTTTTAATCAAAAGTATTTTTTTAATTTAAGATACTTTTTTAATAAAGGTAGGTACTATTTAATAAAAGTAACCTTTTTAAAACAAGGTACTTTTTCAACAAAACGTACTTTCTTAACAAAAGGTAGTTTTTTTTTAATAAAAGGTAGTTTTAACTGTAGTGGTGGTCACATTATCCAACACCCATTTAGTCAACTAACCGGCTGATCCTTTTTGCTTGTACATATATTTGTGTTTAGCTCCTGTTGTAAAATTTACATTGTGTGGCTAAAGTTGACTTTTTCACTGTTACTAAATGTTGCTGCTGATGATGTTTGCAACGGTTTCTATGTACTTAAATACACTACTGGCACAATTTCGAATTTAGAAAAAAGCACGCTTTTTTCTTCTTCTTGTTCCTCGTCTGTTGCAGCGACCATCATTTGGTAATTCTGTGGGCTGCTGTTTTTATTTTTTGTCAGTGCTTGTTGGTGTTGTTGTCTTTATTGTTTTTGGCCATGATTTTCATTTTGTCTTGTCTGCCTTAGTTTAAAAGAGATGCGATGCCTTTAACACAGTTTAAAAGCTCCAATAAATATCACCGCCTATTCAGTGGTTGCAGCAGCAGCAGCAGAAGCCACAGAGTGAGTGAATGAATAATACAGTCTTCAAGTTTTGAAAATAAAGACAAGACTATATAGGAAAAAAGTGCAATCCAAAAAAAAAAAAATCTTCCCAGATGCACACTTCTGATATCATTTTACTGCTAAGCATAAACTATTCGGTATGTCTCCACCCGCTTTACGTCCTGTCATCCAATTGATAATTCAATGCAGAACCTTTTATTTTTGGTTGTTCCCAAAGTAATCACAACAACAAGAACACAGCAGCAATAGTAACAACATTTAAAAAAACATTACAGCATTTGACTTTTCTTCATCATCAACATTCCCTTCTCATCATCGTCATCATTACGATCATCATAAGCGTTGTTGTTATTCTTGCAGTTGCTGTTGTTTTATTGTTGTTGATGTTGTTATTGTGTGTCGTCATAGCAACACGTTAGGTCATGGTGCAAAAGGTGATTTATACGCGAAAATTTGTTTTAACTTTTGTGACTAAATTGTGGAGAAACTTATTCTTAGACTAACTCTATTGCTGCTGATTGCCAGCGTGCCTGTTTTCTTGCCAGTCTTAATGCAGCAGGGCGAAGGCGTTCAATTTCATACCGTTTATGGTCGTAATATTGTTGTTTTTAGAAAAATTACTATGAATAACAACATGATCAGCAGCAGCATTAGTTAAATTGACAATAATATGGGAATAAGAATTATGGTACACTCAAAATGATATGTCTGTTGGCTGACATTTTAATTTAAGTAAGAAATTAATAAGACTACAGTTTTATTTGTAATTATATTGAGTCGTAAAATTTGTTCAGATTTAGGGTTTCGAGACCCTTCCCGGGCCTAATTCATATCACTTAAGGGCGTGTAAAATGAAGCCGTAGCTCGCGTTACGGTCAATGGAGATCGTTACCACACCATGATCAATGATTTTTTATTTAGAAATATAGATGACATTGTTCCGGCGAGATATGGTTTCAACAAGATGGCGTGCCTTACGGAGACCGCAAACATCAACTTATTGAAATTAAAATTTGGCGATAAGTTGATTTTGAAATCCTCCAAGGTCGTGCGATTTGACACCCCTCGATTATTTTCTGTGGGACCACTTGAGAAACCAGCAACAATTGACGCCTGGGAGGCCAACATTGTTCGTGTTATTCCTGACATACGGTCAGCAATACTCGAAAAATTGGCTCAAAATTGGTTGTCCAGAATGCGCTTCGCGGCCGCGGTGACCATATTCCCGAAATCATTTTCAAATGTTAATGCCATGTATTGATCTTTGGAAGAAAATAATTTTTATACCCTACACCACTATGTGGTCATTATACCCTACACCACTATGTGGTCAGGGTATTATAAGTTTGTGCTGATGTTTGTAACACCAAAAAATATTGGTCCTAGACCCACCTTATAGTATACCTATCGGCTCAGAATTTTTTTTATTTCGATTTAACGATGTCCGTCTGTCCGTCCGTCCGTCTGTCTGTCTGTCCATGCATACTTGTGCGCACTCTACAGGTCGCAAATATTAAGATATTTTGATGAAACTTGGTACACCGACTTATGTCGGCCAAAGGACGAAGTCTATTGATTTTGGTGAACACCGGTCCATGTTTAGACCTAGTGCCCATATAAGGATCCCCCAAAATTATATTGTTTATACGCTGCTGGTCGCAAATATTAAGATATTTTGATGAAATTTGGTACACCGACCTATGTCAGCCCAAGGACAAGGCCTATTGATTTTGGTTAACACCGGTCCATGTTTAGACCTAGTGCCCATATAAGGGTCCGCCCAAAATTGCAGGTCGCAAATATTAAGATATTTTAATGAAATTTGGTTCGCTGACTCACATTATAGAAAATTTTGACACTAGTCCCATTTTAACCCATTCGAATTTCGGATCCAAACATTAGTTGGGTTTTAACCAGAGTGGTGTAGGGTATTGTATAGTCGGCATGCCCGACTTTAACCTTTTTACTCGTTTTAATTAAAATTAAATTTTTTGTGTTATTTTTTACAATTTAAAGTTCTATCGGGCTTAATTTTAACACAAACCTTAAACATTTCTAGACTTGTTCTTCTATTTCGTCCACTACTGTATAAAATTTATGTTTAAGGGTACATTTCACACACCTATTTGTATAATTTCTTTTATTTTGAGTCATTTCTTGCACTTGTTTTTAATTATTGTGCATAAATATAAAAATTGGTTTATTTTAATTAAAGCATTTAACATAATAACCATTAATCATTAAACACTTTTTGTATTATTTGTAGTGCTCCACTTAAACACTTAAATATGAATAGAAAAAGAAAAGAAAAAGTTTCTCAAAAAAAATTTTTTTTTCCTTTTCATGTGAGCAATATAAAACGGAACCAAGAATATAAATCAACGAACAAAAAACAAAATTAAAAAAAACCAAAAAAAAAAGAATAGATATAATACATACACTGAATAAATGAAGAAAAGTAATACTAATTACAGGTTCTACTTTTGCAATTTCACAGTTAGAAGTACTTGTTGTTTACGGTAAATGTAAGCAAATCTGTGAAAAATACACACGTATTAAATATAACACTATAATTAAATTATAAATGGTTTTGAATATTCATACAATATGTATATTTAAGATTTAATAGTAGAATTTTTTAACTTTCTATTTTATTTTTGTTTTTTCTTTTTTTTATATTTTATTTTGGTTTTTTTTTTATATTTTTAAAATCAGTCAATTTATTTAAAAGGCTTAAAATAGACTAATAATTTAAATAAATTGAAAAGCTTGGTAAATTTAAGTCAACAACTATTTTACTTCACTGATAGAAATTACGTTATTACTATTAATGAATCGCTTTCATATAATTGTATTCATCGATTTAATGAACAATTTTCACTATATGCATGAGAAATTCATTACTTTAATGAAATTTTTTATAGAATATTTTCAATGACTCCGTAAGATATGCTATAATTTATATAGGGGGTTTGTATTTGCTAAGTAGTGAAATATATGTATTAGACCAGGGCTGGCAAAACTGTGACACGCGTGTCAGTAGTGGCACGCGAGTGGATTTTAGGTGGCACGCGACGTTTTGTTGGATATTTAAAAAAAATTTAAATTATTACAAGACCAGCAAAAAAATTCAGTTAAATGTTAAATTTCGCAACAAAAATGTGTGATTTAACTCCATAATGGTGAAATTTTTCATAGAGCTTGTAAATGGTCTTTTAAAATGAATAAAACTCTGTATTGCCACCATATTTTGTTTAAAGAAATATGGTTAATACAGAAGTCGCAAATTCGATTATCAGAAAATTCTGTGAAAATTTCTCAAATTCTAGATTGAAAGAAGTTTAAATGTTTCGATGAGAAAATGTCTCATAATCGAAGAAATAAAAAGTAACAGAAAATGGACCAAAAATGGAAAACAACTTGTAATAAAATTGGATCTAAAAAATTAAATTTCTTTAAAGGGAAAATAGGTGTTATGAAATAACCCTCAATGAAATAAGGGCTGAAAATAAGTTTCATAATGAAATAACCCCCTTTGTTGGAATATGAAATTGGGTTTTGATCGTGTTTCGCAGAGCCATTTCATCTGAAATAGAAATTTCTCTGTTCAAATCCATAATATTCGATTTTTATTCATTATTATGATGATAAACACCGCGCGATTTATTTAAACAAAATCTAATTTTTGCCCGAAGCACATTTTTCAACTAGTTTCCCAGCAGAAATTACTGCTTGCTTGGAAGCAGGTTTGTCAGGGAAAGTTGTGCCGTGAAGCGATTGCATTATTGTTGATATCATGCCTTATTTTTGTTCGAGATAGCTCGCGTGAAAGCACTTGTTTCGAGATCCGAAAAGACATGAATTCACCGCTTTTAATTAGTGCTCCTGTTTTTCTTTTAAAATCTCGATAATTCATGCCTTCTCGGAAGTGCATATTATAAAGCTTGTCAGCTATTTAAAATCATGCCTTCTCAAAAGTACAATATTCCTGCATATTTTTCCGTGAAGAGAAAATGCCTCTTATTTTTAGTAAAACCTCTTATTTTCATTAAAATAACTTTTTTCCGCATTTTAAAAAATTTTGACAAAAAAAAAAACGCAAAAATATTTAAGCAATCAAAATGTATTGCTCATTTCATGCCTTTTTAAAAAGCACAGCAAAAAGCGATGTAAACAATTAATCAACTTAGGCCTTTCATTAGTGCTGTTTTCGAAGCTATACATTTTTAGAAGTGGTAAAAGTAGCAGTAAGGAAGCACTAATCGTTTTTACTGCTTCCACATTTTTGCTGGGTTCTTACGTGCTTAAATAAACGTACTTAATGGCGTTTTTTTTTAAGAGAAATTTTCCAAATTTTAAAAATTTTTAAAAAAGGATTTAAAAGACAACTACATTTAAAAAAATTTTTCCGTTTCTGGCACGCAGCGAAAAAAGTCTTGCCACCCCTGTATTAGACCTTTCCTTAAAATAGCGATTTGTCGATTTTCGTTCATTACACGCCCAATTTTATTGGAAATGGTCCCAAATGGAAGAAATCGATTTTTTGTTTTTTTTTGGAAAACGTTAACGTTGGACGAAAATGGCACATTTTGGAAAAAAAGTATATTACTATTAAAAATTCCCAAAATTCAAAATTTCGAAAAAATTAATTTTTTATTTCACTTATTCATTTAATATAGTCAAAATTATTCAGATATGGAATTGTGACTTCATCGGATATCATTAACCCACTTTTGCCTGGAATCAAAAATGACCCACGAATTTGATAAAAATGCAAAAACGTGTTTTTTTTTTAAATTAATTTTAAACATTTTTTAAAATGCTTAATTTGGAGATGCCGATTGATATTTGTACCACGCAATAGTTGATATAAAAGAAAAAAAAAAAAAAAATTGGAAAAATGATAATCTGAGTTTGTGTTTGGAGCGACTCGCTTTCCAGGACATTTTACAAAAATTGCTCATTTTATCAAAAATTTAACAAAATTTTAATGTTTTAATCAAATTTTACACAGTTTTCGGAAAAACATCACTTAAATTTGGTTAGACTATAATTATCTTTGTATTTGTTTGAAAAATCTTTAACTATTAGTGGCCTTGGGTCAGAAAAGTCCCATGAAACTTAATATCAATTAGGACTACGAGATTGTAAAGCCATTAAATTGATAAAAAAAAAACAATCTCAACTGGATAAAAATAATTATTTTGTGTAATGTGATCCATATGGGTTTAATTTTTATACTTTTGGCCAAAAACGCCCCACTAGAAAATTTACAGAATAACAGCTTTCAACAAAAGGAATTACTGGTCAACTTTGCTTTGACGCTACACCGACACTCTGTCTTTTAAAGTCAAAAATCTTTGCAGGTTGGAAGGAAGTACAGGATGCAATCAGAAATTGAAGAATATTTGAAAAGAGATTATTTTAGGAAAAACGGTTGACTGGAACAAGTTCAAAACGGTCCTTTGGAGAAAAATAAAAAAGAACTCCGCCATATCTTTCCGAATGAAACTTGAAGAATTTCAAGTGAAATTAATTGTGAATTCTATTCAGAATTTGTCATATTTGATCTTTAAACAGAACAAAAATAACACTCATTAAGAAAAACTTCTTACAAAATTGAGAAAATGTAAAGACAAATTCTAAAAGATATTAGCATTGTCCATTTTAAATTTAGAAAATTCCATTGGAAATTCAGTTCTGCAATTTTAATGAAAAAAATTCAAAATAAAATTGTTTCGATTTCACGTGAAAAAAAAACTGTTATACTCCTTATAAAAAAATCATTTTTCATGATAAAGCACCGTAAGTTGTTTTTCACTTGGAAAAATTTCACTTGAACTTTAAAGAAACTGCAATTTAAATTATAAAAATGAAAAAATTTTTTAATTCTATAACAAAGACACAATCACTATATACACGAAATGTCACTCTTTTCCCAAGAAAAATAATAGTCTTGTACATTAAATTTGCGTGAAAACAAATTCTACACACTTTTCACGTAAAACTGATTATCGTGAAAAATATTTATACCCTACACCACTACGTGGTCAGGGTATAAGTTTGTGCTGATGTTTGTAACACCAACAAATATTGGACCTAGACCCACCTTATAGTATACCGATCGACTCAGAATCACGTTTTATTTCGATTGAACGATGCCCGTCTGTCCGTCCGTCCGTCCTTCTGCCTGTCCATGCATATTTTGATGAAATTTGGTACACCGTCGGCCCAAGAATAAAGCCTATTGGTTTTGGTTAAAATCGGTCCATGATGTGACCTAGTGCCCATATAAGGGTCCCCCCAAAATTGGCTTGGTTACAAACTGCAGGTCGCAAATATTAAGATATTTTAATAAAATTTGGTTCGCTGACTCACAATATAGAAAATTTCGACACAAGTCCCATTTTAACCCATTCGAATTTCGGATCCAAACATTAGTTGGCTTTTAACCAGACTGGTGTAGGGTATTGTATAGTCGGCATGCCCGACTTTAACCTTTTTACTGGTTTTTTTTTTAATTTAAAAATAAAAATTGAACAAACATATGTTGAATATGCGAAATTTTAACATGAAATTTCTTTTTGTCTCTTGAAAATAGAAAAATTGCAAACGAAATTGTTCTATATAAAATTTTGAAAATCTAATTGGAAATTTAGATCTGTTAGCTACATTTCTCCACAAACTTTAATTGTTTTATAATCGAAATTATCAGTTTTATAAACGAATTTATTAAAATGTCTATTGGAGTTTTTTCAATGACGATTGGTTAAATGAAAATAAAAAAAATTTAATGAGGTGTATGTATAGTTGATCTTTTTATTTGGTAAATGAATGTTTTCTAGTTCGACTCTAGATCATAAATTAATATCACTTTCTGTTTAAATAATTTTTCAAATTAAAGAAAGATGATACAATTTTCACAAGTAAATTACAAAGAATAAAAAATTTGAAAGAATTGATGTGAGAAAGCTTTTTGAAATGCCTTACATTTAATTGCCAATTTACTGTTTTTTGCTTTGGAGTAATATGAAAAATCTGCAAAAAGCATTTTCACCCTCTATTTAAGTCCTATTCTTACCAAATAAATAGGAGATTTTATCCATATAAACTATAGCGGATCTGTTAGGTTCATTTCCTTTAGTACATATTTATCCAAATTTCAGAGCAATCGCTGGATGACATACTTACTTATGGTTAAAAGCATAATTTTTCAAGTGTATTTTGTAATCAATTTGTTCAGAATTTAAGTTCATTAAAATCTAATTGTTGTTAAAACACAATACATAAATTAAATTATTTATACCACAAGACGGCTACAGACATTGTCTAATTAATCTGGGAATTTTAATAAATTATAGGAATTTTTGGTAAAAGAAAATTGAAAGTAATTGTCTTCAATCTTCCGTACAGAAATGATTAATTATTTAAACAACAACAACAACAACAACAAACTATTTTAGTATTGATTTTTTAATGTTTGCAAATAAAAATACGAAAAAAAGTTAAGCAATAAAGGTCATCTCAATTATTTTATGGTGATGATAATATTCCCAACAGCTGTGTGCCGTCTTTTTTTCAATTTATTCTCCCATCACCGTATTTGTTTAACCTTTTTAACGTTATTGGCTCTAAATAAACCTGTTAGTTTTATTTGCTTAATTTTTTTTGGTTTAACAAAATCATTTATTAAAATTTCTTACATTTCTTTTTAGCATGAAAAATTGCCATAAAAATATGCTAAACATTTTCAAAACTATTCAATAGACAATTTAGCATGTGGTTTCATGAATTTCTTACTAACATTTTTTTCTCAATTAATGACTTTTTTGCACAGCACATACAATTTACACAGTAACTAAATCTTTAAAATCTGTCATTTATTGTTTCTTCTTCTCTTTGGTTTAAAAGTTTAAAAATTTAATGAATTAGTGAAGCGAGAAGCCATAAGAAACTAACTCTAAATGCCTGACAATTTACTATTAATTAAGCGAAACGAAAATTAAATAATATTCTCGCCAAAATATAACTTTGTTTTTATTAGTTTTTTGAAGATATTTTTGTTAGATTGATGTTCTATTTATGGAAATTAATGATCTTGTTAGCTGTCAGTAAGTGATAATTATTAATAATTCCTATTAATTTGCTTATTATGTGTTTGGCATGGTGAATTGGATTCTTAAAAAATCACTTTCGTTTTTACTATTTAAACGTTAGAAATGTTAATGATTTGGAAAAAAAGCAACTGGAAAACAAAAGACTTGATGATTTATTTTAGAAATTTTTGTAACTGTTTAAAATTAACTTAAGACAAAATACTAAAATTGAATCAATTTTAATTTCAATTTTATTTCAATTTTGTCAAAAAATTTAATGCTTAAATAAATTCTATATTTCAATTGTTTTTATAACATAAATTTATTATATCTAAATTTAATGCAAAAAAATTCATAACGAATATTTTCTAACCACAACTTTAATATAAATCATACAAATATTTGCAACAATGTTGTTGCAAGTAAACAAAAATCGGCTATATATTTATTTACAATACAATTTAACATAACCTGAAATTATATTTGAAGAAGAAAAAATATATACAGAAAAAAATAAACTCATCTTAAAATCAGGAATATGTTAATTGAGTTGCAGGAAAATTAAGCCAAGAATAAATAATGCCAAATAACTAAATAAAGATAACAAAGACGTGCTTAAATAGAACAAATGGAAAGAAAACATTTTGAAATTAGTGTTAATCAAGCAAAAGACTTAAGTAACAAATTTGACGAAATGAATATTTAAAAGATCTTGATGTTTTTAAGTGCATACAAGTAAATGTTGTTTGGGTAATTTGCAAGATGTTTGTTGTTTTAGCCAAAAACATGAAAATATAGAAATTATTCTAAAAGTGATTTTATTATTTATATGGCTAGAACATAATGTTTAAAAGTTCTACGGTGGATCTCATACTGTAGGTTTAACTTTAACTTAACTATTAAACGAAAGAATATGTCAAAAAATGTTATACAAAACAACAATAAATTTTTGGCTTAACTATTAGTTAATGCTTAAACCTGCAGTATAAGAACCACCGTTAGTGTTTAAAATTTAACTGCGATCTATGGGATAAGATAATATGTAGGAATGGTAAAAAAGAAAACACTGTCACTACATTGATAAATCTGTCAAAACAACAGAGTAGTATATCGGAAGATGACAAAGCAAATTGTGATAAATTCTTTGTTGTTGTTTTTGTTTTTTCTGTGATATTTTGAATGTTTATTAGCGCTCCTAGACGAGAACAAGAAATCCTCATTGAGTTTGTAATTTAACTTAACAAATATAAAAACATCGTCTCCTGACGATTTCCTTAGGCAAAAATGAAACCCGGATAAGGACATACCTCCAACAGATTATTTTTCACAATTTGTAAAATACGTTTGGGATTTTAGCATATTCAATTCCTTTGGTGCAATTAATGACACTGTGAGACAAATGGTAGGGGTCAGTGATCGGGAAGGGTTCAAACTACCGGGGAAAGTTATATCGGTAAAAAATAAGTTATACGTGTCCCGGCGTTTCGCTGGGTCAACCCTAGGAATCGAGATATATCGATTTGACCTTTGGTGGTCTTTTTTTTGACATAACTCGAGAACCACTAGTCCAATTTTGCTCAAACAATTTTAAAAAAATTAAAAATTACAATTCCTTTAATCTGTTTATATAACGTTTTTCTATATACTTAACAATTTTGCCGGTAAAAATAAATGTATGAAGAAAAAAATATTTTTTGCCTAAAATATTAAAAAAAAGTAATAAACAAAAGGTTATTGATTTTTATGTTAGCGGTAACAAACATTTATTTTTACCGGCAAAACTGTTGAGTATATAGAAAAACGTTATATGAACAGATTAAAGGAATTGTAATTTTTAATTTTTTGAAAATTGTTTGAGCAAAATCGGACTAGTGGTTCTCGAGTTATGTCAAAAAAAATATATATCTCGATTCCTAGGTTTGACCCAGCGAAACGCCGGGACACGTATAACTTGTTTTTGACCGATATAACATTTCCCGTTGGTTTCATCCCATCCCGAGTGTTGCATAGTGTGATTATACCGCTGAAAATAAATTTAAGAAAACACTTCCTTTATTCAAAATTTCTGAGTTCTTTTGAGAAAAAATTCAACATTTTGATGGCTGCTGAGCCCAATATTGTAATTTTTGGTTCTCATAATAACCCTATTGGAAATTTATATAATCTGCCATAAAACGGTACCTTTATATGAAAAGATTTGTGAATTTTTCATAATGGACCAAAAAAAAAAAAAACAACAGTTTGTTGTCGGGTCCTAAGAATTGCCACAGAACTTCCCAGGAATTTTTTTTTTACAATAGGTAGCCAACCACACCAATTCCGCAACTGGTTCCAACTTGCAACTGTTTATAAAAATTTATGATATGAAATTTGGTGGCGATTGGATAAAAATGTCGAGCAGGAAATTGATTGAAAATTTCTTTAGTATTTAAACAACTTTATAAATTTTTATGGAGTACAGTAATCTATACTTAATTACACTCTACAACACAAAAAAAAAATTAATAAAAAGGTTCTGACTAGTAATACTGGTAAACGGAATCATAAAAAATATAGGTGTATAGGCGTTTTAAAAGTTTACGTCTGGCTCTATGTTTTCTGAAGCTTAAAGTTACCCCCCTTTTGTAAATGTTTATTCTGAATTGGCATTGGAAACGATATGAATCTTTGATTTTAGGTATAGAACGTATTCAGCGAACATATGTAAATCATTACGAGGAACATTTTAACCCTCTAACTCTTCAATGAAAGGAACTTTTTGTCTCTTTTTTAAAACGGGTCAAAAAAGACCCGTAAGTTGAAGACTTAGAGTGTTAGAATGTTCCGCAAAAATATTTCTCATGAAATTTTACTATAAGTGTCTGAAGACTTCAAAGTTGAAAATTCAATTTCAATGCCAGAAATAAGTCAAAACTTAAAATGTGTTTAAGGGTTAATTTCGTACTTATTCAGAATTGGCGTTGAAAACCAAACTCAAAACCAAATATGATTGCTGAAAACCAGATATCATTTCTATTTGTAGATCCAGTAGTACTTCCATTTTTTTTTGTTTAAAAAAAAGGTTGCTTTCAGAGATATAGTTTCCCGACTTATAAGTAAACAAAACTACATTTGACGTTTCCAAAAAAAAAAAAATCATGTTATTGATATACAAACGTAATTTAATAAACTTTCAATTGCGACCTTCATGAGTTGCGTACCTATAAAATTTTTCAAGAAAATGACAATTAAGTAAGTACAACCTTGTAAATTTTTATAGTTTTTTCAGATTTTCAAGACCTCATATTTCCGGATGCAGCTGTGTCAGTGCCGCCAAACTTTGCGTTTTAGTTGTGTAGTATACTGTATTTCTACGAAAAATCATAAAATTCAGAGTAGGTAGAGTTCACGCGTTGGTGGATTTGACATGGAATTACCCATATGTAGTTACATAACACCATATCTGGTAACGATTTTCTACACTGTGTAGTTTTTTC
Organism: Leucophora obtusa; assembly: GCA_949987735.1. Lineage (NCBI taxonomy): Eukaryota > Metazoa > Arthropoda > Insecta > Diptera > Anthomyiidae > Leucophora > Leucophora obtusa. The sequence continues at coordinate 53,326,283 of OX465295.1, forward strand.
TATAAAACTGATCATAAGACACATTAAAAGAAATGTGGACATGAGTTCTAAAAATCTGTAGGTACCCTATCAGAAATTGCCAGTGGTACAAAAAAAAAGCACTGGCTTACCATTGCGTAGCCGCGGTGTTAAAAACGAAATGACTGGCAGAACACTAATTTAGGATGCTTTGCTAGCGTTTGCAAAAAGTGTTCTTACAGTATTTGTTATACCCTACACCACTACGGCCCTATGCTCCTTGCAGGAGTAAAAGGAACAAATATATGTATATACACCACTACGCGCAGAGGATATAATGAGTTGGTGCCGATGTTTGTAACACCAAAAAATATTGGGCTGTTATACCCACCTTATAGTATATCGATCGACTCAGAATCACTTTTTACTTCGATTTAATGATGTCCGTCTGTCCGTCCGTTAGTTAGTCTATCAGGTCGCAAATATTAATATATCATGATGAAATTTGGTACACTGACTTACGTCGGCCCAAGGACGAAGCCTATTTGGTTAGAATCAGTCCATGTTTAGACCCAGTGCCCAGTGTTTCATAAAATCGATTTTTTTGTTTTTGGAAAAGGTACTTTAAGACCAACTTTATTTTGTTTTCCCAACGCTAGCATAAGAGTTCCAACAAACATTTTTCCAGGGCTAGGATTTTAACGATTTTGACCCAGAAAATTTTTGGTGCTAAAGAATCAGTTGTAGAACATATACTTTTCCTTTACAACCCTTTCTACACTCAGATAAAAAAGTTAGTAAAAAAATTTTTGAAAACAGTTTCCAATCGCACTTTACTATTATTATACTGACTTTTAGTACAATTTTTTTAGTAATCAATTTTGCTATTCTCTTATTACAAATTACGGATTGTTTTTTACTAATTTTCGCTGCTGATTTCAGCAAAACATTTTACTCATTTTTCAAAACCCAGTGCTAAATTTAGCAGAAAAATATACTAATTTAACAACAAGTGGATATTTTAGGGAAATTTTATTTACAAGAATTCGTTGATATTTTACAATTCTTATTTGGTTTATATTTTGTTACTATTGATATAATCTTAGTTTGGAAATAACAATCAGAAAATTTTATTTTATCTCCAATGCATAAAAAGGTAATAACTGGAGAACCGTTTGCAATTTTGACTCCAAATTTCAAGTACGATGAAGAAATTATACGCTTGTTACAATCGAAAAAAAATTTTTTTTTATTAAATTTGATTTTAATTTTTTTTTTTAATTTTAAAGTTTCTTTTTATTTTTTAGTACATTTTTTTGCTAATTTCAGCAGATTAATTTAAAATTGCAGTTTACAACAATTTACTGAAATTTAGTAGCGTGTACTAATTATTTGAACTAATTTCATTGTACTAAAATTATTGATATTTAGTAAATTTTTTAACTGATTTTAGCAAATCTATTTTGAATTGCCCTCAGACGAAAATGGAAGTGGATCGGCCACACCTTGCGGAGGAAAAATAATTCCGAAATTTCCAAAGTATGCCTATAATGGAACCCACAAGGCAGAAGAAGCAGAGGCCGGCCTAAATTTACGTGGCGAAGATCAACTGAAGCGGAAATGAACAGAAGAAGGATGACTTGGCCGCAACTCAGAATTCTTGCGCAAGACAGAAATAGATGGAGGCACTTTGTAAATTCTATTTAGATGATATTCTACTGTGTTTTTGCTAGATGCTCCAATGGAGTGACGAAACTTTAATTATATTTAAGTTTCGTTAACTAAAATAAAAAAAAAAAAATTTTGAATTGCAGTTTACAATTATTTTACTAAAATTTAGTAAAATTTTTATAATAATTTTGTTGTGCTACAGATCAGCAGACATGCTAAAATTAGCAAAAACTACCGCTTGGCTCAAAACAAAATTTACAGTAGCCATTACAGACTTTTTTGGTTCAGTGTACACTGTACAGATTTTAATAAAATAAAGTTATGGAACACGATCGTTTTGATAAAAAAAAATGAGCAGTTTCCTCTATTTCGAATAGAAATTATGTATATTTTAGAGTAAAAACGTTTCTGAATAAATTTTTTCGTAGAATTCTGCGATATATTTTTTTAACAAAAATGTTTAATAATTTCACAATTCTCCTATAAAAACTGTAAAATTCACATGAAAATAACTATATACACTGACAATATTATGTCGTTAAAAAGAACCTAAATTACATACACTCATAATATTTTATCGTTAAAAACAACCTAAAATACGTATTAAATCAATTTAAAACACTATTAAAAAAAGTACTACTGATTTTTCATTATATTCAAACCATTTTGCTATTAATTTTCAAACATTGTTTAAACAATCCATAAAAGAAATAAAAATAATTGAAAAGTCTGTTAAAACAATCATCAATTTTTAACTGAGAAAACGTAAAAAAAAACGATTTTGTGGTTTGTTTGTTCATATTTGAAAGTCTTTTTTTTGTTTGAATTTTCAAAACATTACCACATAACACACACGTAAAGAATTTCTTGTAATTTGAAATGGAATAATTTTGAATATAAATAAACTATTTTAACAAAAAAGAAAACCGAAAATATTTGAAATTTTTCTTTTCAAACAGAAAACAACGAAATTATTAAAATTATTTTTTCTAAAAATAGAAAACTATAAATAAAACATTTGACTGAAAATATCAACTCCTACAGACGATACATATTTGTTGGAGTTTGTTTTTTATTGACTGATAAAAAAAGTTAAACACTATGTTTCAATGTATTTTAATAGATTCTTGAATTGAAAACAAAGTTTACCTATTACTTTTCAAATAAACCTCAATCGATTATGGAAAATATATTGGGAGTGTTAATTCTACCACTGATGATTTTTGTTTGAAATTGTCCCAAAAGTAACCGCTTCTGTAGCTTCAAAGTGGAACCACCCTGGCATCAGTTCTCTAACTAGTTCTAGAACAGATTACCCGTCGGTCATACCTTTGATATCCGTTCTGTTTCTAGAACCAGTTCCATGGAATTGCTTGCAATGCAACCAGTTGCAGAATTGGTGTAGTTGGCAAATGATTGTAAAAAAATTTACTGGATAGCCACCAACGAATTATACGAATTTCTGCAACTCTGTTCCCTTAATTAGTTAAAAATATGACAACTATTTGACAAATATTTTCAGTGTGAATTAGTGTGTCGTCACGAAAATAGAATAGATTCTATTACGACGACAAATCGCCGGACGCAATGGCGACATTTAGCTTCCCATACAAAATATATGAAAAAGCTCATGTCGTTGTCGATCCAGTTCTGATTAGTCTCTTATATGTTACGTTAGCTTAGTGGGTAGAGCTATCGTCTGCCATTCTGTCGACCTGGATTCAAATCCCGGCAAGATCACAAAAAATTCATATGAACTTTTTCTAAGGTTTATTTTGGAAAATATATTTCCCGACCAGCTATTTACCGGTTTTGCCAGCGTTTTCCAACGTTGAGAATTTTGATTCTTCAGTGCTTTTGTCTAAAGATGTTATCATTTTGGGATAAGCGCTCTACCGCTGAGCTATTCTTTGATATGAAAGTCGACTGGCATAAAAACATCAATTTATCATTGCGAGATATTGTGCTATATTCTCTTCAATAAAAGTACTTTTTAAATAAGTGCAAAAGGTGCAATTCAGTTTTGTTTTCAGTACTATTTTCATAAGCGGATAAAAAGAAATTTTTCATCATTTTTATTTTATATATATTTTTAAAAATTAAAAAATTAAAAAAATATTAAATTTAAATAAATTAATTATAAATATTAAAAAAAAAATAAAAAAATAAAAAAAAAATAAAAAAAAGATAATAAAATAAAAAAAATTTTAAATATTGGTCCCTGCAGGAATCGAACCCGCAATCATCTGTTTAGAAATACCAAATGATACACAGAGATAATTTTGATGGACGAGTTTTAATGAAATTTTTCAATAAACTAATGAAGTTTTCTTCACAAAGTAAATGAAAAGTTTCATAGATATGATGAAAAAGCTTCATATATTTTATAAATCTAGTTTTAATGAAACTTTTTGAGTGAGTGTATGAAAGTTTTCATAAACGAAATGAAATTTTTTACAACATTTTATGAAAAATTCCATTAATTCAATGAAAAGTTTCAATGGACGAGTTCCAATGCAACTTCGTCATTTTTATGCAAAAATTCATTAATATCATGTAGATAATTCTCTCAGTGTACCAAAATCACTTTTTAGGAACACTTTAGAAGCAATAGTTGATAAATATTTTTGGATATTGTTCTAAAGTAATTCTAAAAAAGCTGTAAATATATACTAACGTATACTTTGGAAGCAATGAAAGAAGTGATTTTTTGAAGATGTTCAGAATTACTTCTACAAAAACAGTAAAAATACACTAACGGATACTTGTGAAGTAGTAAAAGAAGTAGTTTGTAAAGCATTACTTCCAATATTGCTGCTAGAAAGTGCATTAAGGAAAAAAACCACAAAAAATTCCTAATAAAATATACCTGCTAATTTTGGTTAACAAAAGTCCAGCGGATCTATGACGTGTGCTTAGTGAGCTAAACAAAAATAATAAATAATAATAATAAAAAAAAAAAACAACACGCCAACACTCTACATATTTGACCACAAGCCATGCAATATAGGAATTTCAAACTTAAAACACAAATCAACAATTTTTAATGCTTTCATGCAACATCTAACAATGCGTATCATTTGGGCATCTTTGGTAAAGTAAATGAAAAATCTGTGGCACAGATTCCTTCATCATACCATACAAAAAATATGCCGACCGACACACGTATTGAACAAGTGCGTTTTAGTGTAGTTGTTTTTCCACTGTCGAATGCCTTTGGAAATACGGTTAATGTATAAATTCTTCCTTTCATAGATATTTTTAGAACACTAGGGTGTCCCCAATTTTGAATCGCGCTTACTTGAGTGCTAATTCAAACGACGAGGTAATTTAAGAAGATTACTGGAAAAATAACCAAACAATTTTTGGAGGGTACTTATTAGGGCGGGTCGATTTGTAGGGAGGCAAAAAAATCGCTCAAGTGACAAGGAAAATCGTATTCTAGGGATCAAAATAAGAAACTTTGCCCGTGGAACCATACCTCTAAAACGAATTCTGATATCGCAACTTTTGACGCGTAGTGTCAAATTTTTAAAAACCTCACTTTGACCCATTTAGAGTGCCCCAATCGAGTCCAAATGTATGACCGACCCCCACTGACTTTGGAGGGCCGACCCACCCATGCCAGTGGCACACAAACATTTCAAAAAATCCCCATTTTTGGCACTTTCGTACTTGTTCAGAATTGGTGCTCAAATGTCCCACAAATCTGGATTTTAGAGAGAAACCATGGGAATCTTCCATTTTAGGTATATGATGTGTTCAGCGAACATATGTGGAACACTACGCGGAATATTTTTGTGGAACATTTTAACTCCCTAACTCTTCAACTTACGGGTCTTTTTTGTCCCTTTTTAAAATGGGGCCAAAAAATTCCTTTTCATTGAAGAGTTAGAGGGTTACAATGTTCCACAAAAATGTTCCTCGTAGTGTTTTACAAAAGTCCGCTCAATACGTCTAAATGGAAGGTTCACAAAAAGAAAAAACATAGCCATTTTGCTGATTTTTTCATGTAAAGTGCCAAAAATGGTGATTTTTTGAAATGTTTGTATGGGGAACCCCCCAGGGGGGTTCCAGGGGGTGTGCCACTGGCATGGGTGGGTCGGCCCTCCAAAGTTAGTGGGGGTCGGTCATACATTTGGACTCGATTGGGGCACTCTAAATGGGTCAAAGTGGGATTTTTCAAAATTTGACACTACGGGTCAAAAGTTGGGGCATCAGAATTCGTTTTAGAGGTATGGTTCCTCGGGCAAAGTTTTTAAAAACTAATAATTTATTTTATTTTATTAGAAAGACACAATCACAATAAACACAAAATATCACCTTTTCCCAAGAAAAATAATAGTCTTGTATATTAAACTTGCGTGAAACCAAAGGCTACACGATTATCACGTGAAATTCATTATCGTAAAAAATCGTTTTTTACGGTGCTTTATACGGAAATTTTGTATTTTGTGTATTTTGTTTATTGAATGACTGTAAGAAAAAGCTAAAAAATATATCTCTTTGCAATTTCACTACTTATTCAATTAAAACAACTTGACCGAATTACTTTTCAAATAACTATTGAACTTTTAGAGTAAATTTATTGTGAGTGTATTTCCAAAAAATATTTTTGAGATTTCTAAGAAATATAATTGACAATACGCATGGTTTGAGTCCTAATACTTAACGCAATTCGCAAAATTTATGAAATATCAGGACACCCTATTAGAATACATAAAGAATTTTGTACACTTAAAATAATAAGCCAGTAAAAACATTTGTCAAACGGATTTTAATCTATTAGATAAATTTTTAACAAAGTTTTAGTTGAAACCCTGATTTAAACAGAGATTCCAGTTATCTTCATTTAACTCAATACTAAAAATCTTTAGCACTATAACTAATTTTGAGCGTTAATTTTCAAAATTATTTATAATAAATTTTTTAGATCACATTTGTTAAATTTTACACAATTATTTGTTAAAATATAACATTTTCATGTTTCTGCTATTACATCCCAGCGAAATTATCGGATGCAAAGAACCGGTTGTAGAACAACTTGTACTTTCAGGGAACCTGTTCTACTTTATGTTCTATCATCGGTGATTTTCGTTTGAGTTCGCCCCAAAAGTAACAGGTTCTTTGATCCAAACTAGAATAGGTTGCTTTGAAACCGGCTCTAGAACCAGTTATAGAACTGGTTCTGCAACAGTGAAACCTTGCATTTTGACTTCTACGAATTTGTTCTAGAACCTGTTCCATTGAACTGGTGGTAAAAAGAATTGTTCTAGAACAGATTTAGAGGTAACCAATTCAAAATAATTTTGCTGGGATGGTAGCTGGCGCCACCAGTGTATCCGAAGTTTTAAAGATGGAGCTATTGCTTTCCCTAACGACTTTTGCAAATGGCTCATATCTCGAAAACTAAGAGAGATAGAGAAAAATTTACGAAAATTTCGACTACACCTAACTTTAATAAAAAGGTTACTACTTCCATGAAAAGGTTACCTTTATTCAAAAATGGACCTTAGTGGGGCCTTGAACCCTCGAACATTTTTATCGAAAGTTTGTGTTTCTTAGAATGTCCCATATCTCGAAAACTAAGCGAGATAGAGCAAAAGGAACAAAACATTTGCACATTCGGAGTGTCCTTCATAGCTTTAGATTATAGAAACCAGGTACGGGGAGGCCCCCGAGACCCTATAATTTGAAAAAATTTTACGCTAAGTATAATTACAAATGTTTTACTTAAATTTGTTAGATTTAACAAAAAATGTGTTAAAATCAATAAATTTTATTTGTTTTGTTAAAGTAACAAATTTTTCTGTTGAGCCGACATATTAGTTTTAGTAAAGGTAAAGTCAACAAATCAAATTAGTTTCACTATAAATCGAAAAAATTATTAATTCTTTCATTTTTTCAAAAGTATCCGTAAGTGCATTTTACTGGTTTTTTAGAAGTAATTCCGAACAACTTAAAAAACTCGCTTCCTTCATTGCTTAGAAACGTATCCGTTAGTATATTTTTAAAGCTTTTTAGAAGTAATTCTGAACAACATCCAAAAAATCACTAGGTATTGCTTCTAAAGTGATTTTATTGGTCCATAAGTGATTTTGCTTTCCAAACAGATGATTGCAGGTTTTATTCCTGGCGGAACAAATATTTTTTATTTTTAATATTTATAATTAATTTATTTAAATTAAATATTTTATTTAATTTTTCAATTTTCAAAAATATATAATTTTTAAAAATAAAAGAAATAAAAATGATAAAAATCCCCTTTTTATGCACAACTTTCATATCGAAGAATAGCTCAGCGGTAGAGAGCTAGACAAGCTATGTTGAGGTAGCAAGTTTAATTAATGAAAAAAGAGTTTCCTTTGCACTAGTTTAAAAAGTACTGCACAAATGGAACGCTCCTCTCCTATGGAAACTCAATGTTAAAATCATTAATGTTTCTGTTAAAAAGGAATATCATCTAGATCATTAATTGTGGTACTTTTTCTACTGCTCTGGTATCTCTTTTTCTGCTGTCTACGTGTTAAAATACGAGTATATAAAACCAACCAACTGATTTCCCTTGCCCATTCCGAATTTGTTTAAATTTTGCAATACGTCCCTTGGTTCGCGAAATATGGCGTCTTGAAAATTGTACTAAACTGACTTATATCAAAAAATTTTAATGTTATTTCAACAGTATTTCGTTACGATATTTTAAAGTTATCGATATTTTAAGTTATTTCATTAAGTTATTTACGGGTTAACTGTATTTTAAGGTTAACGATATTTTAAGTGATTTCGTTAGTCGCATTTTACATTTAACGATAGTGCTTTTTGAGATTTTTTTGTAATATTACGGACCGCCACTTTTCGAATTTGTATGTATGTGTGTGTGTAAACAGCAGCATTAGATGTCCAATAAATGCTGAAAGTCAATATTTTGTGCATGAACTTTTTGAGAGAAAGAAATAACAAGATTGAAAATGGTTCGTTAGGTTCACGATATTTTAAATAATTTCGTTGGGGTACTTTATCGCTAACTATAGTTTAAATACTTTTATTAGGATATTTAAGGTCAATGAAATTTTAAATTTTTTGTTGATCTCAACTACTTACCAGCTTATTTACCCAAGTAATGAAGCGAGTAATTACTTGGGTACTCATTAGTTTGTATTTTTTTGTAAGTGCGAGGGTTATGAGTACTAATTACATTGTGTTTTTTGCAAGTGAGAAGGTAATGACAACCCATTAATTTTGGGACATCGCGAACAAAAGTAATTACTTTTAAGCGAGTAAATAGGCTAGTAGGCTAACTGACAGGGGCCGTAAATAACAGTTATCCAGAAAACTTTAACTCAAAAACTCTTCATGTTAGAGTCAACGGAGACCTATACTGTTATATACCAATAGATTCGTATTGAAGAGCTCATTCAGAATCCATGGTGATCTTAAAAAAAACAATCTCAACTTGTAACATGCCGTTACAAATAACCTACTTTTTCATATACCTAATGGAAATGCTGATACCCCTAACCAACAATATATTTTCAATTGAATGGGCAAATATTCTAATAATTCTTATTAGGTTAATAAAACATATTACTTATAATGGAAAAGTTGTATGGCCTAGGGGAGCTTGAATCCAGTTGGAGTTTTACTATACTTCGTCCCGCGGCCGAAGTATACAAGAATAAGCCAGCCCGATTACAGTTCCCAAATTAACCCGACTCACCTACCTACTATTCTCGTGAGTCACTAATCGTATTTACCATATTTCCTCGTTTACCCGAAATAACTCGTATCACCTGCTTACTATTCTCGTGAGTTACTTAGAAATATTTACTAATCGTGTTTACAATCTTTTCCTCATTTCCCCGAAATAACCCGACTCTCCTGCTTACTATTCTCGTGAGTTACTTAGAAATATTCCCTAATCGTATTTACCATATTCCCTCGTTTCCCCGAAATAACCCGACTCACCTGCAAGGTTGCCAATTTAGCCATTTTCCGGCTAGATCTAGCCGTTTTAATTTCATCTAGCCATAAAAAAAATGGCTAGATTGGATCTAGGCGGAAAATTTAGCCATTTTCCCCTAGCCATTTTTTCTTTTAATGTTAATTTCATACAAAAATGCTTGAATTTTTACGATTTTTAAAATTTTAGTGCAAAATTTTCAATTTTTGAAACATTTATTTGGGTTTACAGACACAAGTAATTTTTACATTCGATTTAAAATCATATTTTTTGTAAAACTTGAATGAACATATTTTAGAAATTCGGAAAACATTAAAATTTAAAGGCCACTTTTATGAAAGTCGTGTTAAAATTCTTTATTATCACTGATTTATTTTAAAATTATTAAGTTTTAGCATTATCTTCAAATTTTAGCCATTTGTAGCCATTTTTTCTCCGTAATCTAGCCATTTTTTCAGTTCAAGTGTTGGCAACCTTGCTCGTGAGTCTCTTAGGCATATTTACTAATCGTATATACAACATCTCCTCGTTTCCCCGAAATAACCCGACTCACCTGCTTACTATTTTCGGGAGACACTTAGAAAGATTTACGGGTCGTAATTCAATACCTAACCAGTGACAGAGCGATCAATGTTTGGAGGAACTGCAACCACTGCCAGAGTTGCCGAAGAACATCCTGTGCACCGAATCGTCGAAGTCGTGTAAGGAATAACAGTCATTAGACTAAGTAATTTAAGTAGTTTCAGATCTTGGTAAATAAAACTGTGTGCGATACAGGATCGTACAATTGAATTGAACAAAAGAAACGATTGCTGTTTTATTTCAAAGGAGGCAGACCTTTGACGAACCTGGATAAACTGAGTTTTACCCCGGCCGAAAACAAAACTGCATCACAAACTCCACAGTTTAGAGTTATTTGTCAACGAAAAAACAATAATCTGATGAAACTGTTAAAAAGAGAGTTTTATTTCGCCGTCATAAAATAAAACTCTTTTGAGGAGTTTTATTTTTTCCGTCTGAAATAAAACTCTTTTGAGGAGTTATATTTTTTTCGTCTAAAATAAAACTGACCTTGATTATTTTACAACGTAAGAGTAACCACTTATTTCCTAACTTCTGAGTAAACCCTTTCACTAGGCGTAACCATCCTTGCAATTCATTATTTTCACTTTTTTGTAAGCGAGAGGGTAAGGAGCGCCCATGAATTTTGTGGAAATTGCGAGTAAATAGCCTGATAGCTGGTAAAACCATTTGTGTGCTACTTACTGGCTTAATTACTTAGTAATGTCTGTTTTTGGTGGGCAGTTACTGTTGAAATTCTTCAACTGTACAATTTAAAAATTTGCTTTCTTTCGCGCATTGTATCCCTCCAGAGGCAGTGCGGTGTTTTGTGGTTGATTTTATTGCTGTCTATATAGTTATGAATTTCAATGTATTTCTTGTTTGCACTTTGTATTATCCGTTGCCGTAAGTAGGTATAGTATTTTAAGTTCGTTTACATATAGCGGCAGTTTTTATTATGCAAAATAATACTGAATTAACAAATAAATATGTATTTATTTTTTAGCTTTAAATACATTGTTATTACAGGGATTTGTTTATTTGTTTTTGTATGAAATTGCAATAATTTTTATTTTTGTTGCAAGGAATATAAAAACACTAGTTTACAAAAAAAAAAAAAATTCAAAGCATTAACAAATCTCGTATTTTTTGTGCGCATTCAAATTTAAACGATATGTGTTTGGTGTAAAAAAATAAACAACGAAGGAAATATTAAAAATTCGTTTTACCGCTTAGTTTAGACGATAATGCCAATAACACTCAGCAACCCAATTTCCGGGCGTCCATGAATTCAATATAAATTAATTACTAACCGACTCACGAAAAACAGTAAAAAAGTGACCCCCCCTCAAAATAAACCTTGGTTTGTTTTATAATGATTCCCAAAATGTTTCGGGTCTAGCAATGAGATCTCACGAGCTGGACTATTTTTAAGAAAGATATTTTTTTTAGTTTTTGTAAGAATTTTGCATTTTAGCTGAAGAAAACATACTCAATATGGGTATCATATGAAAGGATTTTTTTAGCCGCGTCTAGCAGTGTATATAGCATGTTCAAGCATATCCAGACATGTCCTCTTTTCAAGGATATTCTATAAAAAACAACAAATTTTTGATTCTTTTGTACGGAGATGTTTGTGATTGAAATGTCAAACTTACATATCATAATCTACAGTCGATTTAAGTGACCACGTGTTTCAGTTTTTTTTAAATTCGCGTTTTATCAGAAATTCAATGTGGCGGAAACAATACGAGGGTTACTATTTATATTTCGGGAACTGGCAACACTAATGTCAACAGCTATAATCTGGCAACACCATATACAATTTGACATTTTTAAGCATAAACGTACTCACAAAGTTTTGATGTACAACGCTTAGTTGTAAAAAAATTTGCTCTCGTTGGATACCCCATAATTTATCAATCGCTCAAAAAACGGCTCGCGTCGATTGGTGTAAGGGAATTATTAAAAATGGCTTGAACGAATCCAAAAGTGTATTGATCATCAAGGGGAATATTTTGAAAAACAATACAGCCATTTTCACTTAAAAATGTTTGTTATTATTTGCTATTCCCGAAATATAAATAGTACCCCTCGTATGTTATAAATAGGCCAATATGGATACCAAAGCATTTCTTTTGACAAGTTAATCATCGCTAAGTGGACAAAGTTTGGAATTTTGCAAATTTCATACATTTTGCACGGTGCTCTGGACCAAATTTTGAGATGTAGAAAATTGTCATTTGACATAAAAATCGATATAGAAACCTTTAATTTAGCATTTTCTATAAAAAAAATTAAAATTAACCTGGTTGAGAGCATGGAGTCAAAATGACCCATTTTTTATGTTAAATAACGCTGGTTGGCTGAAAAATGTATTTAGAAACCATAAATTGTTGTTTAAAAAATGTAAAGAAATGAGTAAAGTTTGATTTTTTTTATCGTTTCTAAATACATTTCTCAGCCAACCAGCGTTATTTAACATAAATAATGGGTAATTTTGACACCATGCTCTCAACCAGGTTAATTTTGATTTTTTAGAAAATGCTTAATTAAAGGTTTTTATGTCGATTTTCATGTCAAATAACATTTTTTTACATTTCAAAAATTTGGGGTCATTTTGACCCCATGTGCCTGTAAGGGTTAATTTCTAATTTTTTATTACTATGTACAAAATCTGGTGTTAACAGATTTATTTGGAGAACTTTTACCAAATTCCGCAAGAAACAACACATGATATACTTTCAGGAAAAAACGAAAATTTTCAAAATTTTCACTTTTGACCTTGGTAAAGAAATGGTTAACGAGGTCGGTGTTTTACAAAATTTTCGCAAAACAATCTCTTGCATCAGAATTAAAGGAAATCGGAAGTGATTTTGTTGCAGCTAGCTAAAAACACAAAAATTAATACTATTATCTAAATTATTGGCCAAAATCACACTTTTCTCTAAAATTTTCAAATTCAAAACGCCGTCACTGTTAATTTAAAAGAGGGATATGTGTAATTTTAAGTAGAATTTTTCTCTAAGGTGTATTCAATAAACCCCTATGCGTTGACCACTTTTTTTTAATATTTTGTTGAACAAAATTTAAAAAAACTCAAAACTAAAGTTTTGAAAATTTATAAAAAAACAAATTCCATCTTTGGCCATACCTGGGACTAGGTTATCATAAGCCAAGAGAGACAAAAATTTATATCTGAATATTTGAGGATCTAAGAAATGAAACTAGAGTATAAAATTGTAATTTTTTTTAAAGAAATATTTTATTTTTTACGATTTTCATAATTTATCTCATTTTAACCCTATAATGGTCTGAGGAAATTGCAATTACTAAAATATTTTCTAAATGATTTTGGATTTTTATACATTACCAGAAAGGTAATTCAGTCTAGATTATGATTCTATTTACATTTTTCAAAAATACGCTTACTAAAGAATCATTATTTTGAAAGAAAGTCAAAAAAGTGATTTTTTCGCCTGGTAAATCGTATTTCAAACTTCAGGGCCGATGCGGCTTGTGTTCCCGTTATCCGATCACCTTAATTTTTTGCATAGTGTATTTCTATACCCAAGGCCATATTTCTAGGGGTGGGAGGACGGGTCAGATGGCGCCATTTTTTTCTCCATATAAGGTAGGCCGCCCTATTGTGCATACACTCACAATATATTTTCCATAACCGATTGAGGTTTATTAGAAAAATAATAGGAAAAGTTTGTTTTCAATTGAAGAATCAATTAAAATATATTGAAACATATTGTTTAACTTTTTTTTTATCAATCAATAAAAAACAAATTACAAAAAAATATGCATCGTCTGTAGGAGTCAAATTTTCTATTTTTAGAAAAAATAATTTAAATAATTTCGTTGTTTTCTATTTAAAAAAAAAAAATTCAAATATTTTCGGTTTTCTTTTTTGTTAAAGTATTTTGTTTATATACAAATTATTTTAATTCAAATTACAAGAAATTCTTTAATCATACATACAAACAGCCAATAAAAATATGAACGTGTGTGTTGTGTAAGGTGTAGTGTTTTGAAAATACAAACAAAAAAAAACTTTCAAATATGAAAAAAAAACCATAAAATCGTTTTTTTTACGTTTTGTCAGTTAAAAATTGATGATTGTTTTAACAGACTTTTCAATTATTTTTATTTCTTTTGTGGATTATTTAAACAATGTTTGAAAATAAATAGCAAAATGTTTGAAATATAATGAAAAATCATTAGTCCTTTTTTAATTGTATTTTCAATTAATTTAATAAGCATTTTAGGTTACTTTTAACGATAAAATATTGTGAGTGTATTTTTAATTTATTAATAACATTTTTTAAATTTGTTCGGTGTTTATTTGAAAAATAACTGAATTATATATCTTTTTATGTTTTAGGATGCTTCATTTTTGCAAAGATAAGTATTTTTTGTGCATATTTCATATTTTTGCATATTTTTCTTTTTTAGCTGCATTTTGTAGGCGCATATTTTCGATTTTCAAATGCATGAAATTCCTTGCCCTATTTATTACATTTTGTTGCAATGTATATTAAAAATATTTATAAAACAACTTTAATAATAAATGCGTGAGTTTAAATCCACTCACTTGCTAATACTAATGAAGTTAGTCGAAAATGTTCCTTAGTACACACAAAAAAAAATTTAGTAAAGAAATTTTATTTGCAAATTTTTTACAAATTTTGAGTAGAAATTGAAATCTTTACTGATCCTTTTTAACGTAATTTATGTAATTTCACCTTCGTTTTTGTTTTTTAAATAAAATTAAATCACTTTAGTTAAAAATTAAATTAAAAATTTCGCGTTCATCCGAAACATATTTTTTGCTTTTAGTAAACTTAAAAATTAATTCCTTTACTTATTCCTTGCCTACTTCCTTTTTGAAAAATAAAAACCAATGATTTTTTGTGTTTTTTTCAATTTGTGAGTTTAACTCGAAAATCACCTTCTACCTACCATATCAAATTCAAATAAATGTCTTATTGATTATAACTATCATAAGCAAATTTAAATTATAACTTTAGTGCCAAATAATGTTTTTGACCTATGGCTTAAAAAGCCACAATGCAGCTAATTTGTCCATAATTTTTTCTTTTAAATATGAATGTATGTTAAAAATTGTTAACCTTTTTGCATGTTTATTGGATGAACAATTTTCTTTAAATGAAAATTTTCCTTTGTGTCAAATAATCCTCTCAACAAAAATTTCCCCCATAAATTTTGCTCTACTTCCCAAACACATATGAAAGAATCGTAAAGAAATGAATTCGAATATAAACCGTACACACAATTTGAAAACTTTTATACAGTTCACTACAGGCGACATGTCCGTATGAATTGTAGTTTAACAATGAAATTGTGGAAAATATTTATGACAACAAATAAGTGCTTAAATTGTTTGCATTAAAAAAAAATTTTTTTTTTCAAAAAATAACTTTTTTTGTTACGGAGCGTTTAGATTAGCGCAAATTAGATTTGATTTGGAGATCTAACAACTTGCTTCATATATAAAATTCGAATATTCGTATCAATGGCAAACTTGCAGTATTTATTGTACTATGTGATGCGAATACAAAATGGTACAAATTTTGCAAATTTTCCACAAAATATTGAATATTGGGTTTTCCATCGATTCAGAAATTCTTAGCGTATTATTCGGCTTCATTTTGGAGAAAATATTAATTTAATATTGTACATAGTAAATATTCAATAAATTTGTTCTGTAATTAGTAAGGCCATCACTGCGTATGACCAATATAATATTTATCAAATCTGTTATAAGTATGACGTCCTACCTGATTATAAAAAAAAAATGTTTGAATATTTGAGGTACATACAGTGCACAAAAAAAAAGTTAGACACATATATTAAAAATTTGTAATTTAAAAAAATATAAAAAACGATAGAATATATTGAAAAGCATAAAATTACTGTTAATTTTACGTACAATGTGCTTATGTTGTTTGAAAAAAAAAAAATTCAAATAACATGGTTGTTCCAAATTTATTTTCATCAGGACAAAGAATAATTGCATTAAAGGAATTAAATGTGCTAAAATCCTAAAACTTTTCTGGCAAATTGTGAAAAACAATCTGTTGGAGGCATGTCCAGATTTCATTCTTGCCTAAGGAAATCGTCAGGGGACGACGTTTTAGAATTTCCAGAAATATTTATTAGCTTAAATCACAAACTCAATGAGAATTACTTGTTCTCTTCTAGAAGGGTCATTTAACATATAAGATATCAAAGAAATAACAACAACAACAAAAACTTTCACCACAATTTGTCATTTGCTTGTTCATTTTATTTTATATAGTGTCCAACTTTTTTTTTGTTCACTGTATATTCAACAAAAATTTACTGCAAAGCGAAGTAAAACTTGCTGAATCGAACTAGTTCTGGGTTTAAAAAATTTGTTTTTATTTAGAATTTCCCATAAAAGATTCTACACTCAGGGAACTTACTTGTATGGACTAACTTGTTGTTCATTTCATTAGGAGCCAAAACAAAAGAAATTGTAAGCTGAATTTATTGAAATGTTAGTGATCCAGTTTCCAAGTGAAATTTAATTTGTTTTTAAACACATTTGAGGTAATCTTTACATAAAAAAAATATTTTAATTATAGGTACTGAGGTGGTAAAATTTCTAGCGTTTTCCAATTTAAAATAAATTTTAATACGTAATATATTAGAGGAATATTCGGCAAAAATATTTGTCATGAAATTCTACTCTGAAGACATCAAAGTTGAAAATTTAACTTCAATGCCAGAAATAACAAATAAACTTAAAACTAACCCCCTTTTGTAAATGTTTATTGTAAATCGGCATAGAAAAACATGTGAATCTTCAATTTTAGGTACAGGATGTGTTCAACGAACTTATTTAGAACACTATGAGGAACATTTTTGTGGAAGATTTTAATCCTGTAACTTTTCAACTAAAGATAGTTTTTTGGCAGCTTTTTGAAAAGGGACCAAAAGTCCCTCTAATTCCGGCTGCAGTCTAAATGTGTTCCAGAACTATATTATTAAAAGCAAAAAATTATACAAAACACTTTTGTGACATGTTGTCCAATATTGTGTTAACAAAAGATTTACAAATTGTCTGGCAATAAAAAAAAAAATGTGTAAAAACATTTTCAAATATTTATATCCCAGCTTATTTCACACATGAGGCTTTCCATGCTAACTTATCAGCTAAAAAAAAAAGTATATCGTATCAATGTCAAAAGCACTTTTTTATACAAAGAAAAGTTAAAGCAACTTATTTAATTTTTACAAAAAATGGGCAAAGTAGACGTCGCACAGTGGGTTGAATCATGGAGAAAGTGAGGATTAATTCAGGGGGATCGTAGTTTTAAAAATTTTTTTTTTTTTTATGGATACGAATACTCATAAATATATAAAAATCCAGGATTTTAGAAAAATTGAAAAAAAATTTTAACCCGTTAGGTGCGTTTTTGGGGAAAATGTAATTAATTCACAATTTTCTCTGTAACTTTGGAACGAAAAGTAATAAATTAATGAATAAAATGTCAAATTAGAATATGCTTTATGCATTATTATCACACTATAATTGTAAAATTCTCCCAGTATTATCATATTATAATCCTGCATATTATCATATTATTTTGTCCTATGATCCCTATAGTATTCTCCCAGTTCCTTGTGATCATAATATATTCCGAGTGATCATATTATTGTCCTGTCGAAAATTTTATGATCACTCAGAATCATATTATGATCACTAGGAATATATTACGATTATTTTGTGCACTCTTTACATTTTCTTCAAATTTTGTACATTTTTTCATTTTGATTTTCGTACAAAACTAAAAGCTGCAACGCTTTTCAAAAATAAATTTTCTACGTGAGTACAAAAATTAAATAAAAAAACACTTATTTTTAATCACTTTTTACTTATTTTATAACACTGAGCACTTTGAAGTACAATCTAATTTTAAGGTTCCTGTTTAGACCGAATTCTTTCTTCTACAAACAATGTCACTATTAAAATAAATATCAGTAAGTTGTTTTCTATTTTTTTTTGTTTAATATGAATTATTTTCTTTGATTGCGTCTTAGAAGTTCTTTTCACAAAATCTCAAACAAGAATGACGCTAACTGATCGATGACGCTCATAAAAATATACTGACCAGCTTATAGTTATGATATATGATATATCTCAGTACAAATAATAATATGATTGTAATTCGAAGAGAGGAATATGATTGTCCGGATAATATATGATTGTAGCCGAGAGAAAAATATGATAAGCGAAAAAAGAGAGATTTTAACTATAAAATGATTATAGACGACCATATAATTTGTAAAGTATGATTAATACATTAATAATATGATTGCAATAACCATGTATGGCAGTAGGCATCATAGTTTTTTAGCCGTGATCATATTGCAACCATATCTTTTCTCTACGTCCTTATTTTATTTTTTTGATGTAATGCCAAGTTTTTCTCACAACTTCTGATCATTTTTAATTCAACAAACAACCTCGATAAAGAGAAATTGTCAAAAGATTATAAAAGTCTTGTTTTTGGGGTCCCTGAAACCATAATTTTCAAACACAAATATCTTTTTTTTAAGAGCTAACCTAGAAAAAGGCATAGCGCCGTTTGTATCAGCGTTCTCCAATTAGGTATACCCACCGGGTGCCCTGCTTGTCAGATTTTTCAACTAGCACAGTGCAATTAATATATTAAAAATAATTACAAAATTTTACAATATTTAACTACGCCGCTTATACAAACTACCCCGCTACAGGAAGAATATATTATCCCAATATCAAACTTACAATATTTATTCTCATGTATTTTCCAATAACTGCTTACTTTTTGGAAAAACTCAAAAAGTTGTTCCATTTTTATTTACCCCATACATGAGAATAAATATTGTAAGTTTGATATTGGGACAATATATTTTTCCTGTGGCGGGGTAGGTTGTATGGAAAGCCTCATATGTGACTTAGCGATATATTCATCGAAAGATACAAAGTCTTGCACAGAGTGTAAAATAAAATGCAAAATCATTTGTCATGTCAAGTAATCTGATCTGGTAAATTATTAAAAAACAAGTAAAAAGATTATAGTCCCTCAAGCCTCGACTATGAGATACCCTAAATTGGGAAGCGGATTCAATTCCGGGAAGGGCTTATTCTTATTATAAGGCCGGTTAATTTAACAGTGCAATAAATATAGTACAAAATATGAATCGAATTGCCAAAATAGTTAATTTTAGCAAATGTTATGGGGGCTAAGGTCAAATATTGCCCGATTTACTATAAATTTGGAGACATGTTTTATGGTGCTTTACAACATTTACAACCCAAATAATAAGTAGATATCTGCATTTATGTATCTCTAAATACCACTGAAGACAAATCTATATAGAACATTTTTTTAAAAGGTACGTTTGAAAATAGACCATTTTCAATAGGGCTTGTCCCTGAGCCAAGAGAAGCTAAAGTGCAAAATTTCATCCAAAGATCTGCATATTTGCTATCTATAGTTTGATAACATGGTTTATATGTTTAGGCGGACGGACAGACATAGCTAAATCAACGTGATTCTAGATTATCTATTATACTATATATAAAATATGTCCATTATTTTAGGGAACTACAAACATCAGCACAAACCCATTATGCCTTCTCCAGTAGTAGTGTAGGGTATAAAAAGTGTAAAAAACTCATGTGTTTAAATTACCGGCTGGTTATAATAGGCGCCAAATCGTATGGTATGAACATTTTTTTTCTCTGTACAAATTGTTGTATTGTATAGGTGTGGAGTTTTTCCTTTTTCATTGGTCTGCTTTTCATATGAAATCGATTGCAATGTATAAATATTTATATTAAAAATCAAAATTTACTGGTTGAAGTGGGTTTAAATAAGTATTTAGAATAAATAAAATATTTATATAGGGATTTGTGTTACTTGTTGTTGAAAGAGAAACTTTAAATTAAAGTATTTTTCTTTTAACCCCGTAATGCAATCGGCTGACTTTCGTCACTACTAATACTGTAGGCCACAGCTGGCAAGAATATGGCACGCGAGTGGATTTTCTGTGACATACGACGTTTTATGTAAAATTTAAAGTTTTCAAAAAGATTTTAAGTCTGCTTAAATTGATTAAAAATAATACTCTAAAAGCATTTTTTGGAGAATTGCTGTCGAAAATTCAAAAATGCTTTTCAGGAATCAAAGTACCACGTGTTTTAAATTTCATATGTACGAAAATATTTCTGGCTATAATTAGTATAATTTTCAGTACATTTTTACCATCAAATGTATCAAAATTTTGCTATGAAAATTGTATTACCAAATTAGAAAATTGGATTTTTTTAATTCTGTAACAAAATCTTACCAGGAAACCTGTTCGTTAGAGCGTACCACCTTACAGGCAAAAAAAAGTGCGCCGTACACCCTCCAATATGAAGTATTTTTGTAAGGTTTCAAAAAAAAAATTAAATTTTTGCCGAACGTAGGGGTCGCCATTCTGCATTTTTTGTTATATCTTTGGCATTTACAATCGGATCTTAAAATATGATACATCGATGTTTTTCGCTCGACGAGACCAGTGTTTTGCTCTAAGGACCATTGACCTCAAGTATCCCGTTCTAGTAGTTACCCACCAGATCTCAGTTGCTACCACCCTAATATACAATCCTAATGTCAGAAAATTAAAGCTCGCAAAAAATCGTTAAACTGTTGCTAAGGAAGTTTTTCGATAAACCCAGTAGAATTTTTTTTATATATTGGTTGCCGAACGTAGGGGTCGCCTTTAAAAAATTTTTTTATTGGATTTTTCTTTTACAGCAAAACACTGGTCTCCTCGAGACAAAAAAATCAATATATCACACTTTAAAATCCGACTTTAAATGCCAAAACTATAATGAAAAATTAAAAAAGGCGAACCCTACGTTCGGAAAAAAAATTTTTTTTGATACCCCTTTCCAAATATACTTTATGTTATATTGGAGGGTGTACGGCGAACTTTTTTCTTTTGAGGTGCGGTCTACTGTTCGTGCTTTACCTCATATTAATATTAAATTTTAATATGTGATAGAGGTAGGGAATGCAAAATCCCGCACTTTTTAAATTCCCGGGAAAGCGGGAAATTTATTTTGAATTCCCGGGATCCCGGGATCGCGCAAGGGAAGTAAATTAGAAAATATTTTATAATAATTTAAAAAAATTTATAAAGAAAATATCTTAAAGACCTCAAATTTTCAGGATCGTGAAAAAGCTCAGGCCGTGAGTGGTTTTCTTGGAATTTCTCAGAATTTTTATAGTGGGAAAGAATTAGTTTTATAAATTCTTTTTGTTTATCTGGCATGTGATGAAAATCGATCGGTTTCAAATCTATCGTTTTTAAAGTTTCAATCCTGAATATTTCGCATTATTTTTAATTTAAAAGCAATAAAATGACGTAAATCGATATACCTGATACAACCAAAGCGGTTAAAAACAATTTCAAACCTCTTTGCCTTTTCTATTCATCATTTAATTTTTGATTTTTAACCAAATCGATCGAAATCAAAATCGATCGTTTTCCATCACATGCCAGTATTTAACCTTCTTTTTCAATTTTTAACTCTACAATTTTCTTGAGCTTAAGGTTTGTTTTTTATTTATAAAAACTTTTTTATTTTCGATATTTCGCTACTCCAATGTGTAGCATCTTCAGGAAATAACAATTAATTAATTTTATATTAGAAATTATATATGCAAGTCTAATTTTATATTAAAAAAAAAATTAATAAAGTAAAACTAATTTTTGGACTAAAAAATTTGTCCGTTGAAAAAAATAAATAAAAAACTTTCTAATTAAAAAAAACTAAACTAACTAAATATATGAAAAAAAAATTACATAAAAAATAATTTTAGTAAATTGGAAAAATGTTTTAAAATTATGGAAACAAATTTTAACTTTCTTGAACATTTTTAAAAATCAATGGACAAATTTGTCTTTAATTCTGTATAGACTAAGTGCGGAGCAAAATCGCACTGGTGGTTTTCTTAAAAAATATATTTTTTAGTTCCTTTTAGGGCCTGTTTTAAGAGCCCCCAAAAAGGAATTTAAAATGTTCGATCAAGTACACAAATTAATCAGTGAGTTCATTTACTCAACAATCTTACTACTTTTACTACAATTGGAAAATTTTGTATACTTTTTGAAATTTTCCAGTTGAGTTAGAGGAATATATATACTATATATATATATATATATATATATATATATATATATATATAAGTAGCAAATTGTAGTAAGTAAACGAACAAGACTAATGTAAAATTTTCACTATTTTCAAAACGTTGGAAAATTTTGCATATGAGAATGTGAGATAATAAACTATTTTATTTCAAATTGCATTTTTTGAAGTCCCAGGATTCCCGGTCCATATTCCCGGGAATCCTGGGAAAGCCGAAAACAAAAATTTAGTAAAATTTGATTCAAGCACACTCACTCACGAACAAATTTTTCTACTCACACTAATCACTTTCGCGTGAGAAATTAAGATTTCGCTCACACTAAGGCGTGATTCACGTGAGTCATGTAAAATTCTGCTCAAGTGACCATCTCTACTTTCAAATATTATTTTTGAATATAAAACTTTGAAAAAAATTACTTTAGTGGAAAGTGCAAACTTTATTAAGCATACGTTTTAATTTTGAAGGCTACATTCCAGCAAAAAAAAATGCAAGTAATGCTTTACAAACTATTTCTTTCAATGCTTCACAAGTATCCGCTAGTGTATTTTTACTGCTTTTTTAGAAGTTATTCTGAACAACTTCAAAAAATCACTCCTTTCAAGTATCCGTTAGTATATTTTTACAGCTTTTTTAGAATTACTTCTGAACAACATTCAAAAAATCACTTAAGTATTGCTTCTAAAGAGTAATTGCTCTAAAAGTGATTTTGGTATCACTTCGCATTTTCAAACAGAGGGTACCGGGTTCGATTCCCGGCGGGGCAAATATTTTTTTTATTTTTTTTAATTTTTTTTATTCTTTTAATTTTTTTTTAATATTTATAATTAATTTGTTTAAATTCAATATTTTTAAAATTTTAAAATTTTTAAAAATATGTATATATAGAAAAATGGTGAGAAATTGTAAAAATAGTACTGAAAACAATACCTTTTACAGTTGTTTAATAAATACTTTTATTGAAGAGAAGAGAATAAAATAGTTACAATATCTCGCAGTAACAAAGTGGTGTTTTATGCCAGTCAACTTTTATATCAAAGAATAGCTCAGCGGTAGAGCGCTAGACTAGCAATCGTGAGGTGGCAAGTTCGATACCCGCTGGCGACAATAAAAAAACTTTTGTAAAATAAAAAAATATAATTTTGTTTGTGAAGGATTTTTTTTTTAACTTTTAATTGGTGAAAAAGAGCTTCCTTTGAACTCGTTCAAAAAGTACTGAAAAAATGTTAAAGTCGGAGTACTCCTCTCCTATGACAACTCAATGTTAAAATCATTAGTGTTTATGTTAAAAAAGAAGTACATCTAAATCATCAATTATAGTGCTTTTTCTACTGCTTCGGCATCCCTTTTTTCGCTGGGATGTTGTTTAAACGATCTCGGTAAATTTGTAAAGGCAAAAAAGAAAGTGTTGTTTCATAAAGATAATGCACCAGTACACACATCCACTATTCCGATGGGCAAAAGCAATGAATTAAAGTTCGAATTACTTCACCATGCATCTTATTCGCCAGATTTAGCTCGGTCGGATTAGTTTTTAAAAAAATGGCCCAGTGGTAAAAGATTTGCCAACAATGAAGAGGTGGAGTCTACGGATGATGGCTATTTTGATGAGCTAGACAGTTCTTACTATAAGCAGCCCAGTCGAAATCACCAGTGGTACAAAAAACTAAGCGCTGACATACCACCTGTCATACTACTGGATATGCCGCGGTACCGCCAACGGTATACAAATCAGTTCACTGGTAGAGCTATGATTTTATATTTAAATGACGCTTTGTAGTCAAAAGGTTCCCGGTTAAAATCCGTTTATCTGTTTTAAAAACTTATTTTTTTTCGCTTGAAAATCGTTCATGTTGCAGCAAACTTTTATAGGCAAAATAAGTATTAAATTGTATTTTCTATCGACATAATGAAATTCCTTTTATAAAAAATTGTTATTTAGCCAAAAACTAGTTGAAATCTTAAAACGGTTTTTTAGCAGCCTTGGCTATTAGAGGCTTAATTAAAAAGAAAACATTGTTTCATCTTACCAAAGTTATGGAACAGGAGTCCTATTTTACATATACTCCAAATGCTGTGTCCCGAACACTGGACGGGTTATAAAAAAGTATAGATTTATTAGTTTGATCCATTTTATCAAATAGAGCAAATTGGTGATTGGTCCCTATTCTTGCTTAAATAAAGAAGTTTTACTATAATGAAAAATTTTCAAGGTCTTTAAAACAAAGTAAGAAAAAAAACGAAAATTATTTAATAAAACCACAATAATTTCGCATAATTATTCTAGTTACAAGACAAATATCAAATCATGTCAAATTTGTAACACATTTTTCAATTTGATTTAATATTTTCATAATTTAATAATAAGAAATAAAAAAAAGAAGGAATAGGTATGTTAGTACTTATATAGGTATTTATTAAGATTCTAGTCACGAATTTGACCAAGTTCATCATCAAGGCAACATCATCATAATATTTTTTTTATCATATAAACTACATATATGAAATACTATACATAGCTTTGTTTACTATTATATATAGCATATTTTCTATATTAAGCATATTATCTAGTAACCTATCTATTTGAAAGCATCATCATCTTTTCTATTTTCTATTTTTTTCTTCCAAAACAACCATTCACAGCATCATCAACAGCAGCAAATGCAGAAGCAGCATCAATATCATCAACATCTATCTATCAGTTTAATCCGTTTCATAAGTATGTCTTAAGGTAGGTTTTCTATGTCCGTCCTTTCCATCAGTTTGTCTGTCTGTCCTGGATGTATTTTTTTTTTTTTTAATATTAAAGCTGGCCTGTCTATATTCTATCATTCATTTTTATCTTATTGTCCTTATATTGTATGTATGTGTGATGATTTTGATTCATTTAATGATGATGATCATTATCGTCATCATATTTCTCATTGATGGATTTGTTAGTTTTTCATATTATACTACGAAAGACTGTTTTTTCATAGTTTTCTTATTTTTTACTTTAAATGTGTGGTTTTAGTTTTATCAAAATGTGTTTTTTTTTATTATATGTATTGCAATAATATTTCAACTTTTATACATACAAAGTTTGTGCCCAGCAATATTAAACATTAGCAAATAATGTATAAAGTAATGTGTAGTCATAGGCGTTCATGCATTAGACTTTACTACAATAATGAATTTTACAGGTGATGAACGTCAAAGTATAATATGGACCCATTACCTTGGAGGTGATAAGGAAAGTGGTTACTTATATGGATAGGAGTATAGAAAAAGTAAGTAAATTTTAAGACGAAACCAAGAAGCCAAATCCAAAAAAAAGCACGAGAGAATGCATCATACACTCACAATATTTTAACGTTAAAAACAACCTAAAATACATATTAAATTAATTAAAAACACAACTAAAAAAAGGTCTACTGATTTTCCATTATATTCAAACCATTTTGCTATCGATTTTCAAACATTGTTTCAACAATCCATAAAAGAAATAAAAATAATTGAAAAGTCTATTAAAACAATCTTCAATTTTTAACTGACAAAAAATTAGAAAAAAACGATTTTGTGGTTTGTTTTTCCATATTTGAAAGTTTTTTTTGTTTGAATTTTCAAAACATTACACACACAACACACACGTTCATATTTTTATTGGCTATGTTTGTAAGTAAAGAATTGCTTGTAATTTGAATTGAAATAATTTTGTATATAAACAAACTATTAAAAAAAAAGGAAAACCGCAAATATTTGAATTTTTTGTTTTAAAACAGAAAACAACGAAATTATTTAAATTATTTTTTCTAAAAATAGAACATTTGACTGAAAATATCAACTCCTGCAGACGATACGTATTTTTTTGTAGTTTGTTTTTTATTGACTTATAAAAAAAAGTTAAACAATATGTTTCCATGTATTTTAATTGATTCTTCAATTGAAAACAAACTTTACCTATTACTTTTCAAATAAACCTCAATCGGTAGGAATAAAACTTAGCAATTACTGCGAAGTAATTATTTTAAGGCGGCCCTATGCTCCTTGCAGGAGTAAAAGGAACAAATATATATAATTATTTTAAGGCTTTTAATACCAAATTTATCCATATGCTTGCCTCAAATATAAACGAGAATCAATAAATAATTTTTTTAGTCTACTAGCAATCAGACTAAAATTGTGAAGCAATTGCTTAAGGACCCCAATATTTCCCCATATTACTTATTGTTAGTACTATCTAAGAAAGGTTTTATTAAAATAAAAATTATATATTACTAATAGGTGAAAATATTGGATTTTTAAGCAATTACTCACAATTTTAGTCTGCTTACTCGCAAGTTAAAGATTATATATTTTTATTTTCGTTTATATTTCATAACATTCTACAAGTATATGAATAAATTTTGTATTAAAAGTAATTCCTATGCCAAAACCAATTACTTAGAAGTGCCATAACTGCTAATTTAAACAAACACATGTTGCATCCATTGCCAAAATTTTGCTGGGTTTACATACACATGTACTACCCGTATATATTTTCTAAATCCTCTATCTAAGACATCTAATATATCAACATCATTTCATTTTGATGTCTTGTTATTTGTTGACTTTTTTTCTCGAAATTACCTTGGAACAACAAGTGCGTCGTTTTCTACACCCTACATATTGCAAAAAACGATTTTTGGTTAAGAAAGAGATCATTATCGACATATAACTATTTTTTAAAAGGGTTAAAAAGGGGGTAAAAATTTATTCCATGTTTGAAATTTAAGCAATTTAGGGTTAGGTAATAGCGTCAGAAACCATAGAGCCCAAAAACTAAAATGTCATATCGCCCAATAATTATATATATATAAATTCCATGTTGCCCAAATTTTTTGT